>OU015494.1:124589575-124929575 GCA_907164885.2 Dolomedes plantarius | reverse complement strand
CACGTGCATAACAACGAAATAGGCAAAAAAAAAATTTTTTTTTTGCTAATGCGACAGTCGATTGGGAATTATCCAAAAAAATATTAAAATACAGTAAAAGATATGTTCCTCAAACTGTACTATATTAACTGTACTATATTCTTTAGTATGTTCTATTAGATTTAATTTGAATATTTTCTCCTACATTACTTTGTCTATAAAAATATCCGTTACGATTTTTTTATAAATATATTTTTTCGTTTTATTTTACATCAATTGCATACATTGATCGTTGTATTTATTATAAATATATTTATACATGTTTTTGGCATTAATTGCATATATTGACCGTTGTATTTAATTTGAATGTACTCCGTAGCGAAGTACAGGTTTTCAGCTAGTATATATATATATAATTTTCATTATCCATTAGTATCATTAATTTTCGTTCTTGAATGTATGGTTAGATCGATCTGACTGCAAGTGTTTGATATCAGTACAATATGCATATGCGTTGATATTGGATTAAATAAGGATCCTAAGTTATTGCTTTTATTACACAGAGTGTAAGCCCACACCCAAATCTTAGCTATCGAAATCAGCTACCGAAAAGTAAGGTCCTCGAAGCGCTCCCCCTAGTGCACAGTACTTTGCTATCTAATCGCTAATATGAGGACGCCCCAACCCTTTTTTCTCCATTAGGAGGCTAGTACGGGAGAAAAACGACTCCGGATTAAAATGGGTCATCCAGCTTCAGCTGATTTCCCGAGGGGCAGACAAATTATCCTAAATGATGATTTCTGTAGCTTCACAAATCGAAAGTAAAAGTCGAAATATGAAAGAGGAGAAACATTTAATCCGCAATAAGCAGAGACGAAAAAAAGAGGGGGAAGCTAGCAAAAACCGTATCGTCATAATCTTTAATGTCAAACTTTTTTCCTGTTTCCGCTGCTTAACTGGTGCGAGTCCGAAATCGAGAAAAGTTACCTCGATTTCAGTGTCAACGAACTTTCTTAGAATCCGAGAGCTTCCCACTTCTCTTCTCGCACATAAAACAAGAATGTGTCGCCCGGCACATCACTCACGACAGCGTGTCCGAGATCACATAGAGCCTGATTAGAATGAGAATTCTTTTTTGTTATCGACGTAGACACTATTAACATAAACGCGTTTGCCTGCTTCATACCTAGACGATGAGTCGTAAATTAAGGGAAGCAATTCCTTCGAAATGAAATGTTAGAAGGTATTTAAATAATATTTTTAAAGTTGATGATACTTTTTTTTTCTTATTTTTTTTTTGGGCATTTTTTCTCACAGTTTTCAAAAAGATGCTATCATGCAAGTTCTGGGCTCTACGGTTATCTTTTAACCTGCAATATTTCATCGATTTTTAAATTCTATTTCAAATTTCCTATCTTAGGTTCTACATAAGTACTAAAAGCGATCCTAAATGCAGAACTGTCAATAGATATTGAAATAAAAGGTTTTAAAAGTGTTTTTACGAGAAGTAAACAAAATATTGCATATTTTTTTGATGTAAGAAAATAATTAGGAATTAATATTAACATATATTTCATATATTGATTCTGATATTATAAAAGCGTTAAGAAACTTATATTAGTTGCAATGCTAAGGTAAATTTTTAAATATGAAGAGCCTCTGGCTCCACACTTATATTAAGACAGAAAGTGCCCAGAAGGAAGGAGATATTTAATGTTTACTACACATAATACAAAAAATACAAAACTTAATAATGAGAACCTAATATATCATAGTTTCATATGATATCAATAGAGCATTAAAATGCTTGCTTTTATCCATACATATAATGTAATTAAGACGCTTATCAAATAAATTGTAAAGATCAGAATATTTGATTAAATGTAAAGAAAATTAATTGCGCCGTCAGTATAAGGTTTTTTTAAACTGTTTGAAAACTTTTTTTCCCCTTTTTAAAAGAATTTCCTTACCTGCAAAAATACATAAGTACGAAAAGGTCTCTATTTTTGCACTATCCGTCATTTAGATAAAAGTCTCTAGTAGAATGATTTAAAAAACGAGTACATAGGATCGTATATTATTTTCGTTGCATGTATAAACGTGTCTTCTAATCGCAGCAGATAAAAAAAATGCACCTTTGATTGTTCTGATTGACGATTTTCCCGAAAAAAATGTTTTGCACACATGCGCATCACACAATCCGTTTTGATAAATAACAAAATATCACGAATCTCAAAGAGTGCCCTAGAAAAAATCCTTGATGACTTTTTACCAAGTTTTCTGAAATTCAAACTATCTGAGGACCACCTGGGCTTTTTCATACTACATTAGGAAAAAGAGCCACATTTTTTTTGTGAAGGTCCAAAAAACTAACCCCTTTATCTTCTAAAAGGAAGAACCAAGTAAAGCTTAACGGGGAAATGTGTTAAGAAAACTTCCTTTTGTGTCCAAACTACAACTGGGAAACCAGAATACAAAAAGAACAGCCAATGGGAGTCATAAAATTTTTTGACTTGTGCTTTGAAAAGACAGGCGATTCCTGGACTATTTACCTAATGGTACATACGCTTTCACTAAGTCATTAGTCAAATATCTATATTGTTGTAAATACACTCCCCAAAAAAGCAGCAAAAGAAAGTTGGTGACATCGTGTAATTTGCTACACTTTTCAATCTGAGATTTCAAAAAGAAGGGGTGAATGAATGGGAATTCTTGAACTACATGAACGCACAAGTCTTTTCTAGAGGCCTAGAAATATTTGACTAGCATTTTTAACACAGTTTCATTTATTTTGAAAAATAATTTTGTTGCTTGAAAATTTTTTAGCTTTATTCTCAAGTAGCCTATTGTGTAAATCCTTTTCATTTTTTCGCAATCAGTAGTATCAATATGTCATACAATTATCGTATTTTGTTTTGCATAAGCTTAAAATTCCGAGTCGATGCTCATGCTCAAAGCCGTAAGTTGAATATACAGATGAAAAAATTGTTAAATAGAATAGCAGACGTTTGAAACAAATTTTCATAATAATTTTATGAAATAGTTGAATGTGAAGACGGAAAGAAGATCGAAAGAATAAAAGAAGAAATTAGAAAGATCCTCAAACTCTAGTTTTATTCTGCAATCAGTTTTCATACATACGATTATCTTAGTTTATGATATTTCTTAATTCCCGTGTGTATTAGCAATATATGAAAAAAATATCACATTATATGTGATGGAAAATGACACATCATAATAAGAATACTGTACGCTGATGTCATAACAGAAGTATTTTCCTGTTGGATTTGACCTTCGACCCGAAGTTCTCAAACTCTCAGATCAGCTATTTAAAAACTATAATATCAACAAGTTGAACAATTGAAGATAACATCAATTTCAACCCATCACAAAGCGAATATTCTGACATCGGCTTTTATGATGTTAACGTTTTTCGGGTGCCTTGATCAGAATGCATTCTATGCATGTTTCCTTTGATCCAGGAAATAATTTCTATTTCCAAAGGAAAAGAATGGAAGGATGGCACAATTTGTTATTTAATTTCATGAAAGTAGAAGTGTATAGGAAATTTAACAAAGACGCATTCTCTGAGATGTACAGTATGCAAATTATTCCTTTAGTTTTCATAAACAACATTTTATCAAGAAGTATGGCTTCAGTTCAATTGTGAATAGCCGAAAGTCATCATGCATATTCCTCGGATAAAGAAATAAAATTAAACTGCACACAAAGCGACATTTAATTCTCATAGCTTTAGAAATTCCAAAACATCTCAGTTTTCAATTCATTGGACATTGTCCCTTAAAGTTTAAGGTTTCAAGCTTTTAACTCATAAAGCTTTAGATTTATCTCAATTAACAGAGCTTAGCAAATCACTATCACCTACGCTGAAACCATTGTGAGAACACTGGCACTTTATCAAAAGGCGGTTAAAATTTCTTACACTGATAATCTCGAAATGAAACATTATGTTGAAACAGGAACTCTCTCGTCCACAATAGTGAATGTATGTATCAAGGGTCAAAAAGATCAATTCATTTTACTCTCATTATCAGAAATCCAGTGATGCGTGGCATACAAACAATGATTACTATCCATCTAGTTCACCTATATATAGATCAACTCATATGAATTAAAAGAGAAAAAAATACTCGTGGAATACCAAACAAAGTAAAGATCCTGTAATCCCTTGCGATTAATTTCAAAACCACCATTGCAATCAGTACCATTCTTTCGATCAAAATGGTTGTGGGGGTAGGTAGTAATGATCGTGTCCAGGCCATTGTTTCAGTCCTTTCTCGTTAAGAGAAGATTTCTTAGAAAATAGAGACAACCAGTTGGATCTGGGTCAATCTGGAATGGGCTTAATCCCTGCTGCTTCAGCAAGTGGTAAAATACGAACGAGCCACAATATAGGAACAAACCTGAATGTGAGTGGGTTGAAAGGAATCAAGGTCGAGTACAGTCCTTTTTGCATACTTTTTTTTTTACTACAAACAGGTTCGACCCAACCCGCGTTTTATAGCTCTTCAAATCCCCTCTCCCCCCCTCTTCAGAGCACGACTGGTCCTTTATGAAGAGAATAGCGTGTCCCAAAATTACAAGAGTAACTTTTGCATCGATGGTGGAAAGAAAAAAATTGAAGCCTGAAAAGATGTAATCAATTACAGGGTTTGGCACGCATACCATGCTTCATGATAAAAGTATGCCAGGGCGCAGGTCTTGACACTTCTTTTTTCCGTCCGATACTTTCTTTATTTATTTCCGTAATCAAAGAACAGGGAGAAATAATAAAATGTATTTTTCCATTTTACAGCTTTTGGTATAACTGAGAGATTTTGGTTTTGATATAAGTAAACATCATTTTAAGTAAACATCCCCTTTAAATAAGTAGTTTAAACATAAAGGTCTACACTGTTGAAGCGACTCTAAATATCCATCCAAATATAATTTTTTGAATCATAAAGACTTTTCAAGAAATTAATTTCTCCAAAACAAAACATACAATTACAATATTGTCAGATAATTTTAGATTTTTCTTTGGCGTATTGTGAGATGCAAACAAGTAAGCCGAAAGAAAAATTCCTTAGAATTCATCCCTCATGCATCGAAAATTATGCGTTCAAACGATAGGTGCACTCATAGTCATATCACCAAAAATATAACCATTAGCAAACAGTTTTAAACTGAAACCATCGAACTGAATAATTAAAGTTGAAATGTTTAGTATGTTGAGAACAAAATGTGTGCATGAGTGTTAGTTAACAAACTAATTACTGTGTTCATTTTTATGTTTGGGTAGAAACAAATTAACGCTTCTTTTAGGTTCTGTGTTACTTAAATGCTGATATTTTCTCTCTTTATGCTATTTACACTTAATACAGTGAACAATGAAGAACAGATAATTCGTATAGATTTGTAGAAGAAAAAATTTTTAAAAAGTAACACTGAACGTTTGAAAAGATACCATTTAAAGGCAAAAAAATATTTAAATAAACCTCTCTTTAATTTATGCCATTCTGCAGGTAACTCCAACTACGTGTAGAATGCACACTGTTCCTTTGAAATACAAATTGCTATATCGTGATTACACCGAGTATGTTGTTTATTAGGGCATTTGCAACTTCCCCAAGGAAAGAGCGGAGAGAGCAGTCACCGTTACGGTGAAGTTAAAGCTCACTTTTTAAGAAACATTTTCCTGGTAGACACAAGCTAGTTTCTTTCTTACTGGATACAAACAAAAACATAGCAAGAATGTCCTATTGTGCCATCTATGAGATTAATCAATCTTTGTTGATACACTCGTTTTAATCGGATCACATCTTTCAGCACGTGGACTCTCAACATCTTCAATTTTAATTATCTATTAACAGAAAATGCTTAAAATAACAGTTTTAGTCAGGTGTTGGTTCATCATGGATTTGGGGTTAAAATTAGTTGTCGTTTTCACTCATATCAAAGCTGTTCTTGATACTTTATTTCTACATAGTAGGGTGTGCAAAAGTTGTTAATTGAACTCTCATGTAAGTGGTTAAAAACACTGAACTCGATTACTTTTAAAAATGCAGGGAGTATAACAATGATTATATAGGTTTTAACATCGCCTGTAAATGAATCAATTGTACAAACAGACAGGGCCACCCAGAGACTTTACGGGGCCTGGGGCAAACTTCTGTTTGGGGCCCCAAGAAATCTGATTAATCGAATAATTTTTTTTATTTTTTTTTCTTGGGGGGGGGGGGGGGGGACCTTTTTTCAGGAGATTATTTTGAATTTTGAAGTACGGTACAAGTTTCAGAATTTTCTTTCGGAGGAAATCTAAAAAAATAATTTTTTAAAATTTTTTGGGGCCCCTCCGGCAGTTGGGGGCCTGGGGCAAAGTGCCCCAGTTGCCCCCCCCCCCTCTGGGTGGCCCTGCAAACAGAATCAGTTTCTATAAGTCAAGGGTTTCTGTTTTATGGGGGGGACTTGATGAGAGAAACACGCATAACTACTTTCCCTCGATATTTTAGCATCTCAGGGTTTTATTTTGAAGTCCTCATTTGAACTGAAACTGAAATGTATTTACAGCTAAGAATGTTTTAAAATTTTAATATACAGTAACATATTTATGGAATGGACAGTCACCTTAAAAGAAATTTTCAAATGGTGATTTTATTGTGTTGAGTTTCCTTTTTAATCCACTAGAAAAGGTTTCAAATTAAATTGAAAAGTTACCATATAAGAACTTTCTAGTAAACGGCAATTTTTAAAAAAAATTTCCACCCAAAGTAAGACGTTTTCTCTAGCAACATGTTCGTCTCAAACAAGCATCCTAAACCAAGAATTTCATAGATGCTACTTCACTTTATATAGCTTTCCCTAAATCGAAAGTTAATTTTTAAAATAAGGAAACCCTTTGATAAGATGCATTTTCTATTTAGATCTTTAATATCCTGGTAAGAACAAGCTTCATTCACAGCTTTGTAAAGTAACATTTACAAGAACAGAAAAAGTATTCCAATAATAAAAAAAAGAAATGAAAGTTATCTTTCACAGTAGGGAATTGGCGTAACCTATTTACCTGTATTCCTCATTTAATACCGTTTATTTCTCTGTCTACGAAAGGGTGAGGTAGAATGATTGAAATTTTATAACCAATTCAATGAAAAAAGAAAAGCACAGTTATAATACTAAAATTACTATTTACCGGATGAAAAACATTTTCCCCTTTGTTCTATTAATCATTTCCTTTTTATACTTTCTATACTTTTTTGGTGTTTCACATAGAATATGTTTTGTCAAATAGAAATTTATTTGTTTGTAATACTGATTAACAAGAATAACTTAAGTTACATTAAGCTCATTCTTATGAGATTTTTAATCCTCCCCGTAACCGTTTTATGGATAGGACTCCTTTATCATCTGTGAATCACGACTCCTAGACATTTGTTGCTTACGGACCGTATCCACTACAATAATCTCTATACTGTCATTTATAAAATCAGACTTTTCAAGACTTAGCTTCCTAATTCTAGGAAAGAAAATATTCCATGATATTTCCAGCAAGCAAAGAGAGGGAATTTGAAACAGTCCACACACTATAGAGAATCAATATATTCTGATAATTATTATTTACGTATGACAGAATAGAAAAAAAATTGCGAAGACATGAATAAACAAATGGTTAAGGCCTATTATAGCCTTGAAAATGTGTTTGTTGTTTCAAAAAAGGTAAGATATTTTCTCAGAGGCATGTTTGCTTGCCAGCATTTGATCTGAATGTAGTAAAACATTGAGGTGCTTTAGTTGATTAGGGTTAGCAATGTCCTAGGAAAAAACAAAACAAAAAACTTTTCCTTTTGTTGATCGAAGTTTAACAAGCGTACAGTTGTATTACTCGGCTACAGTTGTATTACTCGTTTACTGCTTAGATCTCTCACTGAGATCTAAGCAATCTATCATATCACGAGGAATTAATTGCATTTATAGATTTTAAAGCGAGGCTTTTGAAAATAGGCAGAATATGTATGTGACGTTATAACCGGGCGACATTACGACGAGTGTTGGTTGTAAGCAACAATGAGCGAATAAGAAGCTTTGTGTTTTTACGCACACATACACATGCAGTTCCTATTAGGAGAGTATGTCGATGCCACCTAATTCCTTCATCTTTGAGCCACATGCATTGATTCTTCAGTCAACGATCTGATCCACTTTCCCCAAGATGAATGCAAGAAAGAAGAAGTTCAATGAATAAAATCTTCCATACGAGAGAGATATAAGCTCGAGCTTCAATACCTAAGTTACGCATCCCATCTCACTTCGGCCAAGTCCCCCCAATTTTTTCGTTTTGCCCAATCTGGGAGTGCGGCGTGGGCCGTGGGTGCTGGCCAAAGCGAGTTACGGAAGAGCAGGCAGTGAGTGAACTTTCCGTTCCATTTCCTCAGATCAGCTGATGCTGCCGCTGTGGCTGTCTGCGAAGGGTCAGCGGCCACTGCAGGTCAGAGACATCAGTAATGGTAGTGGCCTCGATCCCTCAGAAACCGGGTTAGGGTCCGCAACCTTCCCTCTCAGTCGTCCGCATGTGGGACAGGAACGAAAGGGATGTGAATAACCTCAAGAGGGATGGTCACTTCACATCCAAGAGGAGTTGCTGGTACCGTTAATAGGACACTAACCGTAAAAAAATCAACACGCTGACAATAGACCCACCTATTGTTTTCGGGAATGCCCTAAACGAAATTGCGTTAACAACTGTTCTCCCCGCGAAGGATATTTGTTCTGTTCTCAGTGTATCGTTAGATGAGGTGGAAATATTTACGTATTCTTTCGTAAGCCACCATTCAAAATTTTATCGTTAAAAAGCATAGATTTCGGAGTTGTTTACACGCTCCAGTTTTAATGTCCCTTCAGTGTTAGTGTTGATATTTACATGAAATAGATCTTCGATATTAATTTTTATGACTCAAATTTTAGGTTTTACTAAAGTGACTTAAAAAGAAAAAAAGTAATAGGCAGAGGAGCTCATAAAATTTATATATTAAATAATTGCGATACTGATATAATTCTAAACATTAAGATCGATATATCTGTGCATGCGAGCGGTATTAGTTTAGAAAATTTAATGGAAACAGATCACTTGTCTCTCTATCCAACTAATTTTTTTTCTAAAGAAATTTATTTATATGTGATATAGATAATATGCAAGCACAAAATATACATGCAATCATTTATACAAACCCCAAACAACAAAATCTACTTTATGAGGGTATATGTTTATATATATGTGTGCTTGTGTGTGTGTATGTATATGCATATGTATATACGTGTATATGTTTGAATGTATTATTTTTGGGAGTGGGTATTAAGTAATCCCCCAGATATTCATGAAAAATTATTTTTACATTCATTTGAAAATATTTTTGCTTTAGAAACTTTAATTTTAGTTTTTGCTAAATTATTTACTAAAGCGACTTAAAAAACTGGTATTATTAGCTATGATTAATTAACAGTAGAAAGTAATATTTCTTTTCCATGCAAGGGTATTACTGCTACATATGGATGCTAAAATTAGAGATTAAAGCCTGAATTAAGCATGAAATTTAAGGCAAACTTATTGAGTTGGTCCTAGTTTGCCCTATAATGATGGCTGAGAAACTTGAAAACATGCAGTCTGCTATATCTCTCAACTTAGGTACAATACAGCCATGGAGTAGAAAATTTATCTATTCTCTGATATGTATATAATATAATAGTTAAAACAAAAATGGACAAAATTTCTACTAAGCATTTACTATACGAAAGCAAAGCTGATGGTAAACGATTTTTAATATAAGAAATTCTATAGTACGAAGTAAAAGCAGTAATCGGTAAAATGGATAAAAGTTGAATTGGAAAACTGATACATAACAGAAATCCCCCTCCCCCCCAAAAAAAAAAAATATTAGTGAAATAAAGCTAACTTTTATATCTTACACTTATATTGAGACCCCCACCCATCCCCATATATATATATATATATATATATATATATATATATATATATATATATACATGTACATTTACATTTCTTTTAAAATGACCCGTTTATTATCTGTGGTATTAGTTCATCTTTTTCCATTGGTCTAATGGAATGTTTGCGCTAATGACGTGATCACTAATAATTAAAAACAAATGAGGAAACACGCGGAACTCTCCTACAGAGCCAGAGAAATTCACGAATACGTGTTACACGCTAGATTGATTAAATGTAACTAAAACCTGTACTTTCAATGCATGCACTTGGTAAAAGTTATCCCGTTTAAAGGGAGAAAGCCTGTAAAACAACACATTGTTTTCTAAGCCCTTGTTCAATTTTTTCGGAAATATATTTGACTTGAACTGAACGAATGAAGGAATAACTTTTATATGGTTCTAAAAATATTTTGAATGTTCTAATTAATCATTTACGTTTAGTTTCCATAGTAGTCAAAACCGTAAAAATATCGCCTTTTCTGATTTCGCCAACACAAAATCGGATCGCTGAATCGAACTCAAAGCTTGCACATTCACCGAAGAGAGAAAGTGCGTTATTTCTTTTTAAGTTTGTAGTCTGAACATGTTTAACGAGCTGTGGAAATTAGCTTACGAAGGCAAAGTACTATAATGTCAGGAGAGCATTTGAGGAAAAAATAAGCCCAAAAAAGTGAACTTTCAAGTAACTGTTTTCCTCAAGGCTTGAAAAGCGAACACCTCGGAATGTTTTCCTCAATCAGAAAGCTTTCGATAAGAGAACATGAACTACTGTTATACATGTAGTACTCAATAAAAGTGGACAATGATCACTGATTTTTTTAAAAATGAGACTAATTTTATAATTTTTATCTTTAAATGCAGTGTTATTTCATTCATTACAATGATTGCGCCATTTGAAGTAAATATCAAGTTCTTTGTACGTGAGACGCATAAAAAACATGGATACTGAAAAGAAAGCTGCGAAGCGTTGTGTGTCAGAAGATGGGAAATAAGTTAAAGTTGATTGACCTCGTTTGGAGAAAGATATCAGAACTTGGGATTCAATTGGCAGTTCATTTACATGATAATTATCACATTTCTTTTTCTAGAAGTTCTCCTCAGATATTTTAGTTAAATTGGAATAAGATGAAGCTGCGATGAAGTTATTTCAAAGTAAACACTTTTTACACACGCACACACACACACACACACACACACATACACACACACATACACACACACATATATATATATTGCCTTATTAAAAAATATTTATTAAATTACGAGAAATTTCACCAAAAGAATATTGAGTTGAAAAGAAGTTTTGTTAAACAGATATCCGATCCCCACAAAAACTGCATTCTTCTAGAATTCCGTTTAAAACTTTCCTCTGGCGTTTCAAAGATTTATTTCACGGATTTATGAATCGAAATTTATTTTTCAAATACATATTTAAAAATTACCTAAGGGATTATAGAAACTATTTTGTGAAAATGAACTAAAATTTAAGGCTGTATATTCTGTAGAACAGAGCAAAAGGGTACCGTTCCTTATGGGATTTTTCAAGTGAAAGTAGGTCATTTGTATTCCATATTTACAAAGATATTTTTTCTTTTTCTAAGAACAAATGGAAGGAACCTTATTTTGTGTATTATAGAGACAAGAGATCTTGGAACACAAAAATACACATATACACATCTATAATACACAAAAATGGAAGGAACCTTATTTTGTGTATTATAGAGACAAGAGATCTGAAGACAAAAATAGCAGCGAAAATTAAAAGGATGGGAAATAAAACTGCAAAATTTTCCTCGAGCAGTATTATAAACAATTAGAATGAATTATCAGCTATACTCAATAATAGAAGGGCTATATTATAAATGTAAAGAACGTTCATTTCATGTTAGCAAGAGAATTAAATTCCATAACAGGAAATACATTATAAGAACACAATTTAACAATTTATCAGCATTTATCTGTTAACCTAATTAATAATACACTGCTACAGTCGAACCCCGTTATAACGAACTTCAAGGGACCAAAGGTTTTGTTCACTTTATCCGGTGGTTTGCTATATCCGAGCCGTTAAGAAAAATGCTAGAGTTCACAAAATGTATAACTCATTAGTTGCAATGTGTATTCAATAATGATGTATTTAAAAAATGATAAAATCTATTAAAAATGATCATTAATGAATTAAATCGACTAAAATAGATTACATTTAACTGACACAATACTAATTACGTACAATAGGAAATTGGCAGGACCAAAATTTTCGTTCGTTATATCCGTGAGTTCGTTATATACCGAGTTCGCTATAACGGGGTTCGAATGTATATAAAATATTTAACTTCGAACGGAATAAATTCCGTAACGCATGATAAAACAAACCAGAGCAGCTAATTCATCTCCATAAACTTTCCGATCTGCCCCTCATTTGACTGCGGGGGTTGATTATGGAAAAGCTGGACAGCACAGTTTCCGAAGCTTTTGTTTTTCGCTATGCCCCGACATTTGACTGAATTCCAAGCTCTGAGAGAGAATAGAGGAATGACACCCTTCTCAAGGGATCGTAGGGTTAAAGGTGACCGCCAGATCAAGTGACCCAATCTGATCGCAAAATGTAGCGGTTAGTCTTTAAGGTCACGATTCCAGAGTGGACTCGTATGCTCTAAGACCACGTCCACCTACGTAGCCTCACGAAGTGCACTCAAACATGAGAATGGGTCGGGTGCGTGGTGCTGCCGACACTGATCTTCTTGAGATTGAACCTCCGAAAGAAGACAATGATCAGCAATTGGACAATGCGAAAGCAGAGTCCACTGGAGCGGTATTCGCAAACGAATGATTGCATTGACATTAAAGTAAGACGTGGTGGTATGTTTTTTTAAAGGAGTCTGGAACACAGATTTTAAGTTTTCTTATATACACACATTTTATAATGATTTCCCGCCTCGTATGTATTATCCAAAAAAATACTAGGAGCAATTGGAAATTTAGTTTTAACATTTCATATGCTGGCGATAGAATGTTCCGTATTCATTTTTACAACACTTATCTACGGGCAACAGAAAAAAATCTGTTTTTACATCATCTATGCCAAGGGTGGCCAACAAGTCGATCGAGAAGCCAATTTTGGTCGATCGCTCGCGATGTCTTAAGGCTGCTATGTACTAATCCCATTGGATTCGCTCACCTCAATGTTAACCTATGGAGAAAATTTGTCCACGGATTGCCGACTTGGATTCAAAGATTTTTATTTTTTAAACTGTACTCCGTCATAGAAAAAGAAATTTTACATTTGTGTACATTTTTCGTTTTTTTAAAGGCAATTAATATTTTAAAATTTAAATTATTCGGGGAAAAATCTGGTATAGTGTGTTTAAAACGCTCATAAATTCCTTCGGTGGACGAAATTTATAAAATGAATCCTGTAGCGCTTTGCAGAAAAGTTCAGGCTATCTGACAATACCAATTTTATTTGATTATCAGCATTTATGTACCTGTAAATAGTTGACAAAAACATATTTTAAATAAAAAATTTGGGGGGCAGCGCTTAACCCCCCTATATAGAGAGAGCCATTACAATCCCTCAAAATGTCAATCCTAGGGGGGGGGTGGAATTCTCGAACTGTCAACTGGACTCCTCCCACCACAAGAGTCTGCAAGAAGAGGAAAAGGGAAATACGATTTTTTTCTTCGTACATAGCAGCCTTAAGTTCGAAACCGATTAGACTATGATAAATAGAGCACTAATTTAGGACCCTAGTTAGGGCGGTAGTAAAGGTTCTGTTTACACTGCACTAGACGGGGACTGTAATTCAGTCTGAGACCGAACGCATACCATGGCACCCGTGCTTTCCAAGCATAAGAAAATTGCCATAGATATACGCCTAATTATGATTCTTTGTTTAGGGACATGCAAACTCAGTCTTCCCATTAATGTTGACGAAGTAAATTCTAAATCTGTCTTTATCTATAGCTAATTTGAACTAATATTGTTTTTAATTACTCATGTTGTTTTAATTCCCCTAGACGTGACTTTTTTGGCTCGTTATGTATGTTGTTTTTCATGTAGATAGATACGTATGTTTGAACATATATTTTGCTTATATACCCATAGCTCACGAGAGTGCACCTCGTAATGAAACACAGTGTATAAACATAGTATGTATTATAGTATATTTCCCACCTCCCCCTCCCATCTTAGACTACACCTATGACAACAAGTCGATCGCGACACATTTTTAAGATAAAAAGCAGATCTTATGTACACAATAGTTGGCCACCCCTGATCTATGCGTTTCCTGCGAGTGGGGATGATTTCCCGCATTTAAAACTTGCTGATTTATGTCTGTCGCTTCACTAAATAGTCATTTATTTTATTTAAATTATTTTGTTGTTTTTAAGGTAAATTAAGATTATTTTTTAAGTGGTGAATAAATTAAAATAGCTGACAATATCAAGTGTAAATTAAAAAAAATATATTAAATTCCAAGGACAGCTTCAAATAATATGCCACTTCTAGTGGTGTATAGTGTGCGCTAAAAATAGCTTAAGGCACGTACGTTAAGATGTGCAAAATATGTTATGTATCCCGCTATTAAAGTGTTAAAAAAATTCTAAATTTAAGCCCGTTTAGTTTTTGATAACTTAAACGAGGTAAAAGCTCCATTTGAAATTTTTTTAAAATTTTTGTGTAAGGGAAGTTTTCAAAATAATTTCTGCAAAGGAGAGATGAAAATTTTATCAATAAAATTTGTAATTACTTTAATGGGCAAAAAAAAAAATACCTTTTTTTTTTTCAGAATAGTTTTTGCTTAAGGGAAATATTTTTTTAGTCTAAATAAAACATCTCGAATGCAGTTTAATGAAAGTCAATAAAAGAAACACTTTACGAAATTTCATACCCATACCTCTTAAGGAATTTTAAATATATTCTTTTAAAGACGGCAAATTATGATAAATGACATTCCGAGGCAAGTAGATTTAAAGTACAGGCACACTTTAAGTACAGACAGTAAGGTGTAAAAATGCTGTATCTCGCTATGTAATAATCACCGTAGAAACATGCTGTTTGTGTCATTTTATATTAAAAATTCTAGAGTATGTTTTCCACGAAGAAAACAAAATTGTACTTTTTACGAGAATTTGGCGTACCGGATTCCCTGAAATCGAAAATTTCCTCCCGAGATAAAGTACAGATGGACAGAAGGGTGGTACTCATCATCAGTAACAGCAATGAAGAATTATATCTGGCTGTGTAATTACTGTAAAAACTTTTCTGCAATTTGATTGTATAGAAAGGTTTTAGAAAATAAAATAAAATATTGATATAAGATACTGTGCTTATATTGAGTTTTTGGGGGTCTGGGGCCATCTTTAAAATTTTTAAACTTATACTATAAAAAATTAGTAAAAGGGAAAACTTTTACTCTTTTTATATTTCAAGTATGAGTTTTACTCTTTCCATTTCAATGAAATAAGGGGGATATATATATGGGAATTTTCATTGCGGATTTATATGCATACATATAATTATATAATTTATAAAGTAAGATTCTGTATTACAAATAACTTTCATCGACAACCTTTCAATTAAGTTTATTCTGTGCTGTAATATAATAATGTGTATCTATATTATTGACTCAAAAACTAATAACTTTCAATATCTTAGTTTTGATATCTATAAAGAATCGTCAGGTACTGGAAGAACTAGCCAATAAATATTTATTATTGTTGTCGATGTTGTAGTATGTCCCCGGGGCTCACACTACGAGACCCCAAGTCCAATGTTCATAAGTAAATATCTAATACCGAAATATGATATCGCATTCGATAGTAAATAAAAATTTCTGGAAATAGAAATTAAAAATTAATCCATTATTCTTAAAGTAATACAATAAATAATTTTCATGGTTAGTTTAAATTTGATAAGTTATTTAAAATTTATAGTATTTTTCTTTCTGTTTGCAATATAATTTTCAGGTTAGAGGAGAAAAGTCAGCCTTTAAACCCATTGAACTGCTTTTCTCATTAATTCAGATCATTAATGCTACACCTTTTTATTCCTAAAGTATTTAAAGAAGCCTCTGGAAAGTTATGATTTATAGACAATGTTAATTCAGTTAATGTGTAGTTGGTAAAAGTTCAAACAGATAGATCTACACTAAAGTGAATTTGAACTAGTTGTTAAATTAGCTCTGATTTAAATTTTAATATTTCTTGTTATATAGTTAAAATATCAATCAGGAATAATATTTTATTTAATTAATCGTTTTGAAATGCATTTAGCTAACAAAGTAATCGAAAGCTTTTGTTATTAGAAATAAATTGGAGGTAAATAAAACCATATGCACGTTTGGATTTATATAAACGATATTACATTAAATAGTTTATAAATCTGTTTTATTGTTTTTTATAATTAATGCTTGGAGATTGCGGCATTTAATTATCGCATATAATTAATCTATGTTAAAGAATAACTTCATAATTCCCGGCAAGCGAAAAGGAAAGGAATTAAAAGTTACATAAAATGCACTTAACACACATTTAAAATCTTAAATACTTATTAACAGCTTCTATCTCAAAATATTTATTTTCTCTTCGACAACGATCAACAATTTTAAAATATATTAAAAGATTATTACTTGAATATAATAATTAGGGTAGGACTATAAAAAAATAAACTAACTAATAAAAAAGAATCCAAGGGGAAATTTAAATTTCAAAGTCCTAATCCTATCTTATATATTAACAATTTTCTAATACTTGAGGGGATCTGATGATTAAATTTGGGGCATGAATACGCGTTTATTGAATAGTAACGTTTGCGAGAGAAACGAAGCGTGAAGCTACTTTAATATCCACCATCCCGTATTAATCTATTATTTTCACTCGCACGAAAATACAACTGAAGCACACAATGGTTAACAAAAGCTACATAAGCTTACACGACCATTTAACAATCACTCAAAGAATACAATGCGTTTAATTCTGCATGCTATAAACCGATTTCACCAGATTCCATCATGTAAACATAAAGCTAAAAATCCCTTATCACTTGTTTATCACGATATATCTGTTACAGTCAACAAAGGCATCATCGTGATGCGACAAAAACCAGGTTTATCCTTTCTTCCTCAGTATTTTTTGACAGGAATGACCAGCCGACGAACTAATATTGTGGGAATTTATTTTTAGTGAAGCCTACACATATCCTTGAGTATTCAGAAATAGGCATTTGCGGTAATGTTAGGTTTGTAAAAGATAAATTTTTGCAGCATCGTTTGGTTGAATTAAACTGACTTATGTAAATCTGGAGCTTTTGGATATTTATTTAAAAGAGTTGATTCTTTAAAATTACTTTTATTGAATATCTGAGGGAAATTAAAATAATAAAATTTTTATTCACGTTTGTGAGTTTTTGTTTTATTTAACACGTATTGAAAATGCAAATACTTAGAAGAACATATTTTTGATTTATTGCAGTTTATGACCATGCAGTAGCCATAACTATTATCGTATGATTACGTTTAGATTAATTTCAAAATTTAAAAATATTTTGCTTAAGTATAAGCTATGTTGGCTTTTAAAGTTGTTCAACGACATTGCGTGGTAATTAAGTCACTTTTTAGAATACTGGCCTACTAAGGAGGAGATAAAATTTCTGCCCCAACTATAGTTCGTTTTTAATGAGAAAAACAAACTGTGAAGTCCCGTGGCATGAAAGATGGGGATCATTGCAAAGGCATCAGACATAAATTTAGTGACTTTCGATTGAGGTATGGATCCCTTCGATCTTTGTACCGGAGGGGGGGAAGAATGGAGCCAGTTCAACGACATGGTGCTGGAGTTATGTAATTAGAATATTTACTCAGAATTCCCAAAAGGCGGAATTGATTGCTTCTCGTCCACAGTTTCTTTATAATGCCGTAAAGAATGTGAACAAATGTGGTGGGAGAAATGAGATTGTTTAAGCTGTGCTAGCTTCAAAACGAGGAAAAAAAAAATTTTCCTTAGGATTTTTTGCAGAAAATCTGTAAAGAAAAGTTTTTCCTCCTATTTTCAAAAGTAACATTGATTGTGAAGCTTATGCTAGGACTGCGTTATGGTAGAAAGAACAGGGGAGGGGCACGTTTCACTTTCTCTTACACTCAATTTCAGGGTGTAAAAGAAAGTGGAAACTGCTTAATAATATAAATGGCTGCCTCCATACTTTAAGTTATTAACAACACCTCACTCTACACCACAATAATAGTCTATTTGACGTGAAGTAGCTGCCTGCTGTGGTCTGTCCCCTACCGGCAAGATTAGCCTAAGTCGCTTGGTCGGGTCCTGTCTGGTGCATTGGTAATAATGAACTCTTCCTAATTTTCATTTCGTATGGGCGACTATCAGTTTTTTTTTTCGACCATTTTCTTCAAGAACTCAATGCAAGGTTTTTCTGTGATTTTTCTCCTGTTGTTTCGAAGATTAAAGACTCGTCCATTTATAAGTTTAACTCGTCCATTTAAAAAAATTTCTATTTACGAACGGGATTCATTTTTCTTTGTATTTAAGATAGTTTTAAGGTATTTCCTAAGTTATGGATAGTTTTAGGGAAACTACATTCACAATTATAAAATGAAATAAAGTAATATGAATATGAAAGAGGAAGAGTTCTACAATCTCTCAGAAATATCCTTGAGTTTGTTATGTAAAGAACTTAACTGGGGAAAATTTTTTAATGCTAAATCATATTCTAATTATCTATAGTATTTATAGCATGTGCAAACTACTTTTAGATTTATTTGTTTGATAGTGTTATTTTGATTTTAGAACAAAGAAAATTTATGAACCGCACATTAATGTTATATCCTAGTTGAACGATTACACTAACTTCTCTCCCCTGCAATTGCTTACATATAAAAAAAACTTTCTTATAAGTTCTCGGGACTCAAAATTTAATTGCATTGAAAAGTTTAATCTGTCTGAGTGTCACAATTTGCAAATTAAAAATCAACGATTAAATCGTGTTTGCGAACAAGCGACATAATCGATAATTAAGCATGACTCCGTTGAAGTCATTCCTTCGATCATATCTGAAGCTAACTTTTAATGTAGCTAGTAGTCTATTATATTTACAAAAACAAAAAAAAAAAATCCCGATTACTCTCACTTCAGAAATAAGGGAAACATTTCATCCTTTAGCATGACTCCACAGGTCCGGAACGAGGAAACAACGCGCCGCTAAGGAACTTTTCGACCCATTTCCAACACTCGGGAGAAAGCGGTAAAAACGTTATCATAACTTTCCTTAAAACAGTATATCCCGGGGCTATAGGGGAATAAAAATTAGTTGGCGTAGCAAGAGCAAGATTGGGGATTCAGATTACAGTAATTTTCTAAACAACGACCATGTTGCGTATTTTGGGCTAAAAATTTTTAAATACGTTTTTCTTTTTTTCTTTTTCGCGTTCACAAAGTTCGTGATTTGACTAAAATATTAGACTTCGAGAGGTCTTGAGGGATTAACAGCTGCTTTGATGAGAATATTTATTCTTCGTATAAAGCTATTATTTAATAAAAAAAGTTCCTATTAACTATGGTGGGTTTAAATGAAAGTTTTATATTGCCATGCCCCCTTCCTTATTTATATATATATATATATATATATATATATATATATATATATATATATATATATATATATATATATATGAGACTGACATATTTTTATTTGTGGGTTAGAGTTTTAATCGCGGATAAATGGAGTATTTACATATAAGTTAAATCCTAAAATCAAGGTAAAATTTGGGACTATTCCAGGAATTTACCATCGGGTTAACTATTATTATTAGTGCTCTAACAAGACAGGTGTAACAGGGGAACAGACACAAATCCCAAGAAAAACAGGAAAGGGATCCAGAAATAACAACTACCAAAAAATCGTAAAATTTACCAGGATTTTCAAATTTTACGATATACCTAATACTACATGGAGTAGAGATCTACAGGAGTGGCCCTAACCGCAGTCTTGCTTTGGCAGGATTGGCACCAATTTGGCACGTGTGATTTTGTTGGACTACATACTAGTATCCAAAACATGAGGTTGCTAATGGAAATATTTTTCTCTTTCAAGAATCTAGGATTTTAAAAACAATATACAAACACTTTCCTTTTTCTTAAACTCAACATCCATTTCATCGATAAAAAATAGCAAGTAAATAATTTTGGCTTGATATCTTAGATATCACTATATGGATACCGTTGGCTTTAATTTTCAGAACTTAGAGGATGCTCCTTTTGTCATTCCAGGTTCTCTACATATAGTACTTGACACTATATTATAGTGTCTTTCGAGTAATTTGTCCACAGTGTCGAAGTCCCATGTCCAAGAGAAGTAATTAAACCGAACGCTGAATAAAAGTATCATTCCTCCTTTTCAGTATCAAGCTTAATTTTCAGAGCTAATAGTTCATATCCATTTTACTACAAATTTAAATAAAGTAGTTTTTCCACTTATACACTTTTGTATACTGGACTTTCTATACTTTTTGAGTTACATCTCTGATTATTAGAGTGCATAAAGGTTTTACTATATATGATCAAAATGTGAGACTTACCTAAAGCAGATTTTCGACATCTGTTTTAAAACTTGATGTCTGAAGATCAGGATTCTGATACAGGATTATGAAGAATAGAATAGTATTAATGAAGATTCCTCAACATTCTCCTAAAATAGAGAAATGTTTCAATTTCCTTGTAAAAAATAACAGTAAAAGGCAAGTTTCATACGATTACTAAAATTTCATTCTCTTGTGATGTTTTTGGAAATTTATGCGATTACGAAATACTGTAATTATTGAAAAATATTTTGCTTTCCGGAATTATTTTAAATTTCGCAGTTAGAATTTCAAAAAATACTGGCTTTCATCTGATTTTATTTGATGGGACTAAAACTTCAATATGACTGAACAGTACTAGAACACAACAACTTTTTAAAAATAAATGCTAGGTATGGGCTAAAATAGAATAATGGTAAGGAATTTACAACTCCCGCAATAAGCTTCAGATGCATATAATTCAGATGCTGATCAATTATAGATTACAAACATGTAGTTTTAAAACTCTGCATTTTCCTTAGATAAGTTAATATAATCATGAATTAAAATTTATTCTAGTATTGTTTGACGTTAGAACTACTTATTAGAAATATGTATGTCTGAATTACTGGTAGATCTATGTTTAAAGTATGTAATGCCATGGTTTCGCGAAAGTTAATTTTTTATTCTCAAAAGCTTTAAACTCAAATGAATTCAGTAATTGATTCGTATACAAAGTTTCCCAATTTTTCTTATTGTTATACAAATTTCATGAACATAACAGGAATTTGTAGCAGATTTATTAAAAGTATCGTTTCCTTCATAATTATATTATTTTTGACAGTATATATGAAGAGACTTTTATTATAAAAAACAAGTAAGCAAAAATATATTATGGTTTAAGATAGTTTTAAATAACGTAGTAAAATATTGTTTACTTATATTTCATTCCGTAAAAACTTTGCCCAATTTTTTATGCATTTTGCCACTGTTTGTCTTCTTTAAAAACAAAGAGAATAAAAAGGATAATTCAATTATCCGTTTCTGAGATAAATGCGAAATTCCTCTGTAAGTCAAAAATAGCATATTGATATATATTATAGCGAATGGTAGAAATACTTTTTACGTTCTATTATACATTGAGTAAACAAGAATAAGGTGAAGGTTATTGACGTAGCATTTCAATGTTACATGTGACAAGATATGGTTTTCATTAATTCCGATTTCCTGAAAGGTTATATAATGAAAATTTTCTATTTAAAATTTGAGAAAATACAGCATTTTCTGTCAGTTTAAATGCAGAAAAGGAGAAATGCGTTTTTAAAGCACACTTAAACTTCCATACATATGAGAGTGTTATAAACCAAAATTTAAACTTAGAGAAAAGGTCCGTTGTTATTTTCGTCTTATATAATATAAAATATACTTTAGGCATTCTCTTGAAAATTTTATTTCCGCGAAAGCAAAAAAAATCTCTTTATGCCTTCCACGCCATACAAAAACGTTATGCAGACAGAAACGTTAAAAAAGGCAAAGACCTTCCCACATGCAGATGAGCTTAGCGAACGGTATCACAAAAGATATTGGGGACAACTGAGCACTGGTCAAACGCGTAGGGTAGTTCAGATGCTCCGGAAAAGTTAAAAAGACCGGTTTTCGATATGGACATTCAGTTTTTCTCAGTGTTTTATTAGTCTTTAGGGTGGACAAGTTACGCATTTCCAATTCCTCTCAAAACATTTAGGGCAAGTATGAGAACAAAAAAGTTAGGAATATTTTAGCAACGTTAAGTTAATAATAATAATGCTCGTTTAAAAAAAAAAAAAAACTAACTGCAAGTTTATAGCAGTAGCTGTGCAAAATATTAGAACTCATATAAAATAAAAATACCAGCATGAAATTCTTGAAAGAAATAGGTAATGGGAATGTGCTGATCATTTCATTCCTACTGGGTTTGGTGCGCAGCAGGGTTTTTCCTAACTGGGCTAATAGGGCAGAAACTATAATTTAAAGATGGATCTCTCAAAAAAGGGCAACACGTTTACAGAAGAGCACTTGTAACACGAAAAGTCCATGTCATGTTCAGTAGGTTTTGTTTTGAATATTTTATTGCCAAAAAGAATTTGCTCTTCTCTAATATCGCGAATGACTTCTTATGAAAACTATATCGGTATTAATTATTTACAAAATATTTAGTTCCAAGGTCACGAAATTGCTTAACCTAACTTTGTTTATGCCCTGGAAAATGTTAAGATAGTTCTGTGCCAGCTTCCAGGTATAAATGACAGGATGAACTTGAAAAATGAGGAGATGGGGATGTTTATAACCAGTGAACGATCCTGGATACTTAATAGCACGTTGTCATTTGTGTTCGGTAAATAACACTTACCCTAAGACATTTCTCTTAAAATATAGATATAAAAAGAAATATGCCATTTGATTTTAACAAAAAACCCGTACTCATTTTGTACGACAACGTTTACAGATTCATTATTAAAATATAAAAATCAGTATTAAACATCTTACTATGCAGAATTCACATCTTTTTTTACACAGACCAGCACAGCTTTTCTTAATACAGTTTATAATAAATAATTTTAGTTGTTGAGCATTGGCTTCGATACTGAGTATTGTCCCAGGAATTCTAGTCATTCTTTTACGTTGACATATTTCCGCCTATTTCATATCTTCTTCGTTTCGTAAACATCACTGAACATATTTTCTTACAAATTTCCCTGACAGTTAATTGATTCCCTAATAGTTACTAAATATATACTTATAAATGCGTACATATCAAAGTATGATTTTTCATGCATCCATGCATGATTTTCTAATCTATAGAAAATCATATTTGTCACTTAAATACAGGAAACTAAGTTTGGACTAATGTAAATTAAAACGTACAATGCAATGCTCACAAAATAAGCTTGAATTATTAAATATAACCATTTTCCTGTAATGAAATAAGTATACTGTAAGGGATATAATAAAACTGAAAGTAGAGACCCCTCGAAGCTGAGGTTCCCAATTTTTTATTAATAAAATGAACAACAGAGAAAATCATGTGGTTTTTTCAATTTAGATATGAGGTTGGTATTCCCAGTCTTTACAAACCTCTACAAAGGAAAAAAAATATTCAACGCTTTCTGATGGTTTAATAAGGTGAAAAAGAAAACAAAATTTGCAAGACAGTTATTCCGAGGCATCACTATTCTGTCACGAATTTGAGGAACCAACATCAGACTTATACGCCCAAAAGAAATATACTGTTCTCCAAAATATAACACGCAGACAAGGGTCTTTGGACCTAATTAATACGCCTTTAAAGATGTATTGAACTAATTTTAGTATTTTAAATTAAAACTTTGTGAATAAAAGCATAATATGTGATGTGTTAAATATATTTTATGTACATAAATAGTAATACGTTTTTAATAGTCCATCCAGTATTCCGTAACTTATTCTTTGAGGTATCCAATTAAATACCTTTTCGACTCGGTCATTACACAAGAAATTTTTCTTGCAGTGATAAAACTTATGAACGTTTCACATTTCCTATAAAGGCATTATCATACACGCACATAAAGAGTGCAGGACTTTGCAGGTGAATGATCGAAATAAATACCGATATTCAAGAACTGGCATCAAATGTCTTGCAGTGAATAACTGAATTAATCAATTTGTGAGTTAGAATTTAACAAGAAAACCTGTTATATTTAATATCTTCTGATGTCAATAATGTTTTTTTTCTTATGAGCAAATTTGTTGTGAAGAGCATCAAATTTAAATAATTAGAACATATCTGTGGTATTTTAAAAGTAATAAATTATAAAAAAATTAAGTTTATGGAGGCAATTTGTTATCCCACACTGAAAGCAAATAAATGTAATTAAAATAATAGTTGAAAAATTTAATTTTTCTATACCTCGAACCTTTTATGCGGTTATAAAACATTCGATCCTTTTAATAATTTTAATTTTTAAATTGGCATTTAAGATGCTTTGCATTAAAAATTATAATATTTTATATTTTAGAAAGCTTTTAATATAAGGCCAATAGCCTATATAACCCTATATCACTCATATATAATATATTTCATTTAAGTTTCACGAGCGGAAGTGTAAAATATTGTTCTTTAAAATCTTTCCTTTTTGATTCGATGATAAATTTTCACCTTTAATAATTGAAATAACAGTTTGAAAAATGAACAAAGTTAAAAGCACCCGATTAAAAACTGATAAATTGAGCAACCTTCTTAAATATTATTTTTATGAGAATGCAATTTCTTGGATGGGTAATTTAAGTTTTATTTGATGTATTTTTCATTTTAACAATTTCGGGTTGGAACGTAATGGGAAGCCATGAATGTTTAAATACATAACGAGGTGATTTGGAAAAACTTGCGGATAGAATAAAACGAAAAGTTTGCTCATTTCAGTTATACGTCCTATATAATTTTTTTAAAGCAAATAACTGCGCGTCACGAAACCGCAATCTGGAGTCGGAGACCCACAAGGTAGCCTTAATTGCCCCACAAGGGAGAAAAAATGCGTAATACTAATAAAAAAAACGCCGTAATGAAAAACAGAGCGTACACACAGCAAAACAGGAAGTTCAAAAAGAAAAGCAGAGGAAAGAAACACAAATCAAACGGGAATTTCTGTGGACCGGGGAGGAGGGGAAAAAACAGCAAACAAGCTTTGGAAAGTAATCACCGATTGCTTCCGAATTCAGGAAAGCGGCCATTTCACTGCCTAATAAATAGGAAGGCAAGGCAATGCTCGTAGTCAACTTTCGATAAATACATTCGCTTCCAATCTCTGTTGGAGCAGGAGGAAAAGTTTTGTTACTCCAAGGCATCTTGAGCGAAACATTGACCTACAAGCGGAGAATTCACACGTGACGTACGTAAAGGTAAAAGAACTGGCGGACCAAAAATGGAGCACTGATCTTTCGCTCTTCGGCGTCTTCCAGAGACGCTGGTGTTGGACAACTAACAAGGCGGTCGACAATTGTTTGGCCGGCAGTAGGTCACTGACCCAACATATGGATTTCATTTCAGTTTTGACGAGAAGGGTCAAGCTCAGGGTTTCGCGTGGACAAAAACATGAAGCAGATATATCGGTGACCTACTGAAGCCCCTGAATTCAGTCCCATCTTATGCATTTTTTAGAACACCCGTGGACACTTGTATTCGGAAACTTTGAAGCTTATTATTCGATTCAAAGGAAAGAGGGACATGAAATGTACAATATTGAATGCAAATTAGTGAAATTTACTATGCATCATATTTAAGAAGCAGCGATCTCTCTTGGTTTTTACTCAAACAGAATATCACTAAATATTCCCACTTTTTGACAACATACACACTGTACAAACAAGGATATAACGATTATAAAATTGCGTTCCCTTGGCATGTTTGAGAAATGGCTTTAACCGCTCCCAAATTTTCCTTATTAGTATTAACCAATAACAAAAGTAAGTGGTCTTATACAGCAAAATATACGAACAAGCACATGAATGGTGAACATAGTAATACTAATATTTCAAAATGTTATAGAGTCTAAACCGTACCGTAAATTTAGTAAGAAAACTTACTTATTTTTATGATTCCTTAGTGATGTATTATTTTGTCTGAAAACTGTTTATTCTTTTATGAATCAAAAATAAAATGAAATCCTCTGTATTCCATATCATCCAAATCACGACTAATATGGCTCATTACAACAAGAGGACAAAATAGCGGTTGCTGGACTTCGCGCTGCAATGCTAAAGGTAAAACAGACCAAACTGAAAGCATCCGAATCGCAAAATGACTCAAATGTTAGAAACGACTTGAGTCTTTTCATTTAACGCATTTTGGAAGTAAAATTTTACTTTGTCTGTATGTACTGCACAACACCTGTACAAACACATTCCTATCGTAGAATTTAAAAAAAAAAAAATTATAAGTCTGTCGGAAGAGTGTTATTTCATGCAAATTTTGAAAACTTTTACAGCAGATGGATAAACCTCAGATACACATTGCCCAGCATCCGCTTGCCGTACAGTCGGGGAAAAATAAGGAAATGGGGAAATAGGATACTTTCGGTTTGAACTACTGATCGACAAGCGAAAAGTGGGTTGTATGAAATCGTGGAACTGGTTGAGTGGTACATTCGTTGGAAAGTATTTTATGTTTGAAAATATCAAATATTTATGTGAATAAAACGTTGATATAATAGTTTTTAAATTATTGTTAATTCAGTTTATACGCGCTATATTAAACTTTAATCTTTCCTCTAGTTGTTAGCAGTACATAGATAGTTTGTTTTTACGCACTTGCATATTTTTTAGAGGTAGAATTTCTCAGATACTCATCGGCTTTTTTACAAAAGTATTGACACACCAATATATAAATCGAACTTATACCCGAATTTCAAACTTTTTTTTTATTCTCCGTAAATTTAGTCCTAAAATTTACGAGATTTACAGTTTGTTATCGCAATGCGCTGAAATGAGTCCTTTTTTTTTGCAAGATGTGTTACAATTCTAACTGTCTATGTAGTAAGCGCTGAAGCCGAAGGTTATCATGGGCATTAAAGACGTGAGTTCAACAAGGAAAAATTACAAGTGCATTTCAAAATTTAGCGGAGATCGAACATAAGATACGTGATCTAAGGATTTTTCTATTTTTGATGGTTAGAAATTTACCCTAAATTTAGTTTTTTTTTTTTTGTTTGTTTTTTTGTTTTTTTTTTTTTTGGGGGGGGGGGTACAAATTTCTCTTCTAATTTCATCAGGGGTTCAACCAAAACCCTTTTTTAGGAAATGTTTCTGTTTATGAGTGAGGGGCTGTTGAAAAATAATGCTCGAATTATATTTTGGTCATCTTTTTGCCTTGAGGGGTGTTGACACTAACGTCTCCATAACTGGACAATAAATAATTGAAATTCAATATTATACTTCAATTCTTCCTGCAACAATTGAACTCCATAAAGTTTCATTAAAAAATATTCAGTCATATGAATGAATTACTCCAGATACCATTATATTGTTATGTCCAGTAAAACGCCTGCAGTTTTAAGCCCTAAATTTCAGAGATACCAAATTTTTAAATATAACATCAAAGGAAACGGATATTTACTCAAATGATAATGTGTTCCTGTCAGTTAGATTTATACAAGGCAATATTACTTTAACTGAAAAGTTGTTATTAAGTTGCAGGAAACTATCCCTTTCATGTATGCTTAAAAGTACAGATAATAATAAACGTAAATTCGTATTTTTAGTTCCCGAAATTAACTAAATAATACATAATGAACTTGGAATTACGTAAGTAAAAGAAGACTGCCCTACATGTAATTATCTTGGTAGCACTGCAGTATTCATATCAGTGGCGTAACCACGATCACTTTAGGGGGATCTTTCTTTTCCAAAGGAGAAAATTTTGTTTCTTAGGTAGTGATGGTGGGAGGGGGGCGTAACCTCAAACCCCATCTGCACCTGGGGCTATGCGACTGATTCTTATGGAAAGTTTGAATGACTGTAATTAAAATGAAGAAAGTATAGAGAAATATTTTTTTTTAAAACTACACCCTAAAAATAATTTATAATCCAATTACTAATTTACCATCTGCTATTAATTATACACTGCGAAAGAGAAAGTTATATTACAGAAATGAAACTTTATTATGACTTGTTTTTTCTTATCAGCATTATTCCAAGTTTGGAGAAATAATCGTTTAGAAGTTTTAATAGAAAAAAAAGTGTATGTAATAATCTATAAAGTAATTTCACAAATCAAAAAAATGTATCGTCTACAGTTGTCACTAATTCAAACAGATTTCTCTCTTAAGAATAAATAAGTTATGCCTCGATTTGAAGGAAGTAATGTGAATGACCCGACACACGAGCACCTAATTTAGTACTCCGCAGCACCAACAGATGGCTCTGGAGATCTGAGTAAAATTAAAGAGCGCCAAGATCATATTTACAGAGAAACCGTAAGTAGAGTTGCGTTATCAGGATGCGTTTGCGGAAGATTAAATTTTAATTACCGTCAAGGTTCAGAAAATTTTACCACCAAAATTTATAATGCACAATGTAACTAAAAGAAAAGGTTTTTTCTTAATGTTTTTAATCACTACGAAAATTTATACGCAAAAAATTACGTCAAGGAATTGAAAATAGTTTCGTAATTTTTATATGAAACCGAGATCAGTGTTTAGCCGCAAAAAGTATTTGTGAACGAATAATATAAACCATTCTAATTGTTCATTGAATAATCTGTATTTACACTGGTAAAATATTTTTGTATAATTCAGACACTGAAATCGTAAGCAGGACATTTTTATATTGTTTAGACAATGTTAATTGCATAATGCCAATATATTATTAACTTAATATTGAGAATACGAACACAGCTCATTAATTTTACAAATTTAAATGCTTGAAATATTCAATAAATTTTTAAAATTTTATAGAGGGAAATTTTGCTAATGCTATAGTATTACCATAATAAAAATCAATTAAATAAAGCATAATGAATAAACAAAACTGAGAATGATCCACTGGAAAATAAAGTTTTAAATTATTAAACGTTAGGCAAAAGGTGGAACTGAGGTATGAAAAGTTCCCCACAAAGTATAAATTTTTCTATGAGGATGAAGTCTACCAGCTCATATTATAGGAAAGTTGAACGCAAGCAAAATTTAAAAAAAAAGGAATTTAGAGTTTTATAATAAGATATTTCTGGATTTAGTTATGTAATAAGATATTTCTGGATTTACAGTTTTATAATAAGATATTTATAATAAGATATATCTTAAAATAAGATATTTCTGGAGCTGAATACATTTTTCCTCGTAGATAATTTCACTGTATTAATTAATGTCTAAAAACTTCGTAAAAGAAGCCCGTCCCATGGTCTCAATACTGAGAAATAGTCTTTAAGTAAATTCAATAAAAAATCAAAATAGACAGAACAGAATTTACGCTTGTTAAAATGACTGAAGTCACATAGAACAAATGGACAAAGTGCATAAAAGTAAAAATAAATTTTTTTTCACAGCGAGACAAAGTCAAAATATTTGTGCAAGCTTTTTGGCATTAACTTTTTTATAGTAATAAAGAGATTTGTTTCCTATAACTGTACCGGTCCAATCATACTACAGCGTACTTTTGCTTTGTAAGTACGCTTTTGGATGCTAATGAACCCTGATTGAAATAGGGAGAAAAACTATCAAATCTTCCGCAAGAGGTTTAAAAATATACAGATAAAATGAAAGTAATGCTTTAAAAGCTTATAAAAGAAGAATTTTCAATTTTCTTTTTTGCGCGGTAATTCTAATAACTTTTTTTCCCCTTCCATCACAGCAATGTTAGGGTAATGATCAAGAAGTCATTGCTGCAAAACTCATCTGCTCGCAGAGAAAGTTCATTTACAGAACTCGCTTTTTTAGGATTTAGTCCTGGGAATGAATTCAAAGTTGATCTGAAAATGCTGTCCCCTTATGAAAAAATAACAGGTACCCTTATTCTTTTCACCAATGTCCATGCATTTCATTATCAAGGCCGTCAAAATTGTTACTACAGTTGTCATTAAAGTTCACGGACATAATCGCGCAGATTGGAAGATTTCCTTTTCATAATAATCGCATGTCATCGTTTATAAATACCTGACATTTTTAAACGTATTTCGATTGCATTTTAAATAAAAGAAATGGTATAATCCAAGCAAAATGATTCGGAGAGAAGATGAAATATTTAGCTGACGTTTAATTTCCTTTAGTTATAAGTAAAAGAATAGAGAGTACTTTCCGCTCAGACTTTCCCCATAAATGTATAATGCACATTCATATTAAACTGATATTCAAATAAAATATATAGGTAATATAATAGAGTTTTTGAAATATTGGGAAACATCACTAAATAATATTGATTTCAACTATTTTTATGCTCCTCTTGCCTAATCTATAGGATAAAAAATAAAGAATATATAAAGTTCAAAGTAAAATACATGAATTGAATCAACAGTTGCGTAAGAACGCAACTATAAATAACAATCTATTTATGATATTTTGTTTTAATGCATTGCTGGATGAAGACCATGTCTATTTTAAGAAAATATTAAAAAGTAATACGTCAAAATAATCGTATTGTCTCTTTTATAAATTATGTATGAGGACTCTGTTTTGAGCTGGTATTTTCTACAAGTGCAATATTACATTAACTAAACATATTAGAAAGTATGCTTTTTGAATTGCAACATTAGTATAATAAATTATGAAGTTATTCCATAGCGTTCAAGCGAGAATATCGCGATCAGTTAGAACTATAATTCAGCGCAACATAAATACAATATCTATAATGCCGAAAACTTGGAAAAAAGCTATATGTTTAAGTATTACAAATCTTTATATTATTGCACAAATAATTTCATTTAGAAACAGTTGTGAGCATTTAGATAAAAAATAATAAATCATGCAATAAAATATAAATAAATAACATGCACATAAAACTTAATATATATGATAAATATACATCTCTTTGCTTTGTCGCTATATTTCATCTGTAAAGAAAGCTATATTTGTTTCACTCGTATTTTTTACGTGAATGGTTTAATTTCCTACAAAAGCATTAAAATAAAAAAATAAAATGCATGACTTGATTTTTTTACATACAGTTGTCATGGTATTTCGGCAAAAAGTATTTGAAGCTAAGTTAATAACTCGAAATTTTAAATCTAATTCGAAACTAAGACAAAATTTAATTTAAAGATATTTTGCACATATATAAGAAACAATACAGATCTAAAGTCAATATGAATTATAAAAATATCAGGTCTAAATAACTGATACTTTACTAGACAATTATTTGTTTACAGATTTCAAGCTTAAAAGGGGTAACTATCCTTTCCGTATTTAAAACAACTTACCCCTTTATGTTACTGATAATTATAAATACATTATATGAATATTTAAAAAAATATATAATCATATTTAGCATTTGTATATGAAAAGTATTACGAAGTTACCTCGGAAAATTCGCTTTTCTGAAGAATCCAAATTCCGCATGCACATGAGTTCGCAAAGTATAATCCAATCACCGTAACACGTGACGCAAAATTTAAAAAAATATTTTCTGCCTTTTAATGAAAATTTTGGGACTTACAAAGCTGCAGCAATTTTAAACTCAAATGAAAACAAACCCGGACATTAAAAAAAGCAAGAGCGCAAAACGGGGAAAAGTTTTCCGAAGCCAAGAGAACTGTCGAAACTGACAAGTAACCAAAAATAGACCTTACCTCCAGTACGCACAAGAGTCCTGCCAATCTGTAGCCAGCCATCGGAGAAGACACAACGTGCGTGTGGAGGCTGATCATGCGCAATTGACGTGAAGCTACGTCACACGGTGAGGACCAATAGAGGATTAGGAAGAGAGAGCTTCTTTCTAGCTTCGGGTCAGGTTCCAAGTGTGGCGACGGATGAGTTTTTTTGCGCGTGGTAGAAACTAGGCTTGGCGACGGAGCGCTCTACACAACGCCAAGGTCTCGGTCAGCCAGAGAGAATATTTGCGTGGGTTGCATTTACAAAAGGGGAAGAAAATAACGAAAGAAAGAAAAAACGGGACAATATTTTGGCAGAAAAAAAAGAAAAAGGAAGAGAAACAAGCGCGTCATGGATGGATTATATAAGATTTTAAATAATTTGGCAGGATAATTGCTGAAAATAATTTGAAAAGTTTCTCACTGTTAGCGCAAACAATTTCAAGAGAACTTGAGAGAACTTTTCTTCCTTTCAGTATTTAACACCTAATGCTCAGGCAGCGGAAATAAATAATTTTTTCTTTCTACAAATACGTTTAGATAAAAAATTGATCTTCAAGAGTATTTTCCAAAAATGATGCAAATGGACACAGACACATATTTCAAGGACAAATTTCCTTAAAATGTGCTATTTTCATATATTATTTCTGTGTGAGGGTCATTAGGACATATTTGAATTATTCAATAAGGATATATCTATGGTGCCCGTATAAAAGGCTGAAGTAAAAAAAAAAAGTGATTTTTAGATATTTGTTAGTAATGTTAAAAAAACAAAAAAAATTTTGACTTTTATAAAAGGCTTATGTCTATCAATTTTGTATACAAAAGTATATATCTTTGTACAAAAGACTCGAGTCGAAATTATTGTTCTGAGATTGGTATAAAAGCCAATAACTAAGTATATTCCAATCACTGTTTTTGACTTAAGCCCTTCATACCGGGCACCATAGATACTTTTATTTTGGTTCACAATAAGCTATCAGCTTGATATTAGGTTATGAAATCATTAGTCATTTAAAGTATAACAACAAACGTTAGAAACAGATTAATAGGGTATTTAAATGAAAATCTGGCCTAGTGAGACAAATTTCAAAATTACAAAGCTCATTTATGCACGAATTCTCTGGAGATTAAGAATTTAAACACAGAAATACGGCATCAAAAGCGGAATGTCTGGAAAATTTTAAAAATCCCGGGATTCAGAATGTCGTGAGCGCAACAGTGTTTAAAAGTTTCGTTGTACAGATCGTGAAATATAGAAATCAAATTGCACTGGCAATTTCTATACCTCTAATATATATATATTATTCCTTTTGTGATATAATTTATATAATTGTGTACTACAGGTTGCAAAGACTGTAAGAGTATTATTAAGGATACGTAATTTTCGTATTTACGAAATAGCTGCGAATAAATGCGAAATTTGCCGATATGAACAAATAAATGCAAAAATTATTTTTTTACTACTTTTCGGCAAAAACTCGGTGATAAATGGCTTTTTAAGTGAAATTAGGTAATAATAGTAATAATTTATTTACCTAATTGCTTATTTAAGACCATCCACGGTCTTTAACTCAGAGATCTCTCGAAATTTGTTTATTACTTATGTGAAATTTTTGAATGAAAATATATATATATATATATATTTGCAAATAAATGTGAAATTTATATATTGTAAATTTTTTTTGCGAAATTTCGATATTTTTTACTTGAAATTTACGTTCCCCTAAGTATTATATATTTTTGTCGTATTTTATTGCTTAGAAAAACTCTATTGCTCTTTCATGAGATTAATAAGTCGAAAATGAAAGCGGGGAAAGCTCGTGTACTACTGTAGTCAACCTAATGTCTCTCATTGAGTTGTTTTCACAGGCTAGTCGAAGGAACTATTATTTTTTAGATTAAATAAAAATTGCTGCATTTAAGTACATATTGTATTTTTGAATGGCAGCTGTGCCTCTGCCCCTTGTTAGGTCATACAAAGGGATACGAAAATTTCCCATAAAAAATATAGAAATTTCGCAAAAAAAATTACAATATATAAAAATTTCGCATTTATTCGCAAAAAAATATTTAAATTCAAAATTTTCACATTTATTTTTAAAAAATTACAATTTTACTTACTTGGTTAGATAAGTATCAAAATTCTTAGTTAAAAGCTAACATTGTAGTAGTCTCCCCATTCTCTTTCTTTAGTCTTTAGCAATGAGTAATAAGCAATTTTCGAGAGTGAGATCTCTCAGTTAAAGACCGTGGATGGTCTTAGATAAGCAATTATATTAATAAATTATTACTATTATTACCCAATTTCGTTTAAAAGGCCATTTATCACCGAGTTTTCGCCGAAAAGTAACATAGAAATTTTCGCATTTATTCGCTCATAACAGCAAATTTCACATTTATTTGCATCTATTTCGTAAATATGAAAATTAGGTATCCCTAGTCATACACGATGCTACCACTTGGAAAAGTTTAGAGCAGTGGTTCCCAACTGGTGGTCCGCGAGAGCCTCGGGAGTGGTCCGGCAAAACATATAAAAAAATTGCCAAATAAATGGGGATATTGAAAACAATGCTCATTGAACTAGATGGGCCGAATATATCCAATGACTATTAGGTGTTAAATTAAAATTTCTTAAAAGTTTAACATAATTATTTTATTATTAGAATATGATACAAAATAATTTTCATACCCCCGGAAGGTTATCCCCCCTCAAATCGGTGGGGGTGAGTGGTGGTCGGTCCGCACATGGTTCAATTTCTGGCTTAGTGGTCCGCAGACTTCTACGGGTTGGAAACCACTGGTTTTGAGGAATATGTCTTGATGTGAAATGCACCTCCCAATCCTTCATTTCATGAATTATGAAGGACGAAAAAATAAAATTAGAATTGAAATCTAAATTTTCCGAAATATTGTCAACTTGGATCTTTAAAAAAAATAATAAAGTATATGTATATTTCAAGAAGAAAATATGGAAATCTCTAAGTTTTATCATTTTTTTAACAAAACCCGTTTAAAAGATATATAAATTTCATTCAAAGCTTCTGAATAATTTATTCTTCATAGTATACAGAAACAGTTTTGGATTATCTGAGTTTTTTGTCCACAATTGCGTTAACTAGTATGGATAATTGGAAATTCAGCGTGGTTACATTTACTTGTATGTATGTTCTCTGTATTTCTGCTCCGGCGAGGATAAAGATATACAAAACTTTATAAAAATTGGCAAAAATTTTGGAAATTTTAGTGTCGCAGCTAATGTACTATTTGCAGAACCGTAGCCAGCATAATTGGCGCCAGGGGCACGATACCTTTTTGGCACCCCCCGGCCCGAAAAACATATAGTAATATAATATATAGAATTAGTTAAAAGTACCATTTGGCGCCCCTCTGCGATTGGCGTCAAGGGCATGATAGACGCCCCCCCCCCCCCCCTCGCTAAGCCACTGTGTATTAGTCTTGAGTTCTGTTACTTTCATGTTTGTGAAATATATAATAGATATCACAAAAGTAAATTAATAACTGAAAACATCATTATGTTAGTTTAGGATAAGAAATATCTATTTATTCCTCTAAAATTATTCATATTCAACAACGAACGTGTTTTTCTTTAGGAATATATGCTTTTATGGTACTTGAGAGCAAAAACCGAGCAATATACTCAAAATTGCTATTTATCTATATCAATTAAAAAAATCGCATTAGTTGTGCTAAACCTTAAGTATTTATATCCACTTAAGGTTTGTGCATCAGAAATGAGATGGGCCGAGACCAAGTCGAACTTGCTTTGGGGTTCTTTTTTTTTTATTTTTAATAGACTTCGAGTACGGGAGGGCTCGGGATTACCTAGCCGAAACTTTAAGTCTATTTTATTATTTACCTAGAGTTTAAATAACAAAATAGACTTAAAGTTTTTAAATATATCAATAAATGTAGCTTTGAATATAATAAAGTATTGAAATACCTGAAAGTTTCTCGAATATTGACTCAAAATACTTCTTTAATGTTTACGTTCATAAAATACAAAATACTTAACTAGTGCCCCGAGTGAATTCGGGCTCTCTCAAACTCAAAATCTTTCAAAATCAATCTGATCTGAATCGTAAAAATTGAGTCCAAGCTTATTTCTTCCGTAAACGGCCGTTTGTTGAGAAAGCTCTAGTTTTGGGGAAGTTAGATACAATTGCCCTTAATAAAATTTTGGAGTTTTAAGAATTGTTTATCTTCGGCATAAGGCGACTAGCCATTATAGCTTCATCCAAATGGAACATAAATATGATCTCTCTTGTCTATATGAAAGACCTCTATTCGCACGTTGCACTTTGCTAAAAAAATTAAACAAATTTCTGTTCTCTTAACACTTACCTTTGCTTTTCCATCATCGAAATGTATTTTTGAAAATATCTCAGAGAAAATGGATAATATATCGTCAAGGGACTACAATGAACGCCTGGATAACAGGGTTCCCTTATTCAATTTCTATGCAACATTTCATACGATAATGTTTAAAAAGAAAAGTTTAATGTCGTATGATATACATTTTGTGCGTAAAAAAAGGTGAGAAAATGTTATTAAAAAGTTATGCGATATATTATGATTTAAGGTTTTTTTTGTGTAGAAATAAGGAGAGGAAACCTGTGTAACATCGTAGAAACGAAATTAATATTTTAAGAAATATTAGGTATTCAGAAATTTGGATCAAGAGATTCTCTTTAGATCGTCTTTGTCTAGATAAAAAACGAAGCATAAATGTCATTTTAGGATTTACTGTTATTTGTTTTTAAATTTTGCCTCTTGTACTTTTAACCCTAAATACGATGATGTTTTACTCAGAAATTTGTGCATATATGAACCGTTCCGGACAAGAAGATTGATAATCAAATAAGGAGCTGTCTTCGAAATCGTCTGTATGCTTGAACTTTGCGTCATATTTATCAGTGTGTACTTTTGTGAGTCTACCTTTTGTGTTATGACTAGCTGAATACCCCGAATTCGCTACGGAGTACATTCAAATTAAATACAATAGTCAATGTATCCAATTAATGCCATATATATATAAAATTATTTATAATAAATACAACGATAAATGTATGCAATTGATGCAAAAAAATGAATAAAAAATAAATAAATAAATAAATAAAAAAAATTATAAAAAAATCGTAACGGATATTTTTATAAACAAAATAATGTAGAAGAAAATATTCAAATTAAACCTATTAGAACATACTAAAGAATACAGTACAGTTAATATAGTACAGTTTGAGGAACATATCTTTTACTGTATTTTTAATTTTTTTTTGGACAATGTCCAATCGTCTGTTGTATTAGCAAGAATTTTTTTTTTGTCTATTTCGTTGTTATGCACGTGACGCAAAATTAGTTTAAAGTATCAGTCAGTCAGTCAGTTACGGAACTGTTATATATATATATAAATATATATAGATTATTTACAAGTCCTACTATTTGCATTATACTAACATGCAAAATCATTTTTAATATCTAGTCTTAATTATAAATAAAAATGTCAACAAAAGCATGTGAATTAGTTCATTTTATAAGTAAATGATAGCACGTCTTTTTAATACTGATGGCAGTTATGAAGAATTTTAATAGATTTATTTAAAGTTTTTTTCCCTTTTTAAGTTAGACCCTTTGATGTTAGAGTGAGAGCCTTCGTTTTATAAATTTTAAACTGTACAGGTTCAAAACAACGATAAAATTCGCTCATACAGGATGTGTTTACTTTAAGAAATCGCAGGATTCTTTGGTGTTAGTCCCCTTTTGCTATGATAAAAAATAGATGAATTGAATTCCTTGACACCATAAGCAAATATAGTCAAGCATTAACAGGATATTTTGTTGGATAACTAGCTTGAGGATTATCCTACGCATTTTTCGAAAGACGCTCGTTTTTCTGACTTCGCTGAGGTATCCCCACCCATTTAAAACCGTAAATTGACCCATCGCGTACTACTCCTCTTCACATATTACCACAGTGAAAAGCCATTCTACTCCCCCTCCCCTCTGTGTGCTTCTAAATATACCTAATTTTTACTAAAAATGCATAACACACGTGGAGGGGGATCTTGCAAATGCAAAAGATAAGCATCTCTCACTTGACAGTATATTAAAAAAATTCAGAAATAGAAGAGCTGAGGTGCTATATTTATCTATTTATTTTCCTTACGTCTTTCGTAGCACTTTTGCCTCTGTAACACGTCTGTTGCGAAACTGAAACCACCTGCTTTCCATTTCGATGCAATGACCACTACACCAAGCCTTGTCATTGTCGTCACTAATAGGTTTAGCACTCTCTCCATAAGCAAGGCAATTCTTGTTTACGGAGAACATATTTTTTTTCCTTCCTTGTAAAGCTAAAAACATTCAATTATTTGTTATTAAATATTTCTTTCAACTTTGTTCGGTTATGCAAGGGACTACTGACCCCGTGTGGAAATAGCTTAATTTTAGAGGGCACCAGTATAACGACAACTGCCCCACATTCTCACATATATCAATATTTTCTTTTTTTAAAACAATTGACTAGTCCAAGAGTCAATTACGAAACACTATGACCTTTAGACATATATAATGACCTTCGCAACACTTAACCATGCCGTGATCACCACTAATAAGCCTATGTTTTTAATTGTTCACATATTAGTCTTGAATTGGGCAGAATAGGAAAGTTAGCCTAAAGCCGCACAGTTTGGAACCTCCTTCATAGAAAAAAAAATCACTCATTGGAACTTGATCCATTGAGTTCAAATACTGATCGGGAACATCCAACAGTTACCAGTCTACAATGCATGTCCAATTATTCCAGGCGAAAGCTAATCACACTTGAATTGTAATTAGTTTCAGCACATGAAATCGCATTTCCATTTTTTTGCAGTAAGCATATTCAAGTCATTAAAAATTCTCCTCATTATCTGTGACTGAATACATTTGAAAAATAATCTAAGATTTGCAAAAGCTTAAAAGAATTGTCATCACGGGAACGAAATTCTTGTTTACGGAGTTAACATTTTTTTTCCTTCCTTGTAAATCTAAAAACATTCAATTATTTGTTATTTAATATTTCTTTCAACTTTGTTCGGTTTATACAAAAGACTCTTATCGTCGTATTAGTGCGTATTAGATTTTAGTTGTTTAAAATCTTAAAGTGCGATAAGGACCGTATTTATAGGGTTCTAACTGTGATTAAATTCGCATCATAACTGCTATGGTGTCATTCAAACGAAGATTGCATAAAATAAGCTTTTATTTCGGCCCTACTATTTCTTTAATGTTAAGAAATTATACAATAGAGAGCAGTATATATGTGTTTATAAATACATTAATAGTGTATAAATATACTTACACGCTTGACAGAATGTAGAGACAAATAATATAAAACAATATTCTGAGCAAATGAATTTTCCGAATATTTTATTAAACCGGCAATCTTTAAGTTTTTGCTTTAAGCTCCAACAAAAATGGGTTAGAAATTTGACAGTTCTTTCATGCATTTAAAATGTTGCACTAATTTTTGCTGTAATTTTAACACTTAAAAAAAGTATAAAAATATTAAACTGATTTGAATTTAAATAAATTCTAATTTTCATTTAACTTAAAGAATCCAATAGTTACGGTGCCTACAACTTTTCAAATGACGTTTGTGAGTTTATAGTTATTGTTGAAAATAGTATAGACATCATAATTTGGTTGGGGTTTTCCCCCTGCTTTTGGAGCAGTTTTGAAAACATAATTCCTGTTCAAATATTTGTTTCAAAGTAAATTTATTTCATAAACATTTATATTATAAATATGATTTTTAAATATTCCTAAATATAGATTTTTAAACTATTTTAGTTACTAAATAAGAGAAAACATATTTCTCTGATTTTAAGGAAATAATTTAAAAATCCGTTAAGAGTTCTAGATCAAGGGGAAAATAACTTGGACTGAAACAATTTTTTTTAGTTTTGAAAATTTAGGTTTAACTGTCTACTGTCATAACTTGGTTGTAGATAGATATTAAATCAAAGATTGAGAGCGATAAAATAAAATAAAATTATGAATCTGCAAAAGTGTGTTTCCCATAAAAGGTTATTTTGTATAGTTCCCTCGTACATTTCGATGCTAATTGAAGTGATTTGAAGCCTAATAGATGCTTAATCAGTTTTTGGACTTTCAAGTCTTTGGATTCTAATTTGTAGAAATATATTAAGAGACTAGAAAATTTAAATTAAATAATTACTTCCATTTCTCTTCCATTTCTTTTATAAATTTCCCAAAAGGGGATACAAAGTAAATGAGATCATACATGATAAAATATATGTAAAAATGAAGCAAATATCCTAAAAGCCCCCCCCCCAACCCCCCTGTTTATTCTGTATTTAAGTTGCAAATGATACTTTGCTTTTAAACGGTAAATTATGAGATTATGAAAAACGGTAAATTATGAGATTATGAAAAACGGTAAATTATGATTATACTGAGAAACCTCCATTTATAATTTCCTCCAATGTAACTTTTTTTTTCGAATTACGATTGCAAATTTTTGGAAGTTTGAGGCAACAAAAGTAATATAATATTTTATATAGGCTATAAAGCTGCAAAATCCATAAAATGAAAAATATTGTGTAATTGTTAATGGATATTTTTCCACATTCTTGATCATATTTCATCGTTTATGACCGTTATTGCATTATCTGATTGTTAAAGATAACCATAATTTGATCGTTATAGATTAAGAAAGATATCGTCATTGTAAAAATAACTCATTTGCTTTCTCACAGAAGTTAAATTTAGAGAATTTCCAAATAACAACATATTTAACGTAATTTATTTTGTTTGTTAATTTCTGAATAACGGAAAATTTATTCAGAAGCTACTGAAAGAAAATCAAAGCCACCGGATCCTATTCAGCTACCCTAACTTTTGCCTTCATGTAAAAAATTGACGTAATGAAGTGAATGAAAGAAATATAAATTTTACGATTCATTTTGAGAAAACCTCATATCTTGTACTCTAGCTCCTGGATACTACTTATTTGAAATACAGTAACCACCGCTTATAGTGATCAGTGGTTATAATAATCAACTGTTTATAAGAATTAATATTTCCATGTTAAAATTTTCGCTTTAAAGAATCAATCCACCGGTTTTAAGAATCAGCTTACAATCTTCGCTTTCCTTCCACTTTTCCGCCAGGGCACTGGCATCGGTACCAGAGTCTGTGGGTTCGAGTCCCACTATTGGCATGGACGTCTGTAGCCGTTTGAAATCGGCTTTAAGCAGTAGGTCCCGGTCTAATTACCCCTCGTGGGGCAGAAGTTGACCGTAGTGCTCCAAACCAAACCAAACCAAACCAAACCAAACCTTTCATTTTTTTTCCGAAAATGCTACCTAAAACCTCAAAAGGCACGAAGTTCTTTCTTTACGTTTTGAAAAGAAAGCCTGATAAAACGTTGGAATGGAGTACAGTTGTAAAATGCATCCCTTTCTTTGTTAGACATTACACCAGTTTCCCGTAAACGCTTTAGCTAAACACTGTCCTACTATTATCTTGTCCCAGGGGCATTTCTGCCCCCTTCAAATAATTAATGTAAATTAAAGAGTATTTAATGGTAAATTATCTAATATGTATATGTGCGCGTGTGTGTGTATGTGCGTGCGTGTCCAAAAACCTAACTTTCGGTTATAAGAATCAATCGCTTATAAGAATCAAAAACAGTAATAACAAACGTGATTCTTATAAGCGGAAATCACTGCATTTCAAATCCTTCTTTTGAACTTTGGATTAATTTCACATTTAACAGCAAGTTTTACAATACACAATAATAAAAAATACAAAAATTAATGGATATGTATATTTTAATAACTAAAATTTATAAAAAAAATTCCATTAAAATATATAAATTGAAATACGAAATCAATAACTACCATTTACTTCGCTTTCTAAATCGCTTGAAATATTTCCTGAACAGAACTTTAGCGCAATAATTTGACCGGGAAATCTGCTAAATATATTCCATAAAATCACATGATGAGTTACTTAAAGATAAAAACACGCATGCAAAACGCTGAAAACGAGCACATTATTACTCTTCGGTTTGTCATGGTGCGTATATTGCAGAGAAATGATATAAAATTATTTCTATAAAATTATTTTCACTCAGCTTGCGACTAATATATAAGCAGAAACTTACTATGAAGTAAGAATTTTTAAGATTTTGGATTTCCTGTAATCGAGCTTGAAGTCACAAATATATTTTTCTTCGAGTTTCGCGGTTAGAGACCGTCAGCGGTCAGTTTTAGTCTTCGTGCTGCTGAAGCAAACAGCGGCAGTCTAAACCAATCAACCCAGGGAACATAAGCGGTAACTCCGTTCAAACTAACATGAGTTTAACTTACTACTTCGATATTTCTTTGTTGTCTGATGGTTCTAATATTTAAGATATGCTTATTAATGACATGTCCACTTTAGAGCGATATATAATTATTATTAGTATTATTTTTAACGAAAAATTTGCATTGTGCTAAAATATATTTTTGGTGCATATATTTTAAGTTCATCACTCTCGGTTATTTTATTTCTACAGCATTTTTTAGTATTTATTGGTTCCTATATTACACGGAACTTGAAAATTTTACAGGTCAACAAAATGAGAGAGAGAGAGAGCTCAATCACGGTTATCTAGTAGATGAGTTACTCAAAAACCACCCTTCAGAGAATATGGCCTAAAATATGCAGGTATTCCATTCTTTGCCTGGTGATTTTTGATAGTAAGGAGCTCAGAGAAAAAAGGAGTCAAACTTAGTAACTTAAGTTCTATAAACATGAGCTCGTATGCTCTTTCTCCGTCACGAATTTTTTCTTCACTATCAAAACTACTTTGGAGGCTCGTGATTATTAAAGACCTCCTTCTTTGAAGATATTACACTATCATAACACCCCTTTAAACTCTTCTCTTAAAAGCCTCACAAATATATACCATAAAAAGGTACATGATGTGGGCTTTTCTTTATTTATTTTTATCTACCCTTATTACATTAATTTAATTTATTAGTTTTTAGCTTTATTAATAAACCAGTTTCTATGAGAGGTCTTTTCAGTTTTTTTCCACTGAAGCAGGGAAAATGCATCAAAACGATTCCTGTGCATGTGTGTGAAAGAGGATTTTTGTTAATGAACAAAATTTGAACTTACAATATTGTCTTTTTAGAGGGTATAACCAGGTAATAATTACAAAATAATTATTAATTGGGGTGAAATTACCTTCACCTGATAGTACATGCAGTTTTCTCCTTTCGCAACAACTTAAAAAAAAAACCTGTTTACAAAGTTTATTTAAACAATGCCGGAATTTAACAGCTCTTTTTGTATGCGACTATTGTTCATCATACATCAACCCCCCATCCTCACCCCCCTGAAACAAAGTTGCACGGACACATTATTTCAATTAAGCAAATGTGAAGTAAAGTTCTTTAAAATGATGTGTAGAATTTAAGAAACTTTTTCATGTGTGACGTTAAATAAATAATTATTCCCAAGAGAAAAAAATTCCAATCTTTACTTCTGCTCAATGATCAATGATACTAATACGTTTGTGTGGAGATGAAAATTATGTTTATTCAAGCTCCTATAAAATGTATCAGGTAATTTATTTTTATGAAAAAATTTACATCTATAAGAGCGTCTATAACAGTAATAAATACTTTATTACATGTTACTAGCAAAATCCCATCCAGAAAAGAAATGTTAACGAAAGAAAAAAATATATAAATACAAAAAATGCGTGGATGAATGTTTCCGAAATATTTTTTGAAGTTTAATCACATTAAATAAATGCAGTTGTCTTAACATGCATTATACTAAGTAAAGGGATAAGCGAAAAAAACATATTTATTCAAGAGCATAGATATATAATTTATGAATCTACAGTTTAGGTATGGTAAAATATAAATGTAAACTCTAGATGGTAACACTATAAATACGAAATTTCTCTCTACATTCATATAATTTTGCGGAATTTGTAGAGAGCCATGATTAGGCAAACTTTGGAAAAAGTCAAAACAAAGACTTCATCGAAATGATTCCGGCATGAGATTCATCGAAATTAAATTTAAAAAAAAAATCGCTACGCAAATTATTTCTCAGCTCCTTAAATGGATTAGAACCAAATCCAAGCTAACAACCAGCTACAACTTTTAAATTCATGTATTTTACCCTTTTTTATACGAAATGCAACTAGTAAAAAAAAATAATTATCTGCCTTAAATTAAGGCTATCTTTTATATTCACGAAATAATATTTATTATATATATTTATACACACGATACTAAGATAATAACAGCTATAAAATATTTTGATTTGGTTTTTGAATTACTAAAACAGAGTTAAGTTAGTTTGTCTGTTTAATAATAACAAATAAAATTAAGAAATATTAAATTACAATTCTCTCTAAGATGAACTTAAAAGGAAAAGAGTATTATGACTTTTATTGCTTAATTTTCTTTCTTCGATGATTTATAAGGAGGAATAAATTTAGATTTTTGCATAAATAAATAGAATATTAATTACGATTAAACGTATGTCCGAAGTTAAAAATAAAAAAAGCAAATTGTAACACTACTCTTTATTTGTTAATTTATACACCGGTTTACCGGCAAGTTTGATCTGATAAATTTTCAATCCCTTCACCAACGATAAAATAATCTATAACATAAATAACCGACAGTGATAAATGACGCAATATTTTCGTTTTTATTCTGGCGTATTAGGTCAGATAGCACCCTAAAGCATTAAAAGGAATGCTTATAGAAACAGAAAACAAAAAAGAATACACGTGTTTGACATGACAAATCTTAATCTTTTGCGTAGAGCTTGGAAGAGGATGTTAAAATATGGACCACTGACCTTTAGAAAGCAACAATCAGGGATCAAAAACTTTTCATCGTGTCGAGACTTGGCGACACGTTGGCGTTCATTCTGGCAACCATGATGCGGTGATTTTGTTCTTGGAAGTTGGGAAAAGTTTGAATGATTTTTTTGAGTTTCTCAGTACCTTTTGTGTCGCAAATTATACGTCCTCGATATTAGAATGCTGAGGTGCTTTACGATTTTATTTTTGGTCTCTATAGTTGAATATCTTAATAACTATTAAGAAAGTTTTCTTGGATATTTTATCCCCCAGAAAAGCATCTCTCCGTTAAATGCAAAAATTTATCGAGGCATTTTAATAATCGATTATTATACGCTGCATTATTTTAATTAAGATTGTTAAGGTAAACAGCAGAGCTTCTATGTTTTAAGTTAATTTGTGTTGTGAAATGTGCTCTCTATTTATTAAATAAAAAAATATTACAGTCATCGTATGGACTCAGATACGTTTTTTTAAATATTTATAGCATTCAAAAATGAACTGATATTTTAATCACTTTTGTCTTATTTAATAAATTTTTATCTCTGAAAGGACAATACTTTTTCTCAGAAAATCAAAAAAGAATTTTCACGAATTTAACAGAATTGAAAAATTCATTTTTTAAATTTTGCTACATTTATAGTTGACTTTAGCTATGAATTTGAAATAAAGCATTGCTTTCAAAAACTTGTTTGAAATTTTTCATGAGAACACACATTAATTAAGATTGTTAAGATAAACAGCAGAGCTTCTACCTTTTAAGTTAATTTATGTTGTGAAATTTCCTCTCTATTTATTAAATAAAAAAAATATTACAGTCATCTTATGAACTCAGATACGTTTATTTAAATATTTCTAGCATTCATAAATGAACTGGTATTTTAATTACTTTTGTCTTATTTAATAAATTTTTATCTCTGAAAGAAAAATATTTTTTCTCAGAAAATCAAAGAAGAATTTTCACGAATTTAACAGAATTGAAAAAATTCATTTTTTAAATTTTGCTACATTTATAGTTGACTTTAGCTATGAGTTTGAAATGATGCATTGCTTTCAAAAACTTGTTTGAAATTTTTCATGAGAATGCACATATTACCAAGAGAGAGATTCTGATGTATGCATTTAAATACTTTTTGCTTTTTTTTATATAAATGCTCATTCGTAGTCTATGTGAATATGTAGGATCATTTATTACAGCTAACTCTAATGAAATATTTATTGTAAAAACTAAGCGTGACATGTACTTTAAAAATAATAGTCTAGTCAAGTGAAAACTGCGAATTTTCCTTTATTCCAATTTTGGAACACTGGTGTTACTTTACATTAGAATAAAGAAAATATTTTTTTATGAAATAGGGGCTCTATCTTTTCAATTTATCTCTTTGAATTATTACCATTAATAATCTAGTTGTGTTAATGATATTCTCTAATTTACGTCCAACGGTAAGGGATAGAAAATTGCTGAGCCTACAAGGTAAAAAATACGAATTACTGAAGAGAGCGATAGTATTCAGATACAATTTTGGCTCTCTTTAACTTCAAATGAATAGTTTTCTCTTCAAGAAGAAATATTAAGAGATTGTTTTAGCCATTGTAAGCTCCACATTCCATACAATCTAAAAATTGAACAAACTCGTTTGATTAATAAAATTGGCAGTAAAATGCCTTTTTCTGTTTCATTCAGCAGGCTATCTCCATTTAGCAATATTGCACAAACAAACACTCATGATTTAATGTGTGAGAGATACACAGTACTTAATAATCTTCAGGAATACTTGACATTTTTATTGAACAGCTCACCAGTAGACATATGAATATACAATATCGAAATTCTTATTGTTTGCTCATATAGTAAAAGCCAAATCTGAAACTGTAACTTCAAATCAATAGTTTTCTCTTCGAGAAGAAATATTAAGAGAGTGCTTTAGACATTGTAAATTCCACACTCCATACGATCTAGAAATTGAACAAACTCGTTTGATTAATAAAATTGTCATTAAAGTGCATTTTTCTGTTTCATTTAGCAGGCTATTTCCATTTAGCAATGTTGCACAAACAAACACTCATGATTTAATGTGTGAGAGATACACAGTACTTAATAATCTTCAGGAATACTTGACATTTATACTCCACAGCTCAACAGCAGACATATGAATATACAATATCTAAATTCTTATTGTTTGCTCTTATAGTAAAAGTCAAATCTGAGCCAGTGACCATTCGAAACTATAATTTGCCTTTCGTTTCATCGCGGCCAGTTATTTAAATGATGGAAAAGAAGGGTTATGAGGATTAAATGAGTGCTTTTGGAAATGCAAAATTAAATAAAGAACTTAACTATGTATATATCCAGAAAATAAAAACCCCGTTAATTTTAGTAAAAGAAACATTAATTAATTTTTAAAGAAAGAAAACTGTTAGTCTCATTTCATGTACATGAAAAGAGGACCATTAGAATAGGCGTCATGTGATTAATAACATTTTGTGTTTTATGAATTGTACATAGATGATTAAAGGTTATTGTGGACAATAATATTCTTGAAGTTACTTTCGTGTAAGCAAGAAGATAATATTAAGAAAATTTATCAGTTTTAAAGCTGATCATGACTCTTTTATGAAAATCACCATATATTGAGCTATCTCATAAATGATGCGGTACTATGAAGTATTAGACAGTACCAAAATACCGCATCATTTACGGGATGATCCAATACTTTTAAGCTATTATTTATTTATGTTTGCATAAAAAATATATTATTCCTATTATTTTATGGAAGGATTTTCTAAAGACAAAACAATCGCAAAAACCATAATTGAACTTTAACAATTAAAAACAGCTACTACTAAATAATCCAGTTTAGTCACCGTTTTTATTGACAACGCACCGACAAGTACTCGAGGATTTGAAAAGTTATTTGATGTACGCAGTTGAAAGAGCAATCAATAACTATTTCAATATTAAGACCTTCAATAATAGAGGGCTCAGAAGTTAATAATAATAATAATAATTGAACTCAATGTAAACTACTCTAACCTATCCGAGAGCAATGCTGACTCGCGTATATGGTGCTCCCATAATAAAGTAACCAGTACTATAGCGTTGAATAACAAAAGGTGAATGTCTAACGGCATTAAAATAAAAATAAAAAGCTCTAACCAATCAGGTATCTGTTACCATGCATTTCCATGATACTCGGATTCCTTTTAAAATTATATTCAATTTAGGAGTGGTACTGCTGCCCCAAACACTTAATTTACTGTTACAAGTAAAAAAATATAAAATGTTTGCTTAATTAAATAAATAAAAACACCAAACAGTATCAACAAACATAGTTTCAATGAATTCGATGTTCCACTAGAATTAAACATATCACAAATATTCAGAGAATTTATACTTATGTATTTAAGTATTCAATTAACTACAGAAAACTCTAAGATCCCTATGAAGTTAGTTTCTGTAGAAGAGACTCTTCTATAGAAGTGTTGTATACTAAAACCAATTTGAATGATCTAGAGTTCAATAGATTACTTCGTTGCATCATCCATGATAACTACATTAATACGAGATGGTAATACATATAAATAATTTCAAGAGATAGACTCAAGGAGGTAATTCTACAAACAATATTAACAGATTTTTATTTATACTTTTATAAAATTATTTATCTACAAGGAGAGTTTTATTTATGGAAGTGTAAAGATGTTATTACTCAAATATTAAATGCTTAAAATCAACGAATTAAACAATTTACTTATTAACATAGAAATTTTATGAATCAAAAGCAGCAGCAATGAAATAAACTTTCATGGAGTAAATTTATGAATTAATAGCAGTCAAACAATCGATGGTAATTATTAAAATTAAAGGTCTGAGTACAACTTTGATAAACTATCCTATTATTCATTGATGTATACACAAAAATATCACTAAGAATATTATTGGTGATTGCTAATTAGGATTAATTGTTTGTATACGATAGATAATAGATAATAAAATACTATCACATGTACAAGGCGTTTACAAGTAACTCTGCCATTTCAAATGTCACTTTTATTTGTAACCTAATTAAGACGAGATTTTTTATTTATTTACATTTTAGACTAAAATTTAACTTTTTTATCATTACATTTTTTGGTCATTTTTTTCTGTAAATGAAACTTTAATATTATGGACAGCCATTCAACTTCCCTTTTTATGCAGGAATTTCTAAGCCTAAATACTTTTACATTGTTAATCTGAGCCTTGATCAGACTTTCACCTACATAAAGCGCGCTGACAATTAACTAGCTACCAGGTTTCCAATAATCATATATAGCTTTTGGCTGCATAGAGTACTGGAACTCATTTGACAACATTATTTATTTTTGAATCGGCAGTTTGAAGAAGGGAACAAGAGCCAAAAAATTGAAATTCTTTTATCTTTTTTTGCCATACTGTTATTTACATATAAACGCTCCTTGTAAGCTGTAAAAGGCACTGGAATAACGTGTGAATGTAAAGAATTTTATATAAAAGTTCAGTGAAGTAAAAGTAATAAATAACAGTTTTTAATGTTTGTTTTTTTTTAATTTCCCACAAAAACAGCTTTTGGATTCGTTCCCTTCTTCAAATTGCCGATTCTTTTGTGCTCCTTCGAGATGTATAGCCACGGGGATATTATGTATGAAATATCTCTGTATAATTATTGTACTATAGATTCCTCCAGGGGCTACTGATAATAATTAATAATTCATAATTATGAAAAAATGCTATGAAATCTCAGTTAGTATTTAATTTCAAATTTTAGTGTAAGACTGGAATATCGGAAAACAAAATTCATTTAAATATGGCTGAATCAAATGTGGTTCGGTCTCTTGTATGAAATGCCCTCATTCATTATGAACTAATGGATTGTTTACAAACTCCTAAAGTAGATATGAATAAGATATGATTAAGATCAAACAAATTGGAAATATTTTTAATATTTTGATAGCGTGTAAGCAATAGAGTAACTAGATGTTGCCAGACTCAATGAAGGATTATTTTCTTCGATCCTTTAAATTATAGATTTATTAATTGTAAATATATGATTCGTATAACAATGGATTTCTGCCCCCTCTTAGATACAGTTATGTTTCTACATATATGTTCGATTTGACAGGTTTAAAAATATGCAAAATTCCTTCGAACCTCTCATTTGCGTACTCATCTTAGAAAAGGAATATATAACATCAGGATAAGGAATGTTACTGGCTCGAATATTATGATTAAGTAGTAGAAAAAAAGGAAACCTTAAATTTGCCGTAAATTAGTATAAAAGCAAATACTTTAAATTTAAAGAATTGGACAGTTTGTTTTTCAATTTTATTTCAACCACAAATAAAACTAGTTCTATAAAACATGCATAATTTTCTGAGTTAGAAGATAAAATAAAATAACAGTTCTAATTTTTTATAATAAATTTATTAAGATAATGGTGTTCCCGTTAAAAGGAAATACCATTCTCAAATAAAAAAAGTATCGCTATTGTTCCCAGAACTTTAAAAAATTAACGAAGAACCGCTTTCATAAAGGAATGAGGATAACCACGTTGATCTTCTTATAATTCAAACCATTTCGTCTGCAATAATAGTCGTTCATTTTAATTTATTTCTATATTAAAAAAAATGACCAATGATTGTGAATTATAAATTAACCTAGAAAAAGTGATTATTTTTATAGTAATCAAGTGTTTTCATTCAAAGGTAGATAAAATTTTTAAAAAAATGGTAAAAAATAAAATATGAAATTTTTGAAATTTTGTTTCATAAAATAGAGATACATATATAAATATATATATATATATATATATATATATATATATATATATATATATATATATATATATATATATATATATATATCTCATAATATTATGTAAATATTACGCGCGCACACACACTCACAAACATACACTTACATGCATACATACACACACACACACACATATATATAATTGATTATAATTCTGAGAAATATGAACTCTCAAACAAACACTATACGTATACAAAAAAGATGGGAAAAATAAATATCTTACCTACGAAAGAACGAGAGTTGCGAAGTCTATTAAAACAACCAAATAGATAATTCCATAAATAGCTAAATATTTTTGTTGCTTTAAATATATAATATTATGCAATTTGAAATGAAAATAATGTAGCGAAAGATGATGTGATGTATCACATTGTAACCAACTTTTCTTTGCATAAAATTTGAATATAAAATTGACTTTGAATACGTAATTTTTTTTTCATTTCTTTCCAATATAGCTCTCAAAAGTTAGTTTTCCCCGATGAAAGCCAAAATTACGCAAACAGGTTGCACAGGATTGGAGATTTTATTGGTTCATGAATGTCGTTAATGGTAAGCCTTATGCATATAAGTAAGGTTTTCTACAGCTGTATAAAGAGAAAGATTGGCGTCCAGAAATCTGCTCCTAAAAAAATATGTGACACCGATACATATAGAAATGGGTGTTACGTCAGATCGATAAAACGCCAGACAGACCAATAATAAACATGCAGTTATATTTTATCGCAATGATCATATTTCTATCTAAAAAATATTACTTTCGACTTGCATAAGCGTAAAGGATTTAGCAGATACATTGTGAGACATTATTAAGCATTCGCAACCACAGGATCTTTTAATAGATTTCGTACCTCATTTTATGAATCTAGTTGAATGAAAACACTAATGTAACACTAAAAAAACTTTAGCATCTTTTTCTGCAATTCTAAAAGTTTCTTTATTTCGATTAGGTGCTTTAGATTAAGTATTAAAGAGATGTAAGTTTTTCAATTTTTATGGGAAAAATCCTGATTTTGGAATGTACAAGATCTTTAATTATTTATCAACCATCTTTGCGGAAGTTCTTTTCTAGCCTATGCATATTTGCGTAGTTTTTAATTTATTTTTAATAAACATTAGCCAAAAAAATATACGCTTCATGTTTTGCCGCCATTACCGTGTTTTCGGCCACAGTTCTGCTGTTTATTGATATAATATGCGAGGTATCTTGATGAGGCATTGTGAGAAAAAGGAAGTAAACCTTTGTCTTTTGCCGACTAAATATTTTTGCAGCGTTTTAAGATTTTTTGACAGACTTTTTTTGAGACTATAATGCTCTCAGCTGGCTTTTTATAAGGCTTTTGTGTTTTGCTTAAATGATAGTTTAATACCTATTTAAACATAAGAAAAAAAAAGAATAAAATCATTAACATATAATCAAAGTTTTAATCAAAGACATTAATTATAACTATAATTTTCCTTTTTTGTACTCTCTGAAAGAAATAGTTCTTTGCTGCTTAGACAAATGTTTATATTCAACAAATCCCTATGCATTTGAAATACATTTAACAGTTTTCGATAACTGAAAGTATGAACTGCTTGGGATTTAAACTTATATTCAAATTTTTTACACCATCTCAGTCGGTTTACATGTGACAGCCTTTGTAATTCTTAGAAGCACGAAACTAACTGCAATTTGGTGTAACAAATTAATCCACCCATGTGAAAGACAACCTATCAAAACTCTTTTTTTCTGATCATGATATATACAACATTTAAATCTATACATCAAGAAATATATATTTCCTATAATCAATATTTTTCTTCATTATTTCGAGTAATAACATTGAATTAAGAGCAATTATAAAATTTTGGTTATATATTTCGAAGTATGAACATTCTGGACTACTTCTAATAGACTTCTACTCCTCAACCTTTTTTTAATTAAATTTAAACCCATTGTTAATTAAATTTAAACCTATTTTAAATTAACGAGCTCAGATTCCATTTATCAGTTATGATAAAAGGGTTTTATGAATTTGTAGTTTTAATTTTCTTGTTTCCACAAAATGCAGCCTTTTGGGAACTTTGACGTTAGTACCCATAATATTTCTCAACTTCCCCCGAACTTCCCCGAGAAAGTACACGAAATTATGAATGGAGAAATGATATATTTTTGGGCAATTAGTATGCGATAAATAAATGTGTTTTCCCATGAGCTTCAAAAATAAAAATAAAAGAGCTAATGCAACTTACATTCAGCAGAAGGTCATCCTACAAATTTTCTCTCTTTTTTTGCTCATTTTATCTTTCTAACACTACTTTTTTATTTATTTATAAGAAGTATTAACAATTCTGGGTCTTAAAGAAAATGTTTGGTATAGTTTAAAAATATAAGTTCAACCCTTAAATGAATTTCTATGTCTATTTTGGAGTACCGCGAGGGTACACAGGGAGATTTGTCTAATAAATGACCATAATGGGAGAGAGAAGTTTCATAGCAATGCTTTCTGTCAGGACGATATGTTCGAAAACACTGAATGCTTCTTAAAAAGGCTGTTTAGGGGTTAATATATCATACTGAATTGCAAAATATAAAATAAACTAGCTTGCTTAGAGTTGCCGTAACTGAAAGCTCATCTGAATCGCATAAAAAACAAAAATATTAAGAAGTTAGGACATAACTTGTGGTCCTCCCTTGTTTGCAAGTCAAAATGTATTTATACAAGTGTATACAGACACTTTTGCTTAACAACACGAATACGAAAAACAGGAGGAAACATCCTTGAAAATTTATGGTATTTTCGTGTGCACTTTTCACTAAGTTTCCCAATTTAACAAGAAAGGAAAAAAATACAATTCCTTTATGCGTACAGAAAAAAAGTTTTGTTAGTGATTTCTAAAGCAAAAAAAAAAAAATATGCTAAAGTAAAAGCATTCAGCCCGTTTAGAGGATTTTAACCTGTGAGTTAACTTATTATTAAAAAAACTAATAAATCTCATAAACAGTACATGTTTAAAAACACCAATTAACTGAATTATGGTGGAACCATCATATGGTAGGTCAAACATCGTTAACAAGTTCATCCCTCAATCGAAAGTCAATGTGTAGCGAGATATTTATCAGCCTTAATGGACAAACGGAGAACAAAAAGAAGTAACAACATTTGTTGCTCGAAATACGAGCGAAACGAGAACGCATCCGAGCCTGGGGCGATGCAATGCGAAAAACTCGGCGAAACACGACGTGACAACAATGCATTACAGGTCACTTTCGCTCCAAAAAAATCCATTCAGTAGCGGAAGAAAAATTTCCATTTCTTTATAGGAAATATTAATAAAGAAGGAAACAATCTACTAAAATTTCTCATTCGATTTTCCTGTACAGAATTCTGCACGATACGTTGGAGAACGCGACATGCACATGATTCTTCAAGCAAATCTGTTTAAAGGTGGTAAATTAAGTTTAATATTTTCAATTTTATCTTAGTAGTCAAAGGGACAAGGACAAAACAGACTTCAAGGGTGTGAAGCTTGAAAATTTAGAAATGTATAGAACTAAATAGTAATCCAGTGGAAAACCTCATGCCATTTTACAAAATTCCCAGCGTTCAATTGTAAAAAAAATAATAAAAAATCTATTAGTTATAGAAAACTTTCTATTAAAAACTTAATTAAAAAAACATAACTCCCCTAAAATGAGTTTTGGATGCTAAATTACCTAATCAAAATGAATCCTTTCCTTTTAAAATCGCATTTCCTTTCTTTTTGCCTTCCTTCCTGAATATTTCAAAATTTTCAAATTCCTTTTTATCTAGGCTCTGAAATATTTTGAGACATCTAACGTAATATATCAACGACATAATTTCTAAGGAATACCTTACGGTAGAAAATTAGCCATAATTTTTTTTCTGTGATTTTCTATGAATTATTTTCTTTAGATTTTGCTATAGTTTACCACGGGCAATCTCTCTCGTCCCTTTGAATGTTTTCCTTCGTTTGCCTTATCACATGATCCATCAGATCACCATAATTTCGAGACCGTTAATCTGTGCTATGATACAGAATGGGTAGTAAAGTAGTAGGTTTACTAAAATCAAGTGGGTTCACGTATTATTAGAGCTCAAAGGAAAAATACAGGTTTTAAGTCTGCTGGTTGCATGTAATATTGTATACGAGACTTTGGGGTGTTTCAATTTTACCCCGAAGCATTTTTAAACTGTTTTTTACGTTAGCATTACTAATTGTTGCGTTTTTCAACAGAAACTTTCATTCTCCCAGAAGAAAAAACCAGAAATGGAACACCCCCTCGTTCTTCATAATCATTATTGGTAAAATGAAAGGTGTTAAGAAAATATAGTATGATAACATATAATGTTAAAAAGCGTTTCCAAAAACAATTTCCGCCAAAACATTGCTGCAAATAAATTTTTTTATAGGCAACTTTATATTTAAATAAAGTTTTAGTTGTTAAAATTCTTACTCTTTTGAAAATGTGGTATTTCCGCTGAATTATAAGATTTTGTGCGAATTCATGCTAAGTGTACTACATGTGGCTCATGTTCTTCATATAGTTTTAGTTTGCGTAGCACCTAGAAAATATGAATATTTTCGTATGATATATTCAAACTCATATTTAGTGACAAATCCGTGACTAAACTGAGAACCCAAACTAAAACTATATGAAGAACATGAGCCACATGTAGTACATTTAGCATGAATTGGCACAAATATTTGGACTCAAGACTGTATTCAACAATTAATTATCATAAAGCTTAAGATGGTAATTTTCGTACTGAGAATATACAAATACAATAAGGTGTTACAAATAAGTTTAGGTTTGAAAATTATAGTTTTCAGAATTTAATACTTTAATTTATTTTAAAATTTTTTAATTTATTTTAAGAACTGTTTGAATGGTTATATTAAACCTCAGTTAAAATTTTTGATGATAATTAATTGTTGAATACAGTCTTCAGTCCAAATATTTGTGCGAATTCATGCTAAATGTACTACATGTGGCTCATGTTCTTCATATAGTTTTGGTTCAGGTTCTGAGTTTAGTCACTAAATATGAGTTTGAATATATCATACGAAAATATTCATATTTTCTAGGTGCTACACACGTGGCTTTTCCCAAATAAGGTATACTTATTTATCATTGCTGTTATTATTGTATCAGAAGTATTTATAGTAGACTTTTGGGCCTTTTAGTAGCGAATATTCTTACCAAAGCTTAAGATGGTAATTTTCGTACTGAGAATATACGAATACAATAAGGTATTAAAAATAAGTTTAGGTTTGAAAATTATAGCCTTCATAACTTAATGCTTTAATTTATTTTAATAACTGTTTGAATGGTTATATCAAACCTCAGTTAAAATTTTTGAAGATAATTAATTGATGAATACAGTCTTGAGTCCAAATATTTGGTTCATTCTAGCACCTATTCTACAGATAGCGGAAAATGCTTTTGGTTCAGAGTAGTTTCTAAGGAAGAATTGGCAAACTCTCCTTCCAAAAGTATACAGCGTTTTAGTGATAAGTTCATCCAGAGTTATTATTTGTCTTTTCGAGCTAATACGTAATTATATACATTTCCTTCACTTTTCCTCCTTTTTACGGAGAGAACTTACCTTAAAGCTCTCCACGAAAGTTTTGGATCCAGTTCGAAAGACACCATTGTAGGTTTTCGCCATGTTTATTTAATCTCTTCCTCATATTTATAAACATAGCAATCTTTCTCTTTGCTAACTTGTGACTCAGTGGTTAAGGAACGTAACGCAATGTACTGCTTTACCATCGTAGAGTTTAACTAAGCAAAAATTATTTAGGTAATTTTTCCAAGTGGAAAGTCTCTGAGAATGACAGAAATGTTTAGTATTGCCATAAATTCCTGTTACATCATTGCATTTTGCCTACTAAAATTACATGTGTCCCTTTGATACACACTTTTCGCATCTATATTCACGTATTGAATAGGGATGAATACAAAGTGATACAATGTTTTTCTTCAAGTTTTATTCGGAAACAGATTTTAGAGGTATTGGTTCGGAAACAAATTTCAAAGGCAGTTTTCTGATGTATTGAAAATATTTTAATTTATGTAACACAAGAACCAGTGTCATGATAAAGCTTTCCAGTTGTGCTTTATTTGGCTAAATTCCCTGAAAGATGTTTGAGTGTAGAATCAACCCTGTAGGATATTTTGATCATATAGCCACTTTGATCTCATTAAATCAGTACACAGAAGTATATTTCTAAGTTCACATATTAATTACCAATAAGCTACGAATCGGTGTGGTAATCTCAGAGAAACAGAAAAGGTAAATCCTGTGCTTCGTAGTCAAACAAAATAGAATAAAGAATTATTCAGTCGACTCGGCACTCCAAAAAATAATAACAATAAACCGAAATACCGTACAACAGTCCACCTCATCAAAAATTCTTTCGAACAAGGTGTTTTTCCTCTCGTTTTGCGCGACGCAAGAAAAGAACGGTCATGGACGGTTGGACGCTACCGCAATCGGACCATGGCCACTCTAGAGACGCCGAGGCATCAACAATGGGGACTGTCTCCATGTAGAATCGTCGAAGCTTTATCCGCAAATCAGGACCCGCTTCAATAACAACATTTCGGGCATCATACTGAGCTACTTTGGCTACGGTGATGCTATCGGATTTTTTTCCTTGTGCGATTACAGACTACTTTGTGCAGCTGAACTACCAACATTTTATTCTCTTTCAAAAATTTGTTTTTGAGAAAAGCCCGACATACAAAACCAAAAAGCAATAAAGTTCTGTTATTTTTCTCTATTCATCCGTAACTTTGAATATTTTGAATGATAACTTCAATTAGTATTCAACTGAGATTAATATATAAAATTAAAATGAAATGTGTTGAGTTCTATTCCTCGCGTACTGATATTAACAAGATGGTTTAAAGCAGTGATTCTCAAGCGGTGGTAAGCCCAATTTATATCCCCTAAGGGCTCACGTGTGACATTCGGAGGGTTCGTGAACATCTCTTTACGGAAAATCGATGACATGACAACAAACCAAATGCAGGAAGGTTTTTTTTCTCAAAACTTACTGAACTGTAATTTTCCTTGATTGACACAATAAGTTATATTTTAAAAGTTCAACGGTGTACCTAAAAATTAAGTATCCTATGGCGCAAATTTTGGCCCAGAAACGCAATGGAAAGTTTTGACTAGACTACCTCACATCAGAAATTTCTATTAAGCTATACAGATATATTCCTCTTACCTAAAATCTTAACGGATTTATAATCTCTCAATTCAAGAATTAGAGCTGAGAAGTCTGATAAGATACTTTTGTGTTCAGATTTCTTTTTTGTTCTTTATTTTAAAAGGAATTTCCGGTGAAAATATTTACATTTTTCCCATAGGCTTTTTACAATAATATTGTTTTTATTTATTATTTGATCATAATGATACTCAAAAGGTGAGATGAGGTAATAAAAATATGATTTTTTAAAAATTCATTTATCAAATTGAAAACTATTATGTTTTTATAACAAGTGTGTGTCATTGTAATGCAATGAGAACTTCAACAATTTGCTAGTTATTTATAATGCTTTTTAAAATCTGAGATTAAGTCTAAATTGAATGCTAAAATAAATTCTTAGGAATACATTTCTTTTTCAGTTGAGAACAAGACACGAAGGTTACAAACTTTCCGCTCTTCCGATACACATGAAACATATTTGCTGTTAACCCACTATAGCATATGAGAGGTATTGCTTACTTTTCTCTAGGGGGCTTCCTTCAGTTCCTTCCATAGGGGGCTTTCTTCAGTTACACGATATTATTGAAATCCGTTAAACACCTTCTTTTTGTGTACGTACCAATTGAAAATAACTTCAGTTATACGTTACTGAACTCCGTCATAATTTCATAACACTTTTTTTTCCTTCTTAGGAAAAGAAACAAATTGAGATTTCCAGCCGGTTAGCCCTTTAGCAAGAGGTAAAATGTGTGACTTAGAAAAAGTAACAAGTAGTATTTACTATGGGGGTACATTTGAAATGTGTGAAGACTGAGAGTCATTCACAACTTCCGACGTCCTCACAGGCAGTTGTAGATGATATTGCGGAAGAGATGAATCAACTAGATAAAAGTAGGGGTGCGGAGGAAGATAACATTCTATTCCTTCAGAGGAACATAGGTGTCGAGATAAACTTTTAACAAAATAGACTTTTATTAAAAAAAGACTTGTGTTAAACATTCAAAGGAAAATTTGATTAATAACATAAAAATGAAGATTATAACTCGAAACAAAGGAGTTTTCTCGATGAATTCTCCAAAATAAAGGAAAAAACAACCTAGACAGTAAACTACATAAAAACAAAACATGTTATTTTTTTTTGCTGTCTTTTTAAGTTCTTTTAGCCATTTGTACTTAATAAAGTATAATTTAAAAATATTTTTTTCAAGATAAATATTGTAAAAATTTTCATAGCGGTTTTAAAGAAATACTAGCTCTTGTAATAACACTCAGGTAACTGGAAATAAAAAAATAAGTGAACTAAAAGGGAATACGTTAAATTTCTATTAAGTTACTCCTAATTTATTTTCTTATAATTTTATATAGAAATCATTAATATACTTTTTGGTGGTCCAACTACTTTATTTCAGGTACATTTCTTTTTCTATGGCCCCAAATAAAAAATTTCAGCAACAGATACACTCTCATTTTTCCTTTTCGAGCGTCTCTAAAAGCCCTTGAAATGCAACATTCTCTTAGTTAATTCTGAGAAATACTCTAGCCGTATACATAGCTGTTTCCTTCACACAAATAGCTTATAAGTCAAGTTACAACTCGTTCATTTGATATCATATATACGGCAAACATTGAAGTTAATTTATACAAATATATACAGAAATAAAGCAGAGATCGAGAAGAATTTCTTAAAGGAAATAAGTAACTGGCAGTTAAAAGAGAAACTTTTAAAACTATCCGATTCGCTAAAAATTATCGCTTAAATAATTTAAAAGCACATCACTCAGGTATCAAAATTATGTCCGAGTGAACTGGAGAGTAATTAATACTGAAATGTTTTCATTAGCTGAAAGGAATGCTTTTAATTCTTCCCAGTAAAGGGTTGCAAAACACGTTTTCTGAGAATTTAGAGCGGCAAAATGAGAAAAATGAAAATAAAACAGTTTGAGTATAACAGTTTTTGAAGTAAAACAGTTTTTGAGAGAGGTGGGAAGTGTTCTGAAGTGGACGGTTTAAAGGTATAAATTGGTTTATAATGAGAGGCTAAAAAGAAGTGGCTTGCAGAAAAGGTTTTGTTATTAGATATATGTGTATATCAAAGAACGTTTTACTGACAACGACTCTGTTAAACATTCTCACTTGCATATTTTTTTCCCCCATGAACAACAAGACTTACTCGAGCATCGAACTCGAGATTCCTGTTTACTGGACAGTTAAATTGACCACAGAGCCATGACATAATCTCCCTTAATGAATCTCATTCACTTCGCGGACATCAAGAGAAGAGAAGGGGGAGGAGCTCCATCCCCCCGTTGAAATCCCTTATTTTTTTTTGGTAGGGAACTTCTATAACGATAATTTTTCTGCCATATACATTTTCATTCACATTCTTTTTAAAAACAACCAGGCTCAATTGGACCCGGTTCTAATTCACCTTGGACTAGTGGGTGGACCATTTCAACGTAAAACCCCAACACAATCTTCCTTAACGAATTTCCCCTTCTCTCACGTCTGAGTGACATCAAAATCACTATTTTTTTTTTAATTGAGGGCTATTGTAAGAGCGATGATAAATCTGGGCTGAATTTTCATTGATAAATTTTCTTTAACTTTAAAACTACTGGGGTGTTTTTGGGAATCGGACTTGGACCCCATATTTTCCATATAGGGGTGCTGGTCACGTAATCAAGTCGTGTTACGATCTTCCGTAACGTATCTCACGAAATTCAAGTTACTTCCTACACCTGTAGGGTTTCTGTAATCGTTCTCTTCTGTTAATTCTCTTCCCAATAATCAAATTTTAAAAAAAATTGCTTTGTTTGCATTAGAAATAACTTCAATCTTATTTGGTTAGTAATGACAATTTTTCAAAAGAAAGCTATATAAATTTAATTTTTTCAAACATAGGTATGAAATACATTTAAGTATTGAAGTATTAAATAATGTGGAATTCGACAGTAAAATGAAAGTGAAAAATCAAAGTAAGGGACCAGTTTAGCTAAATCTGAGAAAAATTTTGACTAAATGAACTTTATTATACAACCCGTAAGTTTTTCATGTAGGCAGACTCTTTAAGACTAGATATCTACTTTATAATGATCTAATAAAGTAGATTTTAGCTTATACTTTCCACTGAATATCTAGAAATTGAACGGTGTATAATAGCACTGAGAAATTTTATTAAAATTATTAGAAGTTTGAATTTTTTGCGATTTATTAAGGTTGTAGTCACCCCTAAGCAAATGATATCGGTCTTTATTTGCATCACTTACATTTCTCCCTGGTTAATAATTACTATACTCGTGTATTAATTCGAAATTCTAAGACTCTGACAGCTGTAATTTTTTTTATATTAGAATGTCATTTACATCGGTTTCTCTAGCTATATTTCTTTAAACTAAAGAAAAACATACAGGTTTATATTTTGTTTGCCGATAAATTACGCTTTCAGTCTTAGAATTGTCTTAAGAATTTCCTATTTTAATAAGAGGAGCTCCCAGAATTCTTCCCTAATCCTTGATTTCTAATTAAAGTTACAGTGATGTATTCAAAGGCTATAGATGCATTCTCTTGCGCTAATAGAAAAAACGCAAAGTAAATTTTTTATAAGTCTTATAAGTAATATATACAGTCGGAAATCTATTTAGCGAAGTCGCTACATCCCGATAAAAGGTTCGTTATATGGAAAATTCGTTAAATAGAGATTCACCTTTTAAAATACTTTAAACTACACAAAACAAATTTTAAATTCATAAACACTAAATATTATTAAGAGAAGCAATTAATCACACCTTTATTTTGTAAATTAATATCTATTTGTTTCATATATCTTACCCATCAAAAAGAAATCTGCAAGGAAAACAAGAATAAAACAAAACATTGTGTGGGATGACAGTGTATTTTCAAGTAAAAAAAAAAAATTAATTTTAATTACATTATCGCATTTATTATAAGGCGACTGGTAAAAACAGTTCAAGGTACCATAAAATGCGTTACAAGAAAGAAGTTTTAAATGTTCAGAAATATTTTGATAAATATGAAGGAAAAATATATTTGGGATCACAAGAAAAAGTTCGTTAAATAGAGAATGCACTTCGCTATTTGGAGGTTATTCTACGAAGAAATTCGCAAAATGTTCTTGGTTCCAAGGAAAAGTTCTCAAAATAGAGAAATTCGCAAAATAGAGGTTCGTTAAATAGAGGTCCGACTGTATATAAGTATTTGCCAAGCCTATACTTATATCAGCGACTATGACAGCATATACAGTATGTATATGGCAAAGGACTTCAGTTAGAGTTTCATCCTAATAGCCTAAATTAACAGAATGTAATTACTGTCCAAAAAGAGTGGTGTCCGCCTTTTAACCAAAACGAAAACGGGCATTTTATCCTAAATTCACTGTTAAGGATGCTTTTGATGAGGAGGGGAGAGGAGATAAATCTCCAATATAGTCAAGAGACTTCAATAAGGTACCTCTTTTATAGTGAAATTTAAATTGTGAAAATGATTTGATTATGCTTTGCAAACATCTTATTCTTAATTTCTCTTTGTCACGACATTATATTCCTAGAAGAATGCGAATTCGAGTTGCCCGATGATTAATTCACGTAAAAAACCAAAAAAAAAAAAAAAATCTTACTAGTTATACGCGGATTCAAAATGAAAACTGAATATTACGGATTCATAACTATTTTTTAACTTTACGGAACAGTAAAGCTTCGTGAGATACCTGAAATCTGTTTCATCTGTCAGATACCTGAATGAAGGAAATGCTGTCGGAACAAATTGCATGACAGTGAATGAGAATTCACGCCTCAGGAGGCAACAGAAGAAGCAAATTGGACGTATTGTCCACCATTCACGGGGAGCGTGTATCAATTTACAGGAACGGATGAACAACGGAGAGATGTCAGATCAGGGGGCAAACACAAAATGCCATAATTTGCAAAACAGTCATAGTAAACGCATCTGCTCAGTTCAAATAACAATCAGCTACTGAGAGTCATTCTCTATAACAATGTCTAAAATTTTAAACAATTCTTACTATCTCTACGATGTTTGGAAATGGTCTCAGTTATCGCAAAATGTACGTATACTGAAGGTGTTTCGAGGAATATTCAGGAGGATTTAGACCCATCAGAAGAACTGAACGAAGTCAAAGAGAAAATATAGTCGAGATACGTTTTTTACTGTATTTTAATGGTAAAAAGTGGTCGTCAAATGAGAAACTGAAAATTCCGCCACAAAAATTTCAATGAAATTACTAATACAACTTTTTTCTCATTGAGCAATATTAAAAGTTTCCCGATAAAATATCGAATTATATGAAGCAACCATTTTTCCTAAGTTATATCAAAGAATTTTCTCCCATAAATTTATTGTTATTTTCCTTTTTTACTATTATTATAGAACAAATTTCATAGCTAATTGTATGTTTCTTGCATAATAAATGTAAATTTATTTTGTTGCTCATATTAACGATATATACGACACTTTATCATTGTACTTATTGTATAGTCTATTTAAAGAAAATAAAAGAAAAGAAATATAAATTTGAAGAAAAGTTAATTTAGAAACAATCTTTTAATTACTATTATACACAAACTAAGTCATAATTTTTTTTACATTCTTTTGTTTCTTTTTTGAAACAGAATTATTTTCGGAATTATTCTAGACCCAAAGAAAATAATAATAACCGAAGAGAGTTTTATGTAATTTTTTAGGTGATACTCGCTATAAATGGTTAAAAAGGGAATTAAATCAAGACAAAAACTACATAAAATCAAACTGAACACTCCATTGAAAAGTTTTATAATGGTATGAACTAAAAGTGAGGAGTTCCTATTTATGTTATTTAAGGCTCTTTCAGCTTAGCTTGAGTAGTGTCGAATATTTATGTATCTCTTTCTTGCGATGAACCCTACAGGTGTTATCTATTTTTATTAATTTGGACAGAACATTTCATGAATGAATTTCATTTGCATGTTGATAATGTCCCAAGCGTCTCATTCCCTTTTATAAATTGTTTTGTAAAACAGCATCATAAAATACTAATTATGAATTTTTTTTTATATAACAATAAATAATAATCTTGTAATGGAAATTTTCTTTTGGGTGTGCATCAATAATGTTCGGCAAAAAGCAAATGAAAATAATACGAATAAACTGTATTTTTAGTAATGTTCAGACCTTTGTGTCATTGAGCCTTGATAATTATCCTACAAACAAAATTATCTTCTCCATCCTAGCATTTATAGTTACTGAGTATTAGAGAAATATAATATAGCGACAAAAAATATAAGGTAGTTTAACTTTCATATCAAGCCAAATTTTTGAATCATCTTCTGGGATATTAGAGTGAATACAATACAGCTTAATTTTTTTTTCAAAAAGTATAGATAACTGGTGGTAGTTTCATGTTGATGACCTCTCACCCATCTTTTTTATACATTTTATCAAATAATATTAATGATATTATTTAAGTTGTAAATCTTATTCAAAAAATTAAATAGAAAGTCGCAGACTTCTGTTCTAAAGGAAAAAGTTCATCTTACTAACTTCCTTATAAAACTTCGCCATTCAATGAACTTTCAAAGGAAAGTGATTAAATTTTGATGACTTCCTCACATTATCGGGATCATTTTATAGGTGGAGCGACAGTCTCGAGATGTTAAGTTCCGAGGTTCGAGTCCCGGCTCTGGTACAATACCTTTGTAACTTCAAACGCTTGATTTCCTGTAACCTCGAACCTCGGAACTTAACCCTCGAGACTGTCGCTCTACCAATAAAATATCCCGATGATGTAAGGAAATAATAACTTTCTATAAGCATTATTATAGATCCCATCAAGCAGTCTTCTATATTTAAATTATTTAGTACCTTATCTTCCCAATAAGATGTACTTTGTTTTACATAATATTTAATTGCACAGGAAGGTTATGGGCTTCACGTGTCTCCCTATACAGTAGAGTGGAAGGCGTTAGGTTGCTCGGAGAAATCCCGTGACTGTAGTAGGGTGTACTCCGTGATTGCCATACATTCATTATATAAGTCTAATTGTCACATTTTTCCTGATTTTTCATAATTTATTTTACATATAAGAATGACAGCTACAAGGAACTACCTATATTCAGTACAAAATCATGTCACTAGCTATGTTAACTAATACTTTGAAGAATGGAATCGCCTTATTTGTTGACATTTGTCGAGCTTTGTCTCACTTGAGTGTCCTCCAGTGAAGTATCTCGAGAAAAGCCGCGACTGCGGGCAGGTGGCGAGTAAGTTGTATTCGGCAAGAAGGAACGACCGCGGGGTCAACGATCGTAACCCTTCGCTGGCCAGGTCAATCTTTCCTGCACCCATGGAACAGTGCAAGGGGTGGGCCGGCTCCAAGAGAAGCAGGCGGCACGTTTTCCGCATCGTTTTGCTTCATCACCTTTTTACTACATTCTACGGAGTCCCCCTTCTTCCTTGCCGAGCTTTTTTCCCCATACTTTGTCGCAGAACAGAGATCGCGACGCTTTGACCTCCACTTGACCCCCTGAGACGGGACTCTTCACGAGGCTGTGATAACCAGGACTAATTGCTCTGTTAAATTCTGAAGGAGTAGGGGGTTTTCGGACCTCCAGTACTCTAAGCAGAATGATATATGGGAATTTAAACAAGTTTCAAGTAGTATAAAAATATGAAAGCAAGAAAGGTGCCCGGTATTCTAGATCAGGGCCCGATTTAGAAAATTCTTGACTATAGGCACAACTTGGGATGGGGGCCCCTAACTCTGATGTGGGCGTAAAATTTCCAAAATTGACACACAAAAAAAATAATCATGAATCATTGTGAAAGTACCATTTTATCAAGAATTGGCTATTTGAAGCGTAGAAGCCTAGAACATTATCTAATAGCAAAAAGCAATACAACATATTAACTTCATCATTAAAACACCAATACAATGCAACCAGAAAAACTTATTAATCTCTTATATACACTATAACATACATATGATAAACTAGACATATAACTATTCATATGATGAACCAATCAATCAAATTTGAAAGGATATATATATAAAAATTGCTATTAAAAAAGGTAAAATTAAAAAAAAATTGAATTGGGATTTTTTTTCTTTTAAAATAAAATTTTCTTTTTTTTGGGGGGGGGGGGAGGGGGCTAGGCCCGGACCTGCCGGGCCAAATGGGAAATCAGGGCCTGTTCTAGATTTCGATTCATTTCGTGAAAAAAAGTATTTCCGCAGGTAGTAATGGGGTTTCTAATGGCCTCTTATTCGATATGTTTCTTAAAGGCTCTTAAATTAAGATTTTATTTAAATACTGTCCTCTGTAGTGAATAATCGAAGAATACGAAATCTTTTAACTAGCGACTCTATGGGGTAATTAAATATTCCTCTTTCGTTTCGCGTGAGTCAATTGTCAAAAATGCAAGACAGCTAACACAAAACTGCCCACTGCGAAGTTATTAGAAACAATTGCTCTCATTCTATTATGGAACAGTTTCACAAAAGGCAAGTGCCCTAAGACTCCCCAGAGAGAAAAGAATTTATGGGACAATTAGTAGTTCAGCCCGGATTTCGGTCTGGGGTGGGCTGTTAAATTTCGTATATAAGCAAACCACTGCAAATAATGAAACTTATAATTTTTCACTGTAGATATGCATGAACAGTTTGGCATCTTCTTGATAGGGCATTGGCATTAGCCCTCTAATTACCATCAAGCCCCTCGTTGGGCTCCTAAATGCATCACATGCTCTCCCCCAGGAAATCTTTAGAAAACTAATAATGATGAAGATGAGTCCTAAATTTTTATGATATCCAAAGCATTTATTTTATTCCGTACAGCTTGAAATTTAATTTACTTTTTCATCACACATTTATGTAGAATCTTTGAAACTGATGTAATCCATATACACATACATACGCTTTATATATATACAGTAAAACCTCATTTATCCGGACTAACTGGAACCATAGGCAATCCGGACTATCGAAAATCCGGATAATCCGGGTAATATGGGTAATAATCAAAACAAAATCCTTAACAAAGCAGCCTTACCGTTTATTACGATAAAAAACCATGTTTTGTAACAAAATTACATAGTATTATTTACAAGACATTAAAAAATATAAAAATAACTTTTCACATCATTTGTCGAGAAAGAATTGGTAAGTCTAGTGAAGCTTTCTTAAACTCAACAAAAAGCATTTTATTACCATACTTTATTGTACAATCTATGCAGGATCTATACATTGAATTAAACTAAACAGCGAATATTTGACGTAATTGTAGTAAGGTTCTTGCTATCATAGTTAAAAATTATTATCTAATGTGAACATTAAATAAAAATAATGTCTACAAATCTGATCCGGATCATCTGAAGATCCAGATCAACGAGGGCCGGATAAACGAGGTTTTATTGTATATGTATTATAGAGAATATAGCTCACTTCTACCCAGACTTGGGTGTATATAATTTGAAGTGGCACTCTATTTGAATTTTATACAAACACAGTTTATACATGAAACAATGTTTATTGAATTCGTTGCACATATATAATTTGCTTTTACAGCAATAAGCATATGTACTACTTGTGCGGAATATATAAATACAGCTTTCAGGAACAATATATTTTTCAATACTCACGAACAGTAAGTCAAACCAGCAGTACTGCCACGTAAACTTCGGGCCCCCTAAGCACTAGCGCAGGATAGCACTCGAGCTGCATACCCTCGTAGCTCCCTCTCGCTTATCTATCAACTTTAACAACCTTCTTCAACCCTAACAACCTTTTTTTATTAATGACGCTGCATGTATTTATACTAAGCGCGTATGCCGAAATTAGCATATCCCAAGCAGCTTCTTTAATTCATTTCTCAAAAGTTCGATTCTTGTGAATCGAATCTTGTGTATACCTTACAGTATATATATATATATATATATATATATATATATATATATATATATATATATATATATATATATAATACACACACACCTTACATTAATGGAGAGATGTTAATCAGAACTTTATGAGACAAAATACTCACATTTCCCTTGTTCTTTATACTTAACATGTAGGCCATCAGATCTGAACAAAAAGGGCAGTATTATTTTCCCTAGCACTCTGGAATTATACAGAGAGTCTTAACGCTCTGAGAGCTCAGAATTAACTTTCTCCTTTTTTAAGAGTGGGAGAAACCCGCTCTTTTGTTTCACTCTACAATTCAGAACTCTAATACTTTCTCAATATGCCAATCAAAGTAATACCAGTAAAGATATATATTTGTATTTTAAATAGTTTTATATGAGGGTAATCTTAATTTCAGAGTTTGTGAGAACAGGAAATAAGACATCTTAATTTTGCTAAGCAGATTTGCATGCAAGAGAAATGGTATGCGTACGAAGCCATTATGAGAAAGAGCCAACATTTAACTGGGAAACACTATACGAGCTATACAGCTGCTGAAAATGAAATAGAGACGAAAGAAGTGAAATAAAATGTGTTGCGTAGAGGAAAAGCTACTTAAAAAGATACTTTGAAAAGGAATTTAAAGTTGAATACATTTATTAATTGTTTACGTCACGATTGTAGTTCAGTTTCTGGGACAGATAGGTGTAATTTAAGCATTGGAAAAATTATAAACGAGAAGTATGTATCACAAGAATGGTGGTTATAACGGTTACGTCAATCTAAAGCCTTTCGCGAGACTTGTAATTTAAGATTTATATAGAATCTCAAGATCTAAGACCTACATTGCTAAAAACTATGTCAGGTATTTTACCTAAACAATTTCTGAATTCTGAAAGAGTATTACTCCTATCATATGATGTCGTCTTTGATGGTAAATGAAAAAATATTATTTTCTAATGGAAAAATACACCTATTTCCCCCAAAATATCGACTTTGCATTTTTTCATCATCAAATATTTCTATAGGAAATGATTACAGGTAAGAATTATTTAAATACTCCTTCGGTTTTGTAGCCAAATTTTGTAATATCAGTATAAATGAGAACAAAAAGATGATTTTCAAGTTTTCCCAAATTGCTTCATAACAAGATAGTTATCTCTTAGAGACGGCGGAACTTTTCTTTTACAAATGCCATTGTATACTAGTTTTTTAACTATACATCCTATCTAATGTATCACTTTTACAAATTTTGAAAACAAAAAAATATCAACGGAAATGTGTGCGATCGCATTACATTAAATAAAAAGGACAGTGAAAAAAAAACTCTTTGGTATATTCAAATACGAACCGAACACAGTATTTTCTAACAATCAGAAAATCTCTTGCCTGATTACATGAAAGCAATTATTCATAGCAATATTCAGATTAGGCAAAAATTATATCTTATGCCAAGACTTTGACATTCAGTACGCGAATTAACAGACACGAACGTTGAATAAATGATTTTTAGACTGCGGAAAAGTAAGTTTGTATACTGGAAGATCATGAATCTACAGACGGTGGGAGGAATAAACATGAGTATGATCACATACACAAACAAGCACATTAGGAGATATGGGTATAAGGGCGAGAATAGGTGTTATCTGACAATAAAAATATTTTAATGTTTTAATCAATCAGTTTTTCATCCAGTTTAAGCGATTTTGAGGGTCGTATTGTTCAATTACAGATAACTATTCACATTTAATATTTCAATTTAAGTTTCAGGAATCAAAGCAGTTATATCATTTGTTGACATGTTTTGATTCGTAAAGAATTATTTAACCATTAGGAAAGATACAAATCTGTCATATAGACAAGAGTCCATTTCACTGTAATTAATTTATTTTAAATGCATGAATAAGTTATCACTGTATTGTGCAAAAATAACGAATCCTCATATAATTTTCGTGAAGAGTTTTAATTAATTTATAAGAATTATCTTAATATGTATTGATTCTAATTTTGAAGAAAGCATCTGCAAAATTTAAGGAAATGCTGATAAAGTATGCTTTAGCTGCACCATCAAGACTATAAAGTTCAAAATTTATCATTTTTTAATTTAAGTTTTTAAAACAGTTTAAATCATTAGACTAAAATATTCTCTATATTTAAAAATTTTTACAGGTATGTTAACAGAAAGAAAATGACAAGGTAAGTTAAGTTAGAAAAGTAAATAATAAATCTATTGTGTCAGGAATATGAATTACTAAACAAAATATAAGCAGCCTCGAGGAACATATAGTTTGGAACACTTCACAACAGTAATATGGAAAGATATGTATGACATTTAAACAATAGTATCCCATTTTTGTGCTATCACCGGTATTGACTTTATTTTTGTAATATTACGCATTTCACTCACATTTCGAGTTTTTGCCAGCTATGTTTTAGAAATTTAGTGATTTGGGAGATAGTTTGACCATTCTGGGGCAAATATACAGCAGATTTTCATATTTAAAACTGGTTTGCAGTCAGTTTGCTGTAGTTTTACAGATTGAAGTTGTTAAAAAGGATCAATTTTTGGGGTGTTTATTTCAAAGGTATTTACAAAATGTTCATTTTCTTAAATGATCCATTGAGTCCAATAATTAACGATCCAATAAGAAGAAGCTCACAACCTCTTCTAGGAACATACATTCCGTAACACTTCGCACGCCATGTTTGATAATTGGAACTAAGACTTAAGCTTTACACTTCATTCCGTTTACGGACAGTTATTCGATCCTCCATGCCAAAAATATTAAAACTTATTTTCATTTTCGAAAATAACTAATCATTAAAAAAAAGGCTTTAGTTTCCATCCGTTTTGTGAACAACAGCCTCAATTTTTCTTTTCCATTTACAAAAAAGTTTCGTCGTACAGTGAGATAATTCTATATGGCAGACTTGAAACCTCTTATTACAGTTCCAGGAGAAAAGACACACCATACCTTTAATTAATTTCTGCCGCAAGGTTTTAGAAATTAGCTTTGGATTTTCAAAATTTTTTTTTCGGAAATTAGGTAATCTCAGACTTAACTTAGACGGCTGGTTGACCACTTTTTTATGCAGGATATAGTATTTTTCCTCTCTGTACCTCTTTCAAAAATTGCAGAGTGACTGCAGTTTAGTAGTTTATTTTTTTTCTCGAATAAATTTACTTATTTTGTGGTAGAAATTTACAAATTTTATAATTTTTCTGATGTTTATTTGTGATATCTGTCCCATGAATTTTGAACCGCTTTGTAGAACTTTGAGGGAAAAACTTTAAAATATAAAGCCAAGAGAAAAATTAAATTATTGTCTTAACCTTATAGGCTGTTAGCTATGAAAAACCGAATAGCACTCTTTTTTCTGAATTTAATGCAATAAGATAGTTATTGTTAAAAAATATTCTAAAATAGCTATAAAAAGATGTCTTACTTAAGGACTTTTCTGCTGGGGGAAAATCCGTAAAACATAAAGCCACATTAGCTAAATTGTGGCCTAACAGTCAAGAAAAAAAACTTTCGGCGGAGTTTAATGTTGAAAACTTATTGTTTTTATTTTTTTTATATATTCTAATGAAATTGACGGTAAATATCTTGTATACTTTTGTATACTTCTATAGAGAATCAAAAAAGGGAATCTATGTAAAAAAAATATATTGAAATGTTTTAGTTCAAGTAGTTTTTTCAATTATTTTTACATCCGATTTTTTTTCAGAAACTCAAATAGTGTGAAAATTTTTTTGATCAATAGTAGTTTTATGACGAAGCTTTCTAGATTTCAAAGGATTCATACGTAGTTTTAATGTATTAATATCAATTCTTTGCATCCATATCCCTACCCTCGAAATTGAAATTTAAAAATCAAACCAAACAAGCTTTTATTAAAAAATTGTAACATTATGAATTGAATAAATTTTAAACTTTATCAAAACATCATTACATTAAGCATGTAACGTTAAACTAAATGATTAATTTACATGAACTTCGTACCAACATTTTGTATCAAAGTAATTACTCAAAACTCACGTATCATACGAATAAATTCAGAACTGAAATCAAACAAGGTAGTTTCCAAGACGTAATAGATTTGCGCAGTGTTTTAGCAACCTCGAAAATTTATAGATCTCTGAGCTTTGGGAAGTATTACGAGTTTGCTTGGGAATTACAAACAGCACTTTGGGTAGAGCTAACAGCAAGTGTTACGATGGAACTTTTCCAAGAGTTGATTCAGACAACCCGCCTTTTTATTGAGCACCGAGTACGCATTTTTATTTCTGAAGAAAGCCATCGTGTTTTTCAATTCTGTTGAAGGCAGCCGCATAATTTTGAAGCAGGTGCAAGAGAAAAGGTCAAAAAATGAAAGGAGTCATGTACAACAGTTTTTAACTCACACGCAGAGCTATAACAGTAAACAAACAGTGAAAATGCATGAAGACTCATTTGCAACAGATTATTTAACGACAAATATATTCTGCGTAATGTCGAAATTTGGTAATGCAAAGAGGCCAAGTATAAACTAGAAATAAACCATTTATAATATTAGTTCAAACACATGAAATACGTAAAGTGATGCACAAGATTTCCATCCATTATATTAATGGTATACTTGTTTTTAAAAACAGACTCTTTCCTTTCCTCTCTTTAAAAAAAATATTCCTTTCGTAATTATTAATTAAAATGTCCAGTATTTGCTAATCTTAAGGTACTAGCGAACTCACTCAATTTAAGTGCTTTGGAGCAACCGTGAAACTTTAGCAATCATAATCCAAAGTTTTGTATTGCACTTTTACAACATTGCACTCCACTTGCGCAATATGAAAATATAAGGAATATTATGGGAATTAACGCTATAAAGTTACAAAATCATATTTTTCGCTTTGCATGTATTCACTCCTGTGGAACTAATAAATTTTTAAATAAATCTTGGTGATAATATATTCTAAAACCTTTCATATTAATTGGACATCAGACGGGATTACTTTTAAGCTTGTGGAAGACTTGCGAAATAACGAAAAATACAGTCTTCTGTGTTAAGAATAAGGCCACATTTTGCACTGGTCTCTTGAGTTCTTAAGAAATAGAAAGAACTGTTTCCTCCAAAGCACTAAGTGTTTTAAAATTTTAGAACATTTTATTATAAATTTTTTTTTCATACAATGCAAATTGATTTTTATTGTGAGATATTTTATAACAATTTTTTTAGGTGTATGAACATTCTATATCCAAAACAGTAAAGAAAAACAAGAACAAAAAACTTTCACTTTTTTTTCTCCTTTAAATTTTGCAGCTTTTAATATTTATAATTTTAAAACACAACTGCCTTATTATCCCAACAGCTGTAAATGACATAGCAGACAATAAAAGGACAAATAATGAATATTTGATTACGTCTTCGCTATTGTTATTTTACGTTTCAGGAAGTTTTGCTTAGGAACTGAGTGTCCGGAGGGGAATGGCCATTTTTCCAAAACAGCAATGCAAAAATAAATCGTAAAGTTTTGGGTGTAGTTTTAATAACAAAACACACTAAGATGATTAAGTCTATGATGATTAAGTCTAATACAGTAGTGTGTACATTACAAAATTAATTACGTACCATGATTGTAAAGATTAATAAGCATCGAAAAGTGATAAACTAAACGATGTGTTGCCCTTTTTACCATATTTTTAGAAATCTCTTGAATAATACTAACGTTTTGTACAATTTTTTAATGAATCTTATGATCTTAGACAAAGCGTTACATACCCCACACACAAGCATATTAGGCGGTGAGTTTCAAAACTGTACCTATCCACTATACTTACATGCAGGAATGCCACATTGATCAGAATCCAGTGCTAACTAATTTTTTCTAATTTTTGAATAATGACAGTTTTGAAATTCACCGCCTCATATACCGGTACAGTGAAGTGAAATTTTTTACTTTTTTGTGTGTGTGTCTATCGGGGGTAGACAAAAAAGGAATAACTGAGAATAACATATAAATGAAACTTAAATGCTAGTTGGATGAATTTATACGTTAGTTGGATAAACAAAAAGTCATATGAAAAAGAATATGGAAATAGACTAATGCAGGTGCTACTGACCACTGATCGATGCAATCCATATTGGTGCATTTTTATTTCAGATTTATTAATAAAGGAAAACTATTAAGGAATATTAATAGGAACCTGTAAGTTCAAATCCCAGCATAGGCTGACGGTCGATTAAATGCCATTCGACTGACGGAAAGAACAATTAGGGATCTTTATATGCCTTTACATGATATGTTTTTAAGAAGAAAAATAAGACAGTATCCCCTGGAAAAAATATTGCATACATAAAGGACAAAATTAATACCATCCAGCATCCTGAAGTCGTTGATCTCTAAAAGTAAGGGAAAATATGTGAGGAATGGAATTTAAAAAATCATACTATCTCCTATCATGGAGATACTTCAGTTAGTAAAATAGTATGTGTGTATGTGTGCACACACACACACACACACACACACATATATATATATATATATATATATATATATATATATATATATATATATATAGATATTTATTTATTTATTTATTTATTTATTTACTCGCAAAAGGCAATTATTTGTAAAATCTGTAATTAATCTATTTACGATAATTAGCAAACGATGCATGTATTAAAAAAAAGTAAAAATAAAGGGAAATTTAAGAAAGAATTCTCTCAGTTTTATTAATTTGTCTTCAAATAAGTATTTAAAGAAAACATCTCTTTGTAAAAGAATTTAGCTGTATGGGCAAATTGTTTTATCGAAAAGAATACTTATAAAACCAAAAACAAGAATATGACTGCATAATATTTCATAAGTACAGTTACATTGCTGCTTGAAGAATTATCCTTACTATCATTGTTCCTTCATTTCGTCACACTTATGTTTGAATTGATTATTCTCGAGTTCATAATGAACAAAACCATTTTAACATTTTGCAGGGTTAACTTTTGAAATGTTTCATGCTTAATAATCCACCGATTGTGACATGCGTCTTTTATTTCAAGTAAAAGATTTGAGTATTGATAAAGAATATTTGTTGCTTTAAAAGTCGAATCGAATGAGAAATATTTATTAGGCAAACGTACTAAGTTAAAAAATAATGAGTACTGACTAATAAGTATCTAACTTAATGGATACCACATTCTGGAGAACAATATTAACTGGTTCCATCAAAGGACAATTTCAAGTATAATTACGTTCTTCGAATGAGAAAACTTACTAACCCATAGTTAGAAGGGAAAAATTAAGAAAATCACCCAACTTGAAAATTACTTAAGGAGGTTTCTCATTAGAAAATGTTTGTGCATTATTTGAAACTTTTTGCAAACGTTATTTTGAAAAAGGATAGGAAACCACATTTTTTTAAACATAATTGTTTACTTTTCTTAACAATACTTTGTTCACAGTCTGTAAATATTTTGCTTTCCCTTTTTGTTACACTTCATTGGAAACTTCATGTGAGTTATCAGTTCTGAGGAATACTGAGTACAATGTAACTATTAGTTAATTTAAACTGAATGACTTTTGTAAATGCATTGTTTTATTTTTTAGATAATAATAGGCATAAAAATCTTCTTTTACGTTTTACATTTTGAGTTCAGTACTAAGTATTCATTAAAGTTTTCTCGCTGGTATATTATCTGTATAAAAATAGCACAATTTTAAATATATAGTTTTATGCCTGCTATGGCACTGCTTTTATAAGTCTGATTTTTTCTCACTTAAATTGATAAAGTAATTAAAAAATAAGCTTTGAGACTTTCTAAGTAATATATTTTTCCAAAGCGTAATAATCTCATGAGAAATTAGGTATTTAGAACTGAGTGTTAATAAGAACTCCTCCATGTGCAATAAAACTGGGTGTTCGTACCCAGTACAGCAACGGTTTTTTTTCTCATTCATAGTAGCACACATATAATGACCGCGTTTGATTTAAATTATATGTAAAATAGCGAAAGAGATGAAACATAGAGAGAATACTTAAGAAAATGACACTAAAATAGATATATCGAGTGATTTAAACTTGAAAAAGTAGAAAATCAACTTCTATAGGGGTAAAAAGGGAAAACCGTTGTTTTGATAATGATTTGGATTTAGGTGTATTTAAAATGCAAAACACAGAAAGTTAAATAAGATTTAATAATCATCTATACCGAAATAGTAAAACATTAATAAAGTATTTTATGGCTATTAATTTATTATTTTATCAACATTTTATTTAATATCTTGAATTTCCTTTTTATATAAAAGCAGCTTTACAGACATGAATATAATTTTTTTATCCTAACGTTATATAAAATTCCAGGTCATCAGTAGGTAATTCTAGGTAGCATGCAATTATCCTTTAATTTTATATTTCTATTTTCAGTTGCTAATCACACAACCACTATAATATTTTCAAATGCAGCTGGAAAATGATTTTGCTAATTCTGTACGTGTAACGAAACCGAAATTAATATACTTGATTTTTTTTAATTCTCATGTAGCCACTTAATATTACACGCAACTGATTTATATTAAACATATTCATAGTGCTAAGAGAAATCGGTTTAAAGTTACATTTAAGCCCACTAAACGACAGATGACATAAATGTAATGAAAACTGGTGCTATTTTCTGCAAGGTAAAAAAAAAATCTTCAGAAAATTTTCAACTATGTTTTGTTTTTTACTCTTTTTTTCTTCTGTAGTTTCTGCGGGACTAATGCGTAGAAAAATGTGTTTATGGCATTATATGACAGCACAATAATATGTTTAGAGAACTTTTATTATTGAGCAGATGCTAAGTATACAATTACACATCATCGACCTATGTTTATTGGGAAATTATTTTAAGCATCAAAACTTCAAAACATGTATTAAGTTTCCTATTATTTCTAAGGACAAAAGGCCGTTACCTTAACAATGGTAAAACAATTTTTTTTTTGTACTGATGATGATGATGAAGACAAGCAAGAACAGAACAGTTAGCTGAGTTGCTTGGTAGCTTGCTTTTATCGACTTTATTCTTTTCGATTTAGTATTATATAAAGCAATCATTTTCCCTTTCCTGATAAATCCATATGGCAAAAAAATCTATATTTTGAAAAAAACCTTTGATGCATGTAATCCAAAAATTTAATTTTAAGTTCTTTTAAGCTGAAATGAAAATCACTCTTCTTTCTTTAAAAAATGTATTAAAAATAATAAAAATATTTGTTCATGACCATTTAATTACGTGAAATTTTATGGCTTTCTTATATATCAGAAGTTTATTTAGCTAGCAAAATTACTCTACAGCTGGGGAGACCAATAGGTCGATTGCATTCACTGCCTAGATATTTTTATATCTCATGTCTCTGCAATTAATTTTGCTGTCAGGTTCAGTCCATCTAGTAATCTAGTAGCCATTTTCGTAACACAGTATCCTCGAAAACACTTCATATTTTTTAAAAATCTGTATATTTTGAGGCCTTTTATTAAAATTTTTTCTCTTCGTGTAAGGATCATATTCTAAATTTAAGATCTACTGTACCTAGGTTCTTCATGTGTTTTAACTTTGATGAAATGTCTTTTGGAATACACTTTGACTGTTTTAGTAAATTCGGTATTAAGTAAAGTAAGTACAATACTAAGCCGGTGTATCACCTGACCTCGCAGATCTTCAATTCCCATGCTATGCTTTAAATGTTTCTCTTGTGATTTTATTCTTGTAACCACAAATTCATATTTTTGGATTTTGTTGTCTGTACTTGAAAAAAAATCTTTAAATAAAATGCGCATGTTTTTCAGAAATCTTTTTAACTTTATTTTTAAGGAATAGCGTTATATTTTATTCGATTGACACCAATAATTTTTGTGTCGGGCAAAAGGTAAACTACTATAACTATAATATTTAAAAAACTACGAACTCTTTACTTAAACGTTTACTTCCACATACAAAAAACAGGGTGCAAGTATATGTGCATTTACTAATCTTGGATTAGAAAAATGCCGAGAAAAAAATTCCTCATAACTTAAGACAAAAAATCTGCGATATCAACTGATGCACCACCGTCTTAATGAATATTAAGAAAATAGATAACTTAAAGGGAAGAAAACTGTTGAATTGAGGAACTAAAAACGGATGAAATTTTAACATATTTGTATGCCATCGGGAAGTAAAGTGAGCATTTTATTCAGACATTTAAGTTAAAATAAGCCTAAAAGAAAGGAATTCCAAATAAAAACTATTCTCAATAAAACTGAGTAAGTACTAAAAGTAACTGATTTTCCTATAAATTAAGGTTTAAGGCTACTAATTTAAGTTTTAGCTAACCTCGCAAATTTAAATTCTCATGTCAAGTTAGGGAAATTTTCCTTCTCGATAATTTTTTGATTAAACTTTAGCCAATGCATGTTCTTGAATTCTATTTTTAATATGAAGGTAGATCTTAAAATTCAGAGCCTGCCTATCCATTAATTCTTTATATTTTAGTGATAGACATCCGTAGTTTAAAGTCCAGTAAAAAAATTAATTACTAAAATTTCCACCATTTTAAAAACTGTACGTTCTTTATTAAAATTTCTACTAGACGATGCAAAAGAAAATTAAATTCAAAAATATGCATTTGTTAACTTGTCATCAGGAAAGTACTAGCAAGAAAAATTCCACATAGCTTAACATGGGTATTGATCATTTGCGAGATCAACTAGTGTGTGCGCCAACTTAAAATTCTCATTTAATGTGTTGTAGATCAAATGTAAAAAAAAGTCACGGCATTTTTGTTTTGGCTGATCGGAAGAGTTTTTAGCCGTGTTCGCCACCTCTGCTATACTAATGTCGCGCATGCAAGTGGAAATGCTCGAAATTCCTTGTTTCATCAGACTGTTGGGATTCTTACAGGGAGTAGCTGACATATTCACACTTTCTTCGTTCGGTTTTAGGTATAACTGCAACACTGTAACACTAACAATTCAATACGATGTCAATCTATACTCGTTTTGACAAGCGAAGTCAAATTTCATCAAATCGTCACTGGGCCGTATTCTGACATGGTACCATTACCATTGTGATATTAAGGCGGTGATATTATGCCTAGCGTTTAGTAAGAAATATAATTAAGCCGATTTAAACTAAGTATAACAAAATGTGACATAATTAGTCTAGAATAAAAACGACAAAATATACACAGAAGTGCCACTGAATTAGGGATAGCAAAGCCTATGCAAATTGTGTAGCGCTGTGATGTATGCGCAATCATCATGTATGCGCAAGTGAAGGCGCTGTGGTAACTGCATATATAGCGCGTACTGTGGTTGTTCTGAATTAGTTGTTGGAATTGCCAGTATGGGGAAACTGCCTGATTTAGACGCCTTCGATCGCGGACAAATCGTTGGTGCGCGACGCATGGGCCATTCAATTTCCGAAATCGTCAGACAGCTAGGATTTTCAAGGTCGACAGTGTCAAGAATATACCAAGAATACATGGATGGTGGAAAAAAACTAGCGATCGGGCAAACTGCAAAGGACAATTAGCCTTGACAGTGCGTGGTGAGAGACGGCTCAGGCGTATTCTACGTAGCCAGCGAGGCCAAACATTAGCTCAAATTACCATCCAGTTTAATGACGGTGCCAGTCGTACAGTCAGTAAACGGACTGTGCAACGCTCGCTTCACCGTATGGGTTTCGGGAGCCGTCGACCTACGAGAGTACCATTGCTCTATACTCGCCATCGGGCTGCACGTCTTGCCTGGGCAAGAGAGCACAGAGACTGGAGTGTAGAGGACTGGAAACGAGTAGCATGGAGTGATGAGTCTCGATTCCGACTACTTAACGCCGACAGGAGGCTGAGAATATGGTGTCAGGCTCATGAAGCCATGGATCCTGCATGCCTGTCTGGAACTGTACAAGGGCATGGTGGCTCAATCGTGGTCTGGGGTGTTATTTCGTGGCACAGTTTGGGATCTTTGGTGCCTGTACCAACCTCCCTCAATGCAATTCGGTACGTAGAGTTGCTGGGTGATCACCTCCATCCGTTTATGCTGTTCTGTTCTCCGCACGGTAATGAAGTTTTCCAGAAAGACAACTGTACCTCTCACAAGTCCCGGTTGGCTACTGGATGGTTGGATGAGCATTCCTCTGACTTCTCTGTCATGAATTGGCCACCTAGAAGCCCATACTTAAATCCTATTGAGTATCTTTAGGATGTTTTGGAACAAGGCGTGAAAGGCCATCACACAGCACCAAAGAACCTTACTGAATTATGGACAGCTTTAGCCAATATTTGGCAAGCCATTCCCGTGGAACGTTTCCAGAAACTTGTTGAATCTATGCCTCGTCGTGTGGCAGCCGTTATCAAGGCCAGAGGAGGCCCAACTCGTTACTAGGTAGGTATCCCTAATTCAGTGGCACTTCAGTGTAGTATCAAATGGACGTAGTAATACAAAATATATCATATGGGTGGAGTAAAGGAGCTTCAAAATGTTAAAATATGTTTAATATCATGAATTTCATTTATAACAATAACTTTTAAGGCCAGAGGAGGCCCAACTCGTTACTACGTAGGTATCCCTAATTCAGTGGCACTTCAGTGTATAACAAAAACAAGAACTCGTTATAGATGCTGTATTACGATGTTTTATATCTTTTAAATTTCCAAGTGTTAAGGAATAAAAACTTTACCATCTGTATACCATATGTTTTTCTCCTCAAAACCTTATACTAAATAGTTTAAGCAAATATATAAAACTCTCTACGTTGCTATGATTAATATATAGAAATGCGTCTGTTACCACATAAACATGTACAGATTATAAGGGGAAGCCTCAGATTTAGAAAAATATTCCGCTGTAAGATGATTTAACTCAAGCTATTAAAAAACTCAAATTTGTTCCTAACGAAGTTGTTAAAGGCCACATCAAACAGACGACAATGGAGTATATTGAACGGCAATGAAGCAAATAAAATATATTGATGCGATGAAGTAATATTTAAAAATTTATAACAATAGCAGGAAAATGTAATCTAAGAAAAGGAAAATTAGTTTAGTCTTATTATTAGTGGCATCATTAAATCTAAAAAACAACAACTAAAAGTTGTGTCACTGAATAGTTTGATCTTTAACACAGAAAAGCACTAACTGTCTTACCAAAAACTCTTTGTGGTTTGGTATTATTGCTTTATTTTTAGCCCCAGAGCCTATTTACCTTGAGATCAGACTACTTCTCTGAAACATACTCGTATATATATATATGCAGTGTGTGTATGTATATATATTAATTAAATGAGTTGGGGACACTTACAATCATACTCACGTATTTTGTTTGTAGCTATAAGTTTTGGAATAAATATACAAAATATAATATGGCATCAAAAGTTTTAAATCTAAAGTTTCTTCCCTTTTTTTTCATATTTATTTCCATGCAGTTTGAAATGGATATTCAACTAAATTCGCAACTACATGTTTCCTATAGAAATTAAATAATGCAATTTAAATTGCATTACATAGAAAACTCTATGAGAGATAATTCTTCTCTCTTAAATAAAAAAAAGGAATTTTCATTTCCAATCCCTCTATCCGTTTATATGGTCATCCTATAGGTATTTGAAAATACTGGGTTTAAGAAAGCTTATTCTTATTGTATTCCCCGTCTCTTTCATAATTCTTTCAATCTTCTCTAGGTAATTTTAGGGATAACTTTCGATTGTTTAGAGGTTTGCATTTACCATGGTTCAAATTAGTTTTGAAATAAGAATAAAGGTCTGTATCTACTCCCACAATTAACAAGAGATTTTAATGGGATGAGGAAATAATCTCCACCCTAGAAATGTTTTTAACTAAAATGATTATGATCTGAAAATCAGTTGTGAAAGAAATACGAAAAGAATATTGGTAAAAAAGCTAATGTTACGAATACAAATTATCAAGCAGTAGACGCTAATTAACGAACACAAATCGATGCATATTTACAATTTGAAATTTCACAAAGATCAGCTTGTTTTTTAAAAAAGCATTTTTTGTCAAGAAAAGTTTTTATGATAATTGAAATGCGGGGTACTGTCACGTACAGGAAGCTCCTCTACGCACGAATGTGGCCCGATACTGCAATAATCTCACGTCATCATGCTTTATTTTAAACTGGTATGTAGGTATGTAAGACGTGATTGTAGATGTAAATGCTTGCAAAAGTAGATGTATAGCTTTCAGTCCAGTTTGGTCAAGCCCTGTTGTTATCTAGTCACTCCAAAGCTGGCTTAATCTTTTAATTTTCTATTTATATCGTCCCTCTCCGTGCTGTATGGTCTTATCAACGGATTCGGTGGCGGCCGGCGGGCCGAGCGCGCCCATGTTTGTCGCACCGGATTCGGATCCATCGCAAACATCCCCTCCGGAAGCTGTTCGAGCCTTGTTTTTCGGCCGCATCTTCCTCTGGCTACTTCAAGAGGCCTGCTTTGCCTGCCTGCCTTTTTTATGCAGCTCGAGATCATCCTTCCTGAAGAGGCTCGACCCCCTGCCTGATGCATGGATCCGTGTGTGTTATCTGACGGGAAGCGACGCAACCGTAGCTGCTAGACTTGAGGCTCCAGCGGAGATAGGGGGTCCTAGTTTGCCGCCTTCCGCCCACTAATTGAGGAATTTATGGCGGGATTACTCTTAGCCACGATTCAAGAGATTACCCCCTATCGTCACTTTGTTCTGTGTCACGACTTTTCAAAATGCAATGCAGGAAATTTACCTAATATCACACGATTTCTAAATATCCTACCAAAATACAGTTAAATCTTACATTAACTCTTTTTTTTTAAAGGGTTGGTTCTGTTTCATAGTTGCCATATAAGTGTTCAAGCAATTAAAATATTTGAATAACTGTTATTGCAATATTATAGACTTTTCAGTTAAAACAATTCTAAATTAGTGCTTTGTACTTGAAACTCGGGAAATTCTCTGTCGGGTTTAAAGTTTTTCGGAATTTAAAATATTGTAATATTGTTTTATAGATTCTTTTTCTATTTGTCCAGTTCTCAAACTATTTATTTTTCAACTGATTGGTTAATTATATTTACAAGAATTGTGCTTTCAACTTATAACAATAATTTATGCAATCGGAGATGAGGTAGTAAGTTTTTCTTCTTAATGAAAAGTTACAAAAATTCAGAGTTGTGAATAATGAATCGGCAAAAATGTGTGTATTCAAAAGATGTTCATATTTAAATTCCATTTCTTGGTTATAAAAAGTTGTCAAAGTTTATCGTTATAGCCCTATTAAAGAAATATTATAAAATCCCAGGAAGAAAATGGGAACATTTAACCCACATTCACAAAGAAAGAAAAGGTTACAGGAAAATATAGAAAATACATTTACACAGTATTATCTAATGATTATTATACGATGTTGAATATTTTATCAAAATATATATTCTTTTGACTCAGATTAGTTTCTTAAAAGTTTTTTGAACGATCTGAAGATACATATGGACGTCCACTTTTAATCTTACAAATATACTTTTATTTATTTAATTTTTTTTTTATTTTTCATTTATTTTTCTTTGTAAAAAGGTTGTAGACAACTTGTCTTATATAAACAATTATAAGTTTTCTGAAAAATCTAGTACAGACACAGGAAATTCCCTAATAATTAGATACAAGTTTTTAAAATATGCCGCTAAAACCAAAATAACACTGAAAATTCAAAAATATTAAGAAATGATTTTTGTGCATTCCATAGCATATTTGCCAATCTGTTTTGAGCCTGATTTGAAATTATCTTCCCAAATATTGGTTAATTATAGCACATTTATTAATTTTCATAGAGCAGATTAATGTCTAGTTAGCATTACCTAAATAATATTAAAATCAAATATTACCTTTCTAGAGTAATTCAAATATTTTCCCAGCTTAAAAGGAGCCCTTTTCACCTTGCATACAATAAAACATACCTTATGGGTGTATTATTAATTAGATAAAGACATGGGGAAAAGAAATTGCGAGAAAAAAAAAATGTGTGAGAGAGATTTTATCCTCTTAGAATATGCATGCACAAATTTCTCCTGTTATCAAAGAGTGTTGAGGATAGGGTCCTCAGCTATTCCGTAGAGAAGCGATTCACCTTCTTACTAGAGTTATCGTGGATGTCACGTCTAGCATTTTATCACGTCCCCTATCTTCCGCTTCTTTTCCGTTATCAAGTTGTAGCAGATGGACCACGGAATAACATGTAACAGACCAGCAGGAGCCCGAATTCCGCTATCATTTCTACTTTTATTCACCTTTTACTATATAAAACTCTTTTTTTTACACCATAACAAGTCCCTTTTATTTCATATTACCTAAACAATACATTATAACATTCAGTTCCTATAATTGGATTGAAGATATTAACTATATATATATATATATATATATATGTGTGTGTGTGTGTGTGTGTATATACACACACATACACATAATAAAGATTTAATTAAAAGAGTATTGGTCAGTTTTATTAACCCATACCACGTCCCGCAGTTTTAGACTTCAATTTAAGTAATTGAAAGCTGCGTAAGTTTTTTATGCTGAAATGTATGAAGAGTATTTTGCTACAACCCAGCATGTTGTTATATAGTATCAAAGGCAATTAATGTATAGACTGATTTAACTCTTCCAATGATTTATTTTAAAAAAATACCAGGACAAAAATTTGAAATAAGATCTACTCATCGTCAAAGAGTGCTCTATTCGTTGAACAATCACAGTGTTGTGAAGAATTATTTTCATTTACTTTCATCACTTTAACCTTCTCATTTCCCATACCAACGACATAGTCTTTTGGCCCCGAAAACATATTCATACGTTTTTTTCGATGACTCATTATTTTTTCACTTTCAGATTAACAAATACTTATAAAATGGCCCCCAGGTTTCTTTTCAATGATCAGACCCCACTATAAAGACCGAGCAGCCAAAACTGTGGATAAAACCCAGGCCTTTTCATTTCAGAGCTGATGATCTGCAAGTTGACTTAACATGGTAATGTAAAGAGGTTAAAATTTCATTTACCCTCCACATATGGTTTTAACTGCAAACTGTAATTTTCTCAGTGACATGGTATTTATTCTCTGTCAATGAGTTGCAGTCCAGAGATACTCAGAGTAAATATTTATAAGCCTAAATTTGACATAATGCATTCGTTAGAAATTTAAGGCACTTGCGTTTGGTTAGTTGGTTTCTGGAGCGCTACTTTCATCTTGTTTTTTAGTAAAAGAGCTAAACTAAACAGGGACTTACTGTTCAAAGCCAACACTGGAAGGGTCTAAATCAGGGGTGTCAAATTCGCGGCCCGCGACGAACATTTTTGCGGCCCGGCCAATATATTGGCACACAATAATATATAATAAAATAACCGACGCAGAATTATAATTAGATAAGAAGAATTCGCTAAGTTTTTTTTTAATTATACTCTTTTTTTGCTATTATTAAACAAAATGTGTATATTTATGTTGAATATACTGTAATTAGGTAATATACTGTAAAAAACCTACGTTTCTATTAATATTGTTTTTTTTTTGCGGCCCACCTATAGTTAAACCTTGTTTGTTTGACCCAAGTTAGCCTTTGAGTTTGACATCCCTGGTCTAAATATTCATGCCAACTGCAGAACTCTAAACCTCTGAATTTCGTACCGAAGACCAGCGTCTTATTCCTTCAGACTTTGTCCAGCGTTGAGGCATGAGTCATTTAAAATTGGTGACGTTCGTTGCATGGAAGATGCTCGGAGTTTTTTGACATAAAGATATCGCGATATATACAAATCCTATCATTTAACAACCTTATTGAGCAAATCATAAAGAATGAAAAATAATGCAGGGAAGACATCTTAATGTGAAGGGTATACATCTCAAGCGTACCCAATGGGTTCTCCATGCAATTATTTCATTTTAAGTAATCTAAATTTTGCATCGCAATTCTTCGAAGATGTTTGTTTATGTGGACTGGATTGACTGCGCCATGTCAGTCTATAGGAAAAAGTTAACGCAATATCGCTCTTTGAATAATTTTCTTTGTAGCGTACTTGTCGACTAAGCCAAGTTGAGGAAGCCATAACAAGTGTGAAACATAAGTCCGTGGCTTCTGGGTATGCTGAAGGTGTTTATCACTTCCTAAAAAGTTCAAATATAGTATCGAAGTTACCACATATCTAATTTTAGAGTTTGCTTTGTTAGCTTGTTCAGTTACATTATGATGAGCATTTCTCTGAAATATTTTACGACTTATGCAGTGATTAATACATCGCTATGATCATAGATGTTTTAAATAAAAGTTTATTTTCAATCCTGCTTCAGCATGATCTCATTTTAAAATTAAAAGTCGGGCCAAAAAAAATCTGTAATCCTCAAAGGTTTTCAAATTCATGCTAAATACATGACATTAGTATATTAATGCTTAATAATATTTTTGTGATTTTTTTCCACCTGGAATAGGAAACGTGATTTTTTCATTACTATTTAAAACAGGTAAGAATAATTGGTGTAAAAGTATAAAAGAGTTGTTAGTTAATAAATGGAAAAATTTGTATAAAATAATAGGAAAAATCGCATTTTATGAACTCAGCAAAAGCGCTTGATCATTTCAACAAATTTTTCGCAGCAAAGTTTATATATAAGGTAACATAAAGTTTATATATAAGTTATGTCAAAAAGCTATCTGTATGTTACGTAAAATAAATATTATTAGTCCCATGAAATATCGCATTTTAAAAACCTAGCTAAAATGCTTGATCATTTTAACAAATTTTCACAGCAAAATTTATATATAAGATAACACCGAAAAGCTATTCTGTATGTTACGTAAAATAAATATTATTAGTCCTATGAAATATAGCATTTTATAAACTCAGTGAAAACGCTTGATCATTTCAACAAATTTTTGACAGCAAAGTTTATGTATAAGGTAACACCAAAAAGCTATTCTGTATGTTAAGTAAAGTATATATATTTTTTATTTCCAATGGCAAGGTGCATGACTGGTAAAAAAAAAAAAAAAAAAAGTCATTGACCTATGCGCAGTCTCGCAAACCAATATCACTAAGTCTCAGAATTTCCACGGATTGCAATACACAGTCCATGGAGGTCTCTATCCATAATACCATTGCTGCAAAGCGAATAGGCTGGGCTCGGCAGGATACCAATACGAAACAGGTGCGCCTCCAAGCAATCATGTCCAGTAGTTAGGCGCAATGTCGCCACAGCTGTAGGACGAGGCCAATCAGGGATATTGTCCTGGATAGTCTTCAACCAGCTCTTTGTGAAATTTCTACACACTAGGTCTCGACGACAGTTAAAGACTGAAGTGTGTTTAATAATACGTTTGACAGTTGAAAAAAGAATCTCACCCATAATCATCTATGGAACCATGGACCCTAGTTAATAAATACCCTAAATAAATATTATTAACCCAAATAAATATTATTAGTCCAATGATAACCTAAATAAATATTATTAGTCCTATGAAATATCGCCTTTTATAAACTTAGCGAAAACTCTTGATCATTTCAACAAATTTTTCACAGCAAAGTTTATATATAGCGTAACATCAAAAACTATTACGTATGTTAAGTAAAATAAATATTGTCAGTCGTATGAAAAATGTATTACGTATATTTTCACCACATGATATTGCATAATATCTTGAAGGTGAGATGGTATTGTAACCAAATTCATAGTTTAATTTAGAGCGTTATGTAAAGCATCGAAACTGATATATTAATGACGTCATTTTAAGAAAACAATTTAACAAAAAAAAATCTTTCCCCTCTATTCATGTTACGCCTAAAAGGCATGAAAACTTTAGTTTTATCTTGTTCACTTAGCAAAAAAACTTTTAAGTGAACAATATTAAAATGCAGTATGCCTAGTCCATTATCCTGAAGAACTTCAAAACAAACGCATCGAGTTCCCTAAAAAGTTTACAATAAAAATTTTTGTTATGAGATTCGATAAAATAAATATTTCGTGATACTGAGTGAATAAACACTGATGATGTAACGACTTTGAGTGCTTGTTCAGTTGACAGAAAATAGCAGGCTCGAATGCGGGGCCCAGAGAGGTTTTCAAATGAATTGAATAAATTTGATGGTGACTGACTTGATGCTTTTTATTGGCCTCCGAATTTGGATCCGAGCGAGAAAGCCGGGGTCCCCAAGTCCCTTTCCGGATGAATTAGTCTGAGCAAATCCCGATGTTTTAAATATTCAGTGTGACTTTTCGGACAACAGGAGGTACCAGGTTTATATGCATATGCACGGGGGTTTTAATTCAAACAGTATACAATTTTAAACCAATGGATTAAATAAATGAAAAGAAATTTTCGAATATACAGGTATAGATTTTTCTAACTTCATTTTCTTTAAAATGGTGTCCACTGGAACTAGTAAAACTAATAAATATTCTTGAAATGGATGTTACGGTTAGTTTAGTATAAAACATACATTAAATTAATTTTATTTTCATTTGTGATTGTATTATCTAATAGGGAAGAAAAATATCTTAACATCATTGTTAATTCTCAATAAATAATTTTATTATTCTTCGCAGTTCTAAAATAAGAAAAAAAAAATCTGAATTTTTCCTCCTAGTCTAGATTTTCTTAGATAAATCTTGAAAATTAAGAAGAATATTTTATCTAAGAAGAATTAATAATTCTTCTTAGATGAATTTTGCTTTCTCTAGTTAAATCTTGCATTTTCTTTTTCTGCACTTCATGTTATTTTCTAGGAAAATTGGCAAATCGGTAGTAAAACCTCATAGGTTCTTCAACTGCTATCAAAAGCATTCCATAGAAGCTCCCTTTAGATTTTTTAAAATGTTTATGAAAAATGAAAATTAACCCTTCAGCGGGCGCGCCCGTGTACAGAGTGCAACATTTTCATAATTTTGAATCGTTTGATTTTACATGTAAGGTTTGAATGTTCTAAGCGGTTTCTATTTATAGCTACACCCTTTCTCATGTAAATCTGATTTTCTGACCCTTGTGTTCCTTTCCATTCATTGGTAGTCGAGATTTAACAGTGATAAACCAATGATTATACTGGATTACAATACGACAAAAGCAGGAGTTGATGTACACGATCATATGCGCAGTTATTACACGGTATCCTGCATATCACGAAGATGGACTCTCGCATTGTTTTTTAGGTTTTTGGACATAATAGGAATCCATTCGCATGTTGTCCTTAGATCAAATAAACAGGAAAGCTTTGAAATAAGGTGATTGTATCTGCATTCTTTGGCCTTTAATTATAAATATATCTCAGTATTATCAACATTTTATATCTTGTCATAAAAAGCAGAATTATTATTTTCAATTTGAAAAAAAAAAGTTTATTACAAAAGGAATAATCAAGGTTGAAAGAGACGTTGCACTTTGTGCCACGCGCGCCTGCTCGTGTTCCAAAAATTGGCGCGCATGTTGAAGGGTTAATCTCTTTTCATTAGGAAGGAAACTTTAGTTTAGTACCTCCAACTGATGTTTATTGGAAATCTTAACACTGAAAGTCGATAAGAGATCAAAACTATCTCAGCTCTACTAAAAAGAAATTTTGTTTACATTTTATCAGGAAAGGATGTATATAATTTTTGCTTATAGAGCTTCCAAAAACGACAGGAAAGTGCATATAGTTACTTTTCGGTTATTCTTTTTAATTCATAAGTATGTTTTATTTGGCCAAAGCATCATAAAGGAAGCCACATTTTAAATAAAAACTAATACTGTTCGTTTCCGTCTTCTCAATACGTAAATGAAACCAATTATGTTTACAGATCATTTTGAAAAACATATCAAATATTCTTCCTTTGGAAATGCAATGGAAATATACTTTGAAGTATTGTAACGGAAAATTAATCAGAGCAGTATACTATAAAAAGGGATTAAGAGGGAAAAAATAAGAGATAAACACATATTTTACAAGAAATTTTAACGTTATTTTAATGAATGAGGTATTAGTTGAATCACCAGGATTTCTTTTTCTCTTACTGAATGTATAACAATTTTTAATTGAATGGCGAGAGAAGTTATGTGTTTGTTAGTCGTAGAGATGCGAAGTTGAAATCTTAAAAGGTTAATATCAGCCTTGTGAGGAGGTATTACAACCGAATTCCAAAATTTAATAGAAACGATGGCCGTATAATTCTGGCACTGGAATTTGGTACCACAGTCAGGGAGTTCAAGTCTTACTATTGGCATGGATGTTTGCTTGTTCGGAATGGACTTTGAACGGTAGATCCTTATATAATTCGTCCCCGACTGGTAAAAGAGGATCATAGTGCTCTCAAGCAACCCCAATTTATGTTACTAGGGGAGAGGGGTTTCGATGGCCCGGTCAGCAAAGGCGTCGAGCCAATGATCTGCAAGTTGCTGGTTCGATACCCAACGCTCACAAAACCACCGACGTGTACACTAATGGCGGCTGGTGCACGGAAAAAAATCTGTCAAAACTTTAATTTTCTCCAAGTTCCCAAACATTACATCTGAAGGTGCGGGGTCAAGTGTTCCGGTCTCGCTACTTGATTCGATTCAAAATTGTGGAACCGGTAGGGGTGTAACAGGCCCCCCCCCCCTTGTGATGAACCTGGGGCAACGCATGCGGCCAGAAGTGGTCACACACTTCTGGCTTCTCCCGGGAGAAGAATAACGCTCAGTTCCCAGCCTTTGGAAAAAAAAATTAAATGTTACTAGAGTATTAGAAAAATATATCTATTTAAAAATGCTCTCTCTGTATACAGCTATTCCTCGACTTACGACCAAAATTTTTATTTTATTTTTTACTTATTTTTATCTTTTTCTAAAAAATATTGTTCCTTGAATGTACAGTACATACCTATATGTATTACATGACTATTAAAAACTATCTTGGATAACTTTGTTAAAAACACTTGCAACGTATCTTCTGTCGCAAATTCTGAACCATTGGATTGTACTAGCATAATAAGTATTGATGGCGATGAAATAATTTATGCCTTCTAAATACAGTACAATGTATTTTAAATTGCGTATGTATGTAGGAAATTTGTTGTTATTGTTGTCCCTGAAGCCCCTTGACCAACAGTATATTGTCATTGGTCATTGTCGGCTATTTGGCTACGGTTTTTAATAGCACCAAAAGGGTCGGAGTTCGACTTGGCTAAAGTACCGGTCCCGTAATTTTGAACCGAGTCAAGTGACGAGACCAGAACACTTGACCAGGCACCTCCAGAGGTAAATTTTGAGAACTTGAAGGACATTGCAGCCACGGCAGATTTTTCGTGCACCAGCTGCCATTAGTGTACATGGCGGTGGATTTGTCAGCGGTGATCATCGAACCAGGAACGTTCAGATCACTGGCCCGCTGCTCTAGCCAACTGGGCCTCCACACCTTAAGTATGAAAGTAAAAAAATATATGTATGTATATATACAAAAAAAATGTTTGAAACTCGACTTACGACCAAATCAACTTACGATCAATGTCTCGATCACTATCTCGGTCGTAAATCGAGGAATAGCTGTACGATGTCGTAAATGTTTTGATATTTTACAAGAGGCAATTTCATTAACTACTGCTTAAGTGCACATGAAAATTTACGACATTTACCTGTGGTCATATAAGTGCTTGACTGTATTCTATGTGTCTCGTTGGGTACTCTTGAATATGCGCAATGCAACAAGTTGAATTAAAATTGCTCAAAGTACGGAGAAATGGCGTTACACAAGAGTAAAGAAAACAGACGATTTTTTTTTATGTTGCTACTGAACTGAGGCCATGTGCCTGGGCCGGGGCCAAGGAGTATCGTGATGTGAGAGCCTGTTGTCAGTTCGGGTGTGCCATTTGGAGACACCGGAGAAAGGAAACGCTTTGCTGGCACAGGATCAAAAGAGGGAGAATTCCACATTTTTAATGACGCGAGTAAGTCTCAACATCGCAAACGCAACAAGTTTTGATGTGCCTAAATGGTTTAGCCATGAGGGACTAAGTTACTATAGGTTTTAATCTCAAACTTTCTCATTATTTGTATGCATATTCGGCCACAATCACTTGTGAAACACATATGCATTCAAAGAGCATAGACACTATTTTTTTTTTTTTTATTTTTTTTAAGCGGAGGCACTATAGACACTATTGTATGTCTGTCATAAGTGTATTTTTATATTTTTATTTATTTTCACTTAGAAGTAATAGAGATATTTTTGGTGATAGAAAGTGAATACAGTCAAACCCCGTTATAGCGAACTTCAAGGGACCAACGTTTTTGTTCGCTTTATCCGGTGGTTCGCTATATCCTAACCGTTAAGAATAATGCTAGGGTTCACAAAATGTGTAACTCATTAGTTGCAATGTGTTTTCAATAATTATGTAATAGAAAATGATACAATCTATAAAAAATGATCATTAATGAATTAAATCGACTAAAATCGATTACATTAAACTGACACAATACTAATTAAATTGCGTACAGTAGGAAAACGGCCGGACCAAAATTTCCGTTCGTTATATTCGTGAGTTCGTTATATACCGGGTTTGCTATAACGGGGTTCGACTGTAAAGTGTTAGGGACAAAAGAAAGTATATGATTTCTAACTTTTTCTAACTTTCTGATATATGATTATAACATTTTTTAAGACCAAATCAGTATGAGGTTATATCTATAAGATCGTATGTGTCAGAATACATACTGTGTTAACATTTTGACTCCAATTAGGATAGTCCTGAACAGACAGACACGCACACACACGCACACATACATAAAAAGTTCATGAACAAAGAAATTTGGCTTAAAAGGAGTACGAACAGAATATTTTTAGAAGCAAATATAGAAATTTCAAGAATTTCCTCATAAGATGGTTATAGGTAGTATGCTTTCCTATACTAAATATAAATTTACGTCTAAAAATTCCGCGTTCCTTAAGAAACGAAAATAAAACGATTTTTTCATAATTGGTTATATGTCTTGGTGATCATTAGCCAACCAAGTGAAATACTCAAAACTTTCACACTCGTATAGGTTTACTCTGAGGTTTATATATGTCACACAGTAGAAAAAAAAATCTGTAACATCTCTACAATAAACTACACGTGTGCATTTACTTAAAAAAAAAGCCTGTGTCTCAAGATAAACCACAGTGACACCCACTCACAGTTAGTTTTACACACAATAAAGGGGGTTTGGTTTTACATCCGTGCGATGATCCAAGCTTTCGAGGTTAGGTAATTAAAGCAATGAATATGAGCAATGAGTTGTACTTACATGCACTCCTGTACGCGTCTTTCAAACATTCATTATTTTTTCAAAAAAGAATAATTAATGCATTTAAAATTTGTACCTTCAAAACTTTACTCCATATACCATCATTGATCACATATATTTTGTTTTTAATTCAACAAATCGTTTTAATATACCATGACATCTAGACAAACAAGCTCCAAGAGAACTGAGTGATGGAGAAATATATTTCAAATAAGTGATGCTAATCAATTTCCTACATATGAATTTTCCTGATTGGATATGGACATTTAGAAAATCTTCACATTCCACGGTATTCTTAAAATACCGCCAATTTCATAAGATAGAAATACTTTCATTAAAATAGGCTAAAAATAAATCATTTCAAAGACTGTTAAAATAAAATTTCAAATCGACAGAATATAGAATGGATTTCACATCAAGATAATGCAGAATCTGATGAATAAAAAATACTTTCTTCTGGTATTATTACAAAAATAGTTGCCATTGAAAAAATTTTCCCTTAGACATCATGAGTTTTGTTTAACATTGTAGTTACTTCCGATCCCTTGTCCATTAATTTTAGTTTGCATTGAGTAGATATTGCATATTGTTGAAATTTTAAAACGGCAAGAACTATCTTGTTAGTTATTATTAACCCTTCAGTGGGCGCGCCCGTGTATAAAGTGCAACATTTTCGTAATTTTGAATGGTTTGTTTTTACATGTAAAGTTTGAATGTACTAAGCAGTTTCTATTTATAGCTACACCCTTTCTAATGCAGGTCTGATTTTCTGACCCATGTATTCCTTTCCGTTCATTTGTTAGTCGTGATTTAACCGTGGTAAACCAGCGATTATACTGGATTACAATACGGCAAAAGCAAGAGTTGATGTACTCTATCAAATATGCAGCTATTATACGGTATCCCGCATATCACGAAGATGGACAATCTCCTTGTTTTTTAGGTTTTTGGACATAATAGGAATCCATTCGCAAATTGTCCTTAGATCCAATGAACTGGACATATTTGAAATAAGGCGATCGTATCTGCATTCTTTGGCCTTTAATTATAAATATATCTCAATATTATCAACATTTTATATCTTGTCATAAAACTCAGAATCATGATTTTCAATTTGATAAAAAAAAAGTTTATTACAAAAGGAATAATCAAGGTTGAAAGAGACGTTGCACTTTATGCAACACGCGCCTGCTGTTGTTCCAAAAATTGGCACGCCCTCTGAAGGCTTGAATAAACAACACCAAAAGAAAATATATCAATTATCTTAATTAAGTTAAGAATATGAAGAACGAGAACTTTTCTTATATTGCTTAGCGTTACACAAAACTAAAGGAGAAATTTACATATTCAACCAGAGAAAAATTTCCGGTAATATTAAAACAGTTTTAAGTCTTCATCAGAAATAATTTTTTTCTTTCGCTTTTACTTTGAGATTCAATAGTGTACTTTGCGAAAATATGATTCGTTTCCTCTCTAGGCACATCGGTTTGAAAAGAAAAAACATATCTTGCTTATATGAATAATTACATACGAATGTTCTCGGAATGGCTGTCATTGATAATTTAATATTTATTCATAATTAAGCTTTGGATACTTTTGATGTTTTTTATATCTATTAATATAATGATAACTATGACTGTAATAATTCACAGACATATCCACTTATCGACTGTTATTGAAGTTGATGATGTATTGCTTTATACATAAGAGAGATTGCTATCGGAAAACCCGGTTCTCATACATGTCCTTTGTAAACTTCTTTCATCCTTAGGAATGAGTTGAATATACGAATACGTTTAATGTTATATACCTCAATTTAAATTAAAGGTTAATACTTTGATTCAGCAACTAAATATATGCCACTATTTGGAATACTTCTTGATATATTTCTATGCATCTGTAGGAAATATTGGCAGAGAGAAAACATAGTTGAAAGGAAAGAAAAGAGGAAACAATTTTCATCATTGTAATTTTTTCTTCTATTTTGTCTAATACCCTTTCCGTTTGTTTTTTTCTTTTTTTACAGAGCAATACTTTCTTCTTCATTCGCCTTTTCAGTTTTTGAAGAGGTGTGAAATGTAATAATTTGGGATATTTATACCTACTGAGATACGTGATTATAAAAAGAGCTTTGATTAAATCTCAAAGTAACTCTTTGATAGAAGCAAACAGTTCAAAAACAGAATATTTCTAAAGCATTTAAGGGTTGAAATTAGTAAAAAATAGAAAATCCCAAAGAAGAAAAAAAAATAAGGGAAATAGGAATCCATTTTTATCAAATCTTTCCTTACAGTTAAATACCTGTCACTTATGATTCGTCACTGTTTGTAAAATTGGTATTTCAAAGTATATGAGGTAAACATTTATGTTGTGAATAAATGCCAAACTACATTTAACAATCTCAAATATTTTCAACGAAATACTACAGACGTTCATGTAAAATAAAAATTCACTCTCTTACAATCCTTAACTGCAGTGTTATTGACTATAAACGAATTCGAGACGCCTATAGTAAAGTTTTTTTTTTTTGGTGGGTGTGTGTGCGCGTGTGCGTGTGTGTGTCTAAGTGCTATTAGTATAATACCCCATAACATGGATTAAAATATTTCATAAAGTGTAAAATAATTATGAAATGATGAAGTAATAGACATGATTAAGAATAGTAGTGGATTAACAGGGGAAATAAAATTTATAAGAGCAATGTGACTATGTGAGGGTAAGTGAAAAATATTCAGTGCTTTAGTCGTTAATTAAATCTTTCCTTTCATTTGGAATGCAGCTGCAGATTAGATGACAGTTTGTCAATGGTTCTTAAACACTAATTTTTTCCGCGTTCAGTCAATTGTTTTAAACCCGAAATGTAAATTACTTTCAGACATAGTTGATTGCTTGCCTCGGGATCAGCATCCAAAATCCCTAGGTTCCGGCTAATAGCCCACACGAGAGCTATCTCGTAGTTCAATTCGGACTTAGCCAGTGTTGCGCTTTGCGACCAAATGACTATTTCCACGCTGCTGTGGTCGGCAGGAGGTTTTTCTGCAAAATTTGGTGGAGGCTGATGACCCGCATTTGGTCAGATCTTTCCGTGGCAAGACGCTGTCTGGATTGGTCACACTAGTGGTCTTCGATTCGTGCGCCCTTCTTCCGGAACTTCACGCAGATGTCACTTCCTCGTTTTACTGCAGACAAAATTCACCTCAACAATGCTGTTGGAACTTTGTTATGTTTATCACTTACATTATGAGGAAATTTTAGAAATTGTTTATTATTTACCCTTAAAGCAAACTGAAAACATAGTTAATGGGGAACTTTGATCCTTCAGGATAACAGATATCGATTTGTTGAAGATACGCTTTGGTGAATCTTATTTTATGCATTATTCATGTTAGGAAATTGGTGTCAACGCAATCAAATATCGAATCTGCCGAATATGAATGTAAGCATATTCCTGACCGTGGGGTGAGATTTTTCCGGGGGGAAAGGAAATGGATGAGCATTCGAATTTAAAATATTCATATGAATAAAATAAGTTAATAACTTAATCGATGCCTTGTTAAATAAAAGTAATAAATATTGTGTAGAATCGCTGTTACGATTTAAAATTTGTTTAAATTGTTAAAAAAGATCGTGGATCGTCATGAAAATTTTATCTTTTATACAAGTTCAGATTATTTTTCTAACTTAAATACTAATACTCAAATGACTTAGTGGTAAGAGATATACAAAATTCTAAAGAAAAGCATTTTAATTTTTTTCTTGTAAAGCGTACTGTAGATTGTAACGCTATCAGCTTCTTCCTTCGATGGTTATTATCAGGTTCAGCATTTTCATCTTGTGTTAGCCTGCGCATACACTTTCATCCATCTGCATTTTAAGCCTATTTATCTTGGAATGGGGTTTATAACACACATGATCTACCATCTTCAAAATGATATAACATATATTCCACACACAAGGTATCACTATTTTTAAGTTTCTCTTGTTCCATTTTCCTTACACTGTCTTGGGCATATTTGAGTTAAAGTAATAATTCAAAACATATTTTCCCTAGACCTAAATTTGATTTGAAATTAAATCACCATTTTGCCCTTTGACATAATTAAAAATTTCATAACAAAGATTTTTATAAGTTCTGAAAATAGATAATTTTGAGACTTTTCCGTGAAGTTATATGAAAAATTTATAAAAAAGCTAATAGTGCAGTTGATTCAGCATTCATACATAAAATATTTCATACATAAAATAAATAAATAAGTAAAATTAATAAACAAATAAATAAATAAATTAAATAAATAAAATTGCATTAAATTTTGCTCTTCATTTTCTAAAAAGCAAAATGTTAATTTGTTTAAGTAATGTTTGTATGGATAGGGATTTGTATATAAAGGTACATTTGGAAGAAAAAAACTGTGTAAAAAATATAGAAAGTCAAATTTTGTGTCCTGAACCTCCGCATTATATATGTGGTAGATTAATTTAAGAAATACATTTATAACTTAGAAATTTCCAGAGTAATTTTTTTAAAACAAAACTCCATTGATAAAGCTATATGTATAAAATTCGAAAACTACTCCACGCAAGGTAAAAAATATGCAATATTCACAATCAGGGGAATTTAAGCTACTATGTGCTGTCATCGTGTATACGAGTTCAGATCAGTTACACGCCACAAATATGTCATAATTACTTATTTGAATATGTAGTTATATCGAAGTTTCAACTTATTTTTCTGAACAAAATCTATCACAAATGAGAATATTGAAAAGTAACAATTCAGGTTTATATACTCAAGCTATATCTTCTATTCTAAGAACTAATAAGTACACATTTATCAAATAACGATTTATTGATATTTGAGAACAGTGGTGCGCATTTTGGAGCTTATAATACACATAATTCGACATTTCAACCATTTCGAGCAACTGTAAACTATTTCGTAGTTATTAAAGTACAGAGGCTGTTCACACATTTTTTAGACGATGTATATTGTATTCACAAAACTAAATTACATAAAATTCTTGTGTTTTAATGTTCTATTTGACATCCCTTATTCTGAACTATCTTTCGACACCGCAATTTCCAGGATAATAATGCCTTTTGAAGTGTCAGAAGAGGTATTCTATCCCATTCCTCCTGAACAGCTTTCCAGAGTCCTTTAAGGGTTTTGGGACGTCGTTTGGATAATGCAGATTTTAAATGTCCGAAAGCACAAAAATCCATAGGTGATACATCGGGAGATTTAGTAGGGATATCAGTGAAGGGTATGGCCTTGATACTAGTTTTTTGTTCCATTTCGTTTAGGAAATTTACAGTGGATTTTGATGTGTGACTGCTAGTTTTGTCCTGATGGAGTCTCACAGATTGATGGCACTGTGGGTAAAGCGATGGTATTTCATTCAGAAAAATTGGCGATAAAATATGTTCCTGATAGTATTTGGAGTTAATCTTGACATTTTTTTCCACTCTCTTTATTTTTAACTTGCCATTATAAGAAAAATCAGCAGCAATCATGAATCCCTTAGAAAAACTTTCTTCCGATTCTTTGAACCATGGACTTAAATTTTTTTCGCCCCTTTTATGATAATAAATGGCTCTTTTTTTGTTGCAATCATTTAAATACACCCATGATTCATCTATTGTGACAATTGTTTTCCATTTTTCTTTGGATAAGTGTTTCTCATATAGAATTCTGCAGCGTGTCCTGCGTTCAGCGATATGATTTGGAAGGAGACGATGCACATTGCGTTTTTTTCGCTTTCTTAAGATTTAAATCAACGTTTATCATTTTGTTTACAGTGGACACCGAGCATTTTAATGATTTTGCAACTGTCATTTAACTAGGGGGATTTTCTTTTAACATTAAACAACGTACCTTTGCAATAGTCGAAAATGTCCGTTTTTTCCTTGGATACTTGTTTGGAATTTTTGTCCCACTTGAGGCTCCAATTTGACGTCTTTTTCCTTTCTTGTTGACGATATTACCTATCGACGCTTTAGATATCACAAAACCATGACTCTCACATCGTTTTTGGATAACGGAGTATGCATATTTCTCTTCGGAAAGAGCATAAATGTAGCCTTCGAACCACTGCTTCGTTAAAAACGCCATTTTGAATAAAAACAAAACTTTCAAGCCGTAGACGATAATTTTGACTTTTAAAAACATAGTACAATTGCAATTATTTCTTTTGCAGCAAACGATTTTTTATTACCGCTTACCAAAATCGTCTAAAAAATGTGCGAACAGCCTCTGTAATTGCGAAAAAGGTTACAAGTAACTTTTAACTATCTATTGCTTCCCCATTAGTTTTTTTCGCATAGACTTCAGATCACACACACTTTATCTTATTTACAAAATCCAAAGAGATGATGTATTGGGTAGAAAGGGGAAACTAAGGAGTATAGAAAATTAAATGAAAACTGTTCAGAAATAAAAAGTAAAAAAAAAAAATTATTACAAATTCATACGACAATTGCATTTAAGTGCAGGCAAGGTATTTTTCACACGTGCTCTATTGGGCCCACTTTCAGAGACTTTCAGAAAATTTGCATAATTCTTGCATGATTAATGCCATCTGGAGATTGTTTAATTGTGTTACAATAAGTATTTGTTAATTGTATCTTCATATAAATTTATTTGCAGAGCTTTATAGTTTGATCTGGTTTATTCAGTTACGTACAGGGTAACTGGAGTTTATGGCATATTATATTTCAGATGATCAGGTTTTATGGCATATAACATTTCAGACGATCTAAGATTTTTGGGATGCAACGACAACCTTATTTCCTATTAAAAGTTCATTGCGTCTGAGTTGCTGCTTAACCTCTGAGTTGTCAGTTACTTAGTTGTAATGATCAGTTACTTAGTTGAAATGTCAGTTACTTAGTTGTAATGATTCTTTAAATATACTTATTTTTAATCTTCACCACAATACTCAGTTGCAAGGATATTAAGTGAAACATATCAAAAGGGCTTTTTAAAATAAAAAAATTTTCGGTTTTTATAATTGCTATCTCCGTGAGCATTCATATTGCACTATGCTATCAATATTCACTATGCTGCATTGTACTGTTAAATGAAAATTATAAAGCTGTGAGTGTAGGCATTTATTAAGGAACTTTTCTTACATTGCATTATCATAAGTGTTTGATTTTTTTTGGAGGGGGAATGACATAAAATACATCAATAACTGTGATAAGTGATAGAAAAAGGAAATAAAAATTGCATTGCTAATACCTTGATATCATGTCTCCAGATGAATATCAAAGACACTTCTGCTTTTTACTTCTTTAATGATTATTTATGTTTAATAAGTTCCATTAACAAGGCGGCCGATACCATAATTACTGTAACCGGAAGAGAGATCATCAGAGCTGTTTAATTCCCTTGTATAAAACTTCATATGGTTTTCAAAATAGTCAATGTCGTAATTAAAGACCATAAATAATATTAGCATTAAAATGTGCCCAAAATTATATTACCTTTATTTTTGCTGCCCAAGGCAGAAAAATAATTTACCAGAATGTAAAGATAACCAATGTAAAGATAATTTAATATTAACCAATGTAAAGATAATTTAATATTATTATGCTGATAACAAAATTTTTAAATTTCTTTTTATTGAAAAAAAGACATATTTCTAAAATTGACTCTATTAACTTATGTTTCGTAAAACGAAGCATTTTATTGTTAATTATGAAGCAAGAATTCTTTAGGAAACTCATCACTTTTAAACCTTCTAATAATTTGCTCTTACTAAAGATTTTTATAAAATGTCATCTAAAAGACAAATGGAGTTTCTAATGTTCAGAACTTACGTACTTTTGTATTACAAAAAAGTTCTTTCCAGTGGCAAAACATTTAGTACTTCATAAAATCGGTCTCATATTCATAACTGCAATGTTAAGAGAATCATTTTCCAAAATTTTATACGTAAAGTGTTATTAAAAATTATGCACCTTTATTATACATTTACTGTTATATTTTATAATTGTGAAAACCCAAAACATTTTTACTATTTTATGTGTAAAGTTATGGAAGAAATGGAATTAGCTATTAGCTATTTTTTATTTATTATTAAAACTGTACCTATGAAAGACAACTTGTATTCAAATATGCCTGACTGAAAGGAATTGAGTGACATACTGAAGAAATTAAAATTATTTAATCCCTTTACACAGAAATTTAAAATCCATTGAAACATCAAACAGTGCAACATATTTAAGCTTTTGTCGTAAGGCTTTAAAATTAATGATTACAATATACTCCATACTTAAAATCCAGATTTTTCCTTCAGATAATGGATATTTATATCATATTTAAGAGATGTAAAAAACACGATAACACTTTGCTATATCAAATTTGACTTGCTTTGAAACAAAAACATCCATCAGTAAAGTTTAGATCATTATATTCCATCTAGAAGTATGTTAATATCTGTTGGCTTTCACCACTTAAAGAGGTGCATCTGTTGATATCGCAGTTCTACAAACCCCATTTTAAGCTATAAGAAATTTAACTGGCATATTTTTTCTTACTATAGAATAGTACATGCATAATTTTGAATTCATTTTTGGGCATTTGCAGGTAGATATTTAAATAAAAAATGCACAGAGTTTTTTTCTTAATTTAAGTTTTTCAGCAAATAATATTTTTATCGGGTATTACATTGTTGATATCTATCCCCGAGAAGTTGAAACTGTTTTTTTTTTCAAAAAATGAAAATAAAAAGATTTTTGATTAAACTCAAACTCCGCATTTAGATATCGATTTTCAAATGCTGAAAAACTTCAAAATAGGCATTCATTCAAAAATAGGCATTTACCACTCTGTGATTAGAACATTACTGAGAGGAAATTCTTCATAGCTTTATAAGGAGATAAAAGATTCCTGAGGTTATTTTATGCACAATCTTAACGAATGCATTTGTTAAAAATATTTCCTTTTTTGTTTAAATGCTTTAAATTTGGCACCTTTATAGTTCGTTATTGGCTGATTTTTTATTATTTGTAAATAAGTAGCTGCAAATTTTAGACAAAAGTTATTAAAAAGAGCATTTAATTTTTATAAATAAGTATCATTCAATAAAGCGTTTACATGTAACTGACTTTGTCATTTTTATTTACATGTTTATCTTCTAATTTGAATTAATTACATTCATGTCACCCGATTTGTTACTTTCAGTCATCTGTTAAGATTTGTAAAGGGAATATTTTTTTTGTTATTTTCATGATAAATACCTTAATCAATATGAATGGTAAATTACATAATACTATGATAGAAGTATTAACTTCAGATGCACTCTTAAATAAATATACATACATGTATATTCAGTACGTCTCTCACACACAAGAGGGAATAAATAATTCACACACACCCTGACGGAAAATATAGGCTGAATGATTTTAGCTTCAGTAAATGTTTTGTTACCTCTTATGGGTAATATTTTTATTAATATTAATATAAATTTATTAATATTAATATGTAGAGTTTATAACATTAATATTATTTATAAAAGAATAAAAATGAATAAAATTAGGTACTTCAGAATTTTAGTAGAAATTTTCACCTTGTCTCTGCATCAAAAATTTTCACGTCTATACGAGACGTGCTTATCTTTCCTTTGATTAATGATAAAGAAAAACGGTACCTCACAAAATTCCAAAAACCAATCGCGTGCTATGCAAACAAACATCCCTTTCCTCAAGTCGAAGTGTTCCGCTTCCTTAAGTCTGGTCACAAGCTTAGCACTTCTTTTCGCTGGATCACGGCGCTGTTGTCAATTTCTAAGCAGTTCTTTTACACTAGCTGCTGTTTAAACAGAACAGTGTATCACAGAGTAAATAATGAAGCAGTTCTTTTCCATCGCTATGCATTGACGAAACAATATTGTAGGCGAGAACCATTTTTTAACATAAAGAGTCGCTGAATACTAATGGCTAAAAGAATTATAGCGTTTATTTACACAGAAATAACTTAATAAATTCTATATAAAAATGAAAGTTTTTATTTTTAATCCAAATACGCAATGCCCGGCTGTTTAATGTATACTAAAAACACGGTAAAAGGTTTCAGATATACAGGGATGATTTTGCGTAATTTACGCAACTAAGTCTCTAAATATTCACTTATTTTTAATGTGTGTACTTTTAATAAATCTAGAGCCTTAAATACAAACAAGAAATAACCCTTTCAATGAATATCTGCAACTTAAGGAGGTATTGTATTTAACATTCATATGTGATGAATTTAGTGAAATTTTTTAAACGCATGATTAAAAAAGGAATTTTAAATAAAAGTGCAAAATTTCTGAACGGGTTCATTTGGAGTTACCAGTGATGTCTTTTTTAACACATAAAAATTCTAACAGGTCAAATTAAAATGGAAATGTAATTAATATCCAGGTTTTATACAACTTAGTTGAAACACTACTAAACAGATAAAGTAAACCCCCCACCCACCCGTAACGAGGGAACAAAATTTCGGGAAAATAAGAAGACTGTATATAAACTTAGTTACCATACTCTTTCTCGATAACCTATAAGTAATTTAGAAATTCAGAAATCAATCACTGAGAGACGCAAGTGATCATTAATGTCATATCATGGACTTGTATGTACTTCCTGATTTAAACTAGTTGCATTTCTGCTATGCCCCGTAGATTCAGTTCTCCCAGTAAATACATTTATTTCTTCATAACCTTCCGACCTCGTTCCATTTTAGTGCAAGTTATCTTAAAGTATATTGAAAGTAATATAAGGTGTTAATATGAAAAACACTCCGAAAAGTACTCGCTTTTCCCAGAAATATATATATATTAAGAAGTGATTGATATATTAAATACGTTACTTCCGTGGCAACAGATAAAAGAAAATATATTAGAACAATATCATTTCCGTCATTTTCAGTCCAAATATGTAATATGGAGGAGGACATGTTTCCCTTCGTATGACTGAATAAACTGAAAAATTGGGCAAAAGGCACATTACTGAAACACCAGAAAGAAGAAATATTTATTTTGTGTTTTATGACGATGCAATACAAAATGAATAGGCATGTGGAAACGAACTAGAAATAAAAAGTCACTTCCTTATGTAAGATACTAGAAGCTCAGGAAAGAGATATTCGCAATGAAAGTCATTCTTTAAATAACATGAACTTACAACAAATACTAAATTGGAGACCTTTAACCCTAAATTTACGAAATTTCAATCTTTAAACTCTAAATAAAAATCAAATTAAGGCGAAGACAAATATTACATTGTAGCAGGCAAATAAAAAACTTGAACAATGAATCCAACAGTAAAAAAATAATTCAACATTCAATTAAATTTTGAAATTTAGACATAGAAATTTAGTTTTTTTGAAGTAAAAGTAATCCGTAAGTATCAATTCACCCCTTATAAATCATATATAATTTACGATAGTTTTTTATACTTTTACACTCGGTATAAACTGGAAGAAAATTTTCTACAGTACTTTATGTAAATAAGGCTTATTTCACCTAAAAATTCAATAATGAAACATAGGATTGTAATAAAATATATCAATATTTCATAAATGATTAAACTTTTATACCTGATCATATATAATACACATGCTATAATCTCTATACATGTTATATGTGTCTACATTACAAGCCGGACAAAAAATGGTTAGGAAAAACACAATTACACCCAGAGTTTCATATCAGGCTATAGAGTTAAGGATTTTATACTATCCCTTAATCACTAAAGCTATTTAGTTGAAGATAAGTTGAAGAGGATGTTATATTTAAAAAGCTTGTATTGGCTGAAAATTCTTCCATATACTCTCTGTCATTGACTTTTTTTATTTTTCACTTAAAATAATCATCCGAACAAAATAAATCTTATTGAATTATGTCCGCTCAAAACATAAATTTATTATGATTTATAATTTATATGAAACTAAAAACAGTGAAATGAAGGCATGCCATTTTTATGTAATAAAGATAAAGACATTTTAGAAATTTAGATTCGATATTTCTTGAGGTTTTTCGGAATACTTTTTGAAGATGTTCAATGTAAGTTAAATGCAAATCTAAATATGTTTTTAAAATTTAAGTATTTTTTTCACAAAATCAACTATTTAAATATGAGAGAACTTGGAAAGTTCTCTATGTTTTTAAAAAAATGAAAAAAATGGTTTGATCTAATGTGGCTAAAACTAGTATTTTTTTAAATCACTGCTATTCACTACCAAAATGTGTTTATGTTCCTAAAAATCCTGAAAAACACCGCAATAAATATACATGAATAGCCAGTATAAAAATTCCTGACGTACATGACAAAGGTTTCTTTAAATTTAATGTTATATAAAAGTTCTTTAATTATCCTACTTAAAAGAAGAACAGATAAATATCAGCTTTCGATAGAACATGATAGTTGTAATACTAGTTTGATATTAAAATATACTTACTCGATAATCATTATATCTGCACATCAACTCAATGAAAGACACTTTCCCTTTTTACCTGCAATATAAAAGAGAAATATAATTAAATTTGATGAGTTTTATCCCTGAATTTTCAGTTAAAATTTTCCTTCTGAATATTATTGCAAGAGCAACACTTGAATGTGAAGTGGGAAAATCAGGTAAAACAGAAGTCTTCAGACATAGTCAAAATCATGAAATTTTATTACATGGATGTATAGAAAGATAGTATATAAAAAAGAGTATCAAAGATTTCACTTGAATATACGAAGAGCTGGTTAGTGGAAGGGACTAGAACATTGCATCGTTAGTTGGTCATTTCTTTTTCACAAAATAAAGCGGTTCAATCAAGCCATTGTTCCATCATTTTACACTGGTCTTCAATATTGTTCAAGTTTGTTACATATTTGGTGATAAGAGTTCATGTTTGGTTAATTTGGTACGACAATGCTTATATCATTATTTTAATTATCATTGTTCTAATCATAATGAAGTTCATTCTATTTTGAGGCCTTTCAAGCTCTATCTTTCAGAAAAAAAATTTTAAGTTACATTTTGTCTTTGGGGAGAATGTAAGAACCTGGAAGATGTATATGCCCTCAGAGAAAGAAATAGGTAATAGTACTTTGAGCAATATAGTTTGGGAATCAGCCACTGCTCAATTATTTTAAACTGGTCTTCAATTTTATCCGCATACCATACACCTGTTGTGATAATGGAAACGTTTGGATAATAAGCTATGAATTTGCTATTTTTACAATTGATAATATCTGTAACATATGCTACAGTTAGAATTATATAATAACTTAAAAATTTAATATAAATAATTCATGAATATCTAACTTTATTTGTCTTCACTTTTTTAAAAATACAAATTAGTTTTATTGATATTAATTAAGTTAGCAAAAAAATTTTACAGACAAGGGAAAAATTTTGAACTCAAACATATTTGTATTTAAAAACTAATATTTTAAAATCTGCTATATCATTTTAATTTAATTAATTACTGCTGTAGTTATTTTTATATCTATAATTTAATAATGCACTAAAAGGCAATGCATATCGTTTTACGATTAATCCATTAAGTTAACCACGTATTAATTGATTACTTTCACGAAAATACAGGAAAAGACACCCATCGGCATTTTTAAAGAGTGTGATACATAAAAGAGTAAAAAAAATGAAGCAAACATAATTTTAGTCTATAGCTTCTGATTTTAAATTCCTCTAAAAACATTATAGAAAATAATAGATTTTTTTTGCAATTGTTCTCCAATGCTCAATATTTTACATGAAAAAAAAATAAGATTATCATTGTGTTTTCATCACTGTGTAGTAAAGGAGAAGAGACACCTATTAGTTTGTTGTTCTAAAATAATTAAATAGTGCCGTAAAAAGAACAGATAAATGTTAAATAGTACTATCTGAAATGAAAAATATTGTTTAACCGTCAACATTTATGTCGGGTTGTTACCGTCAGTTCACAGTATACCAGACGAGAAAAAAAAATTCAAAGCTAAGCAATGGCACTCACTCGCTCTTTTTTTAATCCCGAGATCCACTCAAATCATAAAGATTGTTTTTCATGCAACAAGGAGCAAAAAGTAGGAGGAAAACATTGTGATGATTGGAGTCGTGTGCAACGGTCAGATAGGAGACGGAAGGAGAAAAAAACCTGGAAAAAACAAATGAAAAAAGTAGAGGAAAAATGTTATGATACTTCGTTTGACGCTGGCACTAATAATCGCGATCTTCTGCTGTCTTTTGACGTATCAAAGAGATCCAGAAAGAATATGTTATGCTAATTTTGACATCTGATTATCTGTACAAATAAACATGTCGTGCATTATAATATTCGGCTTGGATTACATTAGAGTCAGCGAACATAGCAAAGCATTTCGAATCAAACGAGGAGTATTTAGAAAATTCCTACATGTCTCCATTTTCAAATATTCTACTTCCAGCATTTTGTATAATTAAAGTTAATTTTTGGGATTGAAAAATTTGTAACATAAATAAAGGGAGTTTTATATTTTTGCTAATATTTTGTCCCCAGAGATGGAAAGGAAAAAACGTATTTAACACACGCACAAAAGAAAAATAAGAAAAAGTTTTCACAATTTTTTACTCTTCAACACTTTAAATAAACTTTTACAACTGTAATAATTCAAAGCTTATGTCAATAATTTTTTTTGTGCATTTTCTTTCTACGTAATGTTCCATACTATATTTTTTATTACGTTTAGAAACTGAAATTGATCAGTTTGAACCAACCTGTGAACTTTTAGTAAAAGCCGCAATTTTGGAAGAATTTAAGCAATAGCCAAAATGTTTGACATTATCTAAAATGAATTCCTAAACAAAATTACCTCCTTTCTATGCCCAGATGCCCTCACAATATAAAAAGTTGTAGACATGCAGGTATAAAACATGTTAGTAAGCTGATAATAGGTGTATAATTATTATTTTTTCTTAAAAAATAACTATATAATAAAAAAAAGTTAATGTACTACATTAAAAATTAAGCTTCATGTACAAAAGCAAAAATATGCTGATAAAGATTACGTTATGGACGTTGGCACTATCTGATTTTTAAAACTATCGTTCAAACGCCTGAAATGACAGATAAAGTGATTTTGAAAGATAAGCAACTATAATGCGCAATCAAGCGATCAAAATGATTCATACCTGTCGGCTTGTACTAGAAAAAAAAACGAGATTAACAGATGATATTCTATACTATCAATATTTCACCAGCGGGGATAGTTATCTTTTAAAAAACATTATTAACCGTCCAAACGCGCCACACTCTATCTGATATTGCTCTATTTCCCCGAAAAATCTGTTATATTACTCTGTTACAGTTTTAATCGAATAATAGGAAATAAGTCAGCGAAGTATACATTTGAATCATAAGTATTTTAATACCATGCTTACTGAGATATTCCCAAACATATTTTTATATTTAGATAACAAATGGAAGTTTATATTTTCGAGTAATCCCAAATGTTATTTTATATAAAAAAAGGTATAGGGGAACTTTTTATCCGTAAAGTTGTTTATCACAAAAAATCTAGCCATTGAAAGCGGTGCAATAATAATATGTAGTGATAAGATCCTTTTTTCTTTAGGAAAAATTTAATATCCTTGTATTGTCACTCATCAATATTTTCACTTGCGTGTTATTAGACAAGCGTGAGTATTATATATTTCTGATATTACGGTAAAGCAATAAAAATATCTAAAGGGAATAAAAAAAATCAGGCTTTTATTCTTAAGCATAAAAATATTTAGATAAAATCAGGACTCTTAATGGGTACAATACTGATCTCCGTCGAAAGGAAATATTTATAGAGTAGCACCAAGTGACATATAGGGTTTATAAATATGAATATACCAATAAGTAATACTGTTTATTTTTATAATAATTTATTTTTATATGTGGTATTTACATTTTGTTTACTATTCTTTTTCATCCAGTCCTATTTTCAAAAAATGTAGCAACAACAACTAACTTCAAGGATAGTGACTTTAAAATTTTAATCAGGCCTCGAATCTTTAAAAGGCTTTGGTTGTTTTTTGTGTAGTGTAAGAATTAATTTGTCGATTCTAAACTTTTCATTGTGCGTGAAATTGACATGGATTCAGGAAAAAAAATTCTCATAATTTTTTGCCAAATGTTTACGTTTCTACCACTTAAACACCCTGTCTGTGGAAAGGTTGTGTTGTTGAAGCCAATGTTTCTTTCCAAGGAGTGAAAAAAATATCAATACACCGAGAAGTCATGAATGAAAAGAAGAGCAGGAAACGTTTTTACACTTTCGTATTTATAACCTACAAACGTAGAATCTTTCCTATAATACATACAACCAATAAGACCGTATGTCTCTGAAACAGAAATAGAGACGCGAGGGAATAGAAACGGTTAAGGAACGGCTAAATTTAATTTATGCTTCATTCTTGTGACTGCTACGTTTTGTCAGTCCAATGATTGTTTACACAAAGTGAAGAACCCAATTCACATTCGGATCTCAATCTATAGGTGCGTATGCATTATTATCTAAGAGCTCTCAAAACGTCTAAGTGTTTGATTAATTTAAGGTGTAAATTTGTGCACCTGTAATTTCCAAGATTTGCTACACCAAGTCCCGGACTGACATTAAATATAAGATTAGAAGAAGGAAAGTACTAAAAGGTTTATATATTTACGGGATTTAAATTTCTTTTTGATCTCCTTTCAATCATTTGGGGAATATTTTCAAGATATTATGCTAAGATTTGTATCTTTATTGAAGCATTAGAAATATCTGATTAAGAATGCAATCTTAATGCATTGACACGTCTACTAATGCTGTGCAAGTCATATGTTAGATATTTTTTAATTTATTGAACTTAGAAAGAATAAAGCAGGTATAATGTACTTGTAAATACTATTATGCGAACGTCTTTTAAATATGATGTCTAAATTATTTGCCTCTCAGCCTTACTACAAATTATTATTTTTTGTACTTAGAGTAAGTTGTTATACAAGTTCTATTCATCTTAATTTATAAATGAGAGAAGTAGGGGGAAGTATTATTTCTTTGAAAAATATTTTGAATTTTAATGTATGTTATGAAAAAAATATGAAATTAATCCACATTATTAATTTTTTAGAAAATGTCTTGGAGAATTTCAGTTGGGCAAGAATTGGCTAGAAGTTGTCTATAGTTTTTATAGATAAGTAAATCATGAAAACTGATTCTAGTTACACTTGGCCTAGGAAATCGAAAAGAATTACTAATGCTTTCCACATCATTCACTCTTTCTCTTGCTCTCGAGGACATGCCGGTTCCTCCAAACCGCATTCTGACCTCAGCCTACATGTACTACAAACTTGCGAAGAAAAAATCCCGGAAAAGACGCCAAGATAGTCGACTCAGGCAAAAGTACGAAGAAAAACATCAGCAAAATAATAATGAACAATACGATCCTTACGAGGGTTTGAAGCGCATGCCAGATAACAGCGCGGGCCACGAGGGCTCACCGATATTTCTTTTTTTTTCTTTTCTTTTTTGCATGGCACAATTCCAGCACCCCTCACCCCTCCGCTGTTCTTCCAAGAGCACTCGTCTCATACCTCTGACTTGGCAACAGATGCTGAGAGCGGGTAGCCGCCCGCTTCCAAATTAGGCCCGATCTCCCTGCATCCCTTGTAACTTGAGTTTGAGGAGAAAGAGGCCCGGGATCTAGGGGATGAGGATGCTGAGGTACTACCTCTACACCTTCACCCTTTATGGGCCTCGTCCACTTCTTCCCCGCCTGACGGCCATGGAGTTGTTAATAACTCAAAAATAGTGTTCGGCGCGGAGGAAAACAGCCTTGCCATCTGCTGCAGAAAGCCCTTGCACAACAATGTGCTCCTGGTCGCTACGAATCTAACGGCATCTTTGAAAGCCTAGGTACGCGCAATTATGCCGTGCGAAGAGAAGAGTAAAATAATGAGTCGCGGGGAAACACTCGGGTCACATTACTGGTAATACACTTTAACGAAGAAAGATGGCAATGACACACCAATGATAGGGACATGCTCTTAAAGACAGCTCTATCGTTGGTTCAATAAGATGTTTCAATAAAAGTCAATAAGTTATTTTAATGTGATTTTGAAAGTGTAATGATTCTTTTGAGCTACTGAAGCTGATAAGGAAATTATTTTTCCAACTATGAAAAAATTACGGAATAATTTTAAATTACTAAAAAAGGTGCTTTTAGCTTTTTGCACACATACTTTTAGTTCTATTTATGGCACTATTTTTTGAAATTTTTAAAAGGAGTTGATGAATTTATTACGGTTTTTTTCGGTTGTATAGCTATCTACCTCGGGTCTTTTAATGTAGGATTACGTTACTCCATCACGGTCCTCCGGAAAGGAAAATTTCAGACGTTAAAACCGTCCGTCCGTACTTCGCGGGTTATAATTTTGGCAGCACCCCAAACCCAGTCTGTATCGCTTGGGCAAGCAGTAAACAGTTAAATAGAAAAGTACCAAAATGCGTCAAAATTTTGACATACATATATGTATATATACATATATATATATATATATATATATATATATATATATATATATATATATATATATATATGTATATATATATATATATATATATATATATATATATATATATATATACATACATACACACACACACACACACACACACACACACATATATATATATATATATATATATATATATATATATATATATATATATATATATATATATATATATATATAGAAAGAGAGAGAGAGATAGATATGTAGATGGATAGATACATATATACATAGCACATACATGCATATATACATACGAAAGAGGTACGTAACGATAAGTAATCCTACGTTAATAACCCGCAATAGTTTCGGTAGAAGAGACTACCTGAAATTTTTTTTCAACTAGTATTCAAACTCAACTGAGATTCAAACTCATATTTAAATTTTAATTTTAAAGAAAAATACCCTGCTAAAATATCATAATATATGTTTGGTTTTATTTTTTATCAGATATTAATTTAGTATACTCGATAAGAAAGATATATTCTGGTAAAAAATAAATTTTTCAATCATCAAGTATCTATTAAAATCAATTTGCCTATAAATATAATAACTTCTGGAGAAAATAAATGAAGCATAAAGTTGCTAAGTTATTTTCGGTAAGAATTTTGTTTCTAGAAACAAACTATATAAAAAATTTATTTAATTTTTTTGCAAAAAGTGATGTGAAATTTTATCAAATTGTCATGTTTTTATGTAAGAATATCCGTAATAACAAATAAATGTCTCAGAACGATGACCATAAGTCTCCCCGTTAATGCTTAAAAAGTAAAAGTTAAGCTTTCTTTGCTTTGATTATAGATATTATATTGAATTGAGTACGAATTTGTACTTAAGTTTGTAGTTAATATATACCTTAAATTAAGTTTAATTTTTTTGCTCGAGTGTATTTTTTTTAATAATTATGTTCAAAACGTATTAAGAGGGATACAATCATTTTTCTTTTACTGAAAAAATACCCAATACTTTCAAAGCAATAATTTGAAAAGGAAAAAAAATTACCAGGACTGAAATCGTAATCTTTTCAAATGGTTTTGAGTGGGCTTTCTTCAAATACTTTAAATATACAATATGTTATCGGTGATTAAACATATGTTACACATTCTCTTGATATAACGAATTTTTTTTTTATTTTAATGTCTAGAATAGATTAAATACTTAGTAATACTAGTAGATATTAGAAAAAATGAACATTTATACAATTTTCTTTTCTTAAATTCTTTAAAAATTATGCTTATATATGCTTCCTTTGAATAATAAGACCATAAGTTTAGCAAGGTACGTTTATTTAGGATATGAGAGTCATGAAAGAGTTTGAAGCATAAAGAGCGTGTTCTGTTCCCGAGCTAACCTAGTAATATTTAAAGCGAAATATAGAATATGAGAAAAACAGTGAGGCAACGAAGGAATGCATACATTAAACCAAATGCATCTGATATGTATTTTTCCCATTATTTGAGTTATAATACAACTGATGATCACAAATCTTTTTAATTATTATAGGGACATGCATAAGCTATACGTTAGAGATTCATTTATCGAATATTACATCGCGTGGGAATGCATTTGAGAAACACAATATAAAATGAATTTATTTTCTGGATGGAAAAATTGGGTAACAGTATCGACGTGTAATATAAGCATTAAATAATATTACCTCATGATGAACTTCAAATGCATGAAAAATTTACCTACTAGAAACTTTTTTAAAGATCTGGCAACGAGCACATAATTTATCTTATAAAATAGCGAATTAGTTGAAAATATAGTAGTTACTTTCCCCTTTTTTAACATAAAATAGAGGATTGGAAAAAGACTGAAACAGGGTAGCACTCAGTAGTCTAATCTACCTGATGGTAAATAAGTGTTTTGATGAGAACACTGGAAGTGGCAAGACATGTCATTATTTACGAGCCATACCGGTGAAAATAAACCTATCACGCGCATCCCGTCGTAAACGTTAGAATCATGGTTAGGCTCTTTTATATCTCCTACATTTGCGTATTTCACGTAATCGTGGAAACCGCTTAACCTTGACTTGGTTGCTTTTATAAAGAAAAAAAAAATTATGAAAGATTCGCAATTGTTAATTCATTTGGCGTTATTGACCGCTGATCCAATAAATTATGACTATAATAATCTGTCACGACAGGCAGATTGGCTAAATTTCAGATTTCACTATTACGCTAAACCACTTGAAGTCATAAAACCGTTTAGGGTGAGGGGGATGAATCACATTAGAGAGGAGTTTTAGAAGAAAATATCACGAAATAGTAGCTTTTCTTTGAATTTCATTCATGTCTAGAAATTTAAGTTTATATATTCACGGTTATACAACGTATGATGGAAACACGATATCACAGCTAACAGAAAACACATTTTCTGTAAATAAACAATGAAAAAAACTAACGATTTTCTGTATGCAGATAAGATGGAATATTGATCAAATGGGCTAGAGAAAAAGAGAACAATTAATATTAAAAGTTATAAAGTGGAGCGATAAAACTGAAACAACCAAAGACTGATAGTATTTTTGTCTTTGAATCTATATTTAAAATATTGCCAATTTATTCTCTTGTCATATGAAATATTAAAAACTAATTGGATCCAAAATGTGCTTTTGATCGTTCATTTAAAACCTTACTTTATGTATATAAATATGATTTTCCTGTATTTTGGTTGTCAGCATAACAAGTAAAGTTATTTTTAGTCAGCAATTTAATTTGTTTCATATATCCCTCTATTTTATTTAAAAATTTTTGAAATTTTAATTTTAAATATTTCGCGAAAACTAGTTTTAAACATCGTAAATTACTTTAAAACTCTAGATACAGTTTGATTTACGATGTTTTCTTTTAAATTTGCACATATGCTCTTTTAATTCAAAATAAATTTAAATTGCTTAACATTTAACATGTTTTACCAACATGTATTTATCCCTGTAATTGTAAAGAAGTAATTGAAAAGCCTATAAGATTACTTTTATTGTTTAAATATAGTTTGATTACAGTTATAAAAAATGTACAGTTGTAATCCTTTGTTTAAGATTACTTTTATTGTTTAAATATAGTTTGATTACAGTTATAAAAAATGTACAGTTGTAATCCTTTGTTTATTAAAAAATAAAAATAAATTTCATTTTTAAAGTAAAATTATGAAGAAAGAGGATCTTTCATATGCATTATTTATTTTTATTCTCATTAGCTAAATATCTGTGCTAAAAGAATTTATTTTAAATTGAACTGCGGGTTTCAAACTGGGAATTCAAATGGGAATTTATGTTACATTAAACTAAAGTACATGTCACGCTCCATTTAATTATTTTTCCAAATATGAAACGATTTTGAGGCAAAGAAAGACTTAACTTATCTACCGAGATTTTAAATTACTTAAAATGTGTCTCCTACGAATTATACTTTTAGATATTTTATCGCAAAATATTAGATATTATTGTAATATATAGATGATAGCATAAGAAGAATTAAAAGTAGAATTAACATCAATGAGATACATTTATTCGAGTATACATCAATGAAAAATTTTAATAATCATGTTTTAAAATATTTGCTAAAAATAGAAACCTAAATAATGTTCAAAACTTCGTGAAATTTTCCCTCTGAATAAATGGCGTGTTAAAACTCTATTATTTTCTATCCATGAATCCTTAAACATATGATAGTATATATTAAGCAAACTTTGATCTATAGTCTCTTGAACAAATTAGATACTTCATAATTTTATAAAACTGGCATTGCCGGATTATGGCCAAATTTCTAGGGCGCTGGCATTCAGTACCAGAGTCCGTGGGTTAGAGTCCCGCTGTTGGCATGGATGTTTGTAGCCGTTCGGAATCGGCTTTAAGGGGTAGGTATAGTTCTAATTATTCTTCGAGTAGCAAAAAAAGTACCGTAGTGCTCAACCAAACCAAACAAAACCTTAAAAATGGCATCAAAACTGAAACATATGAATGGCCGTAAGAGTTTTCCAATTCGAAAGGATGAAATTTCCCGATTCCATTCTTTGAACAACTTGGAAACTTTTTTAAGATCAGAAACTTGTAAAAATTAGACAAAACAAATTCACTATGCAATGAAAAACTTTTAAGTGAGGATGTCATGCACCCAGAACTGTAGAAAAAGTATCGTACATAAATTCTATCGCATTTTTTTTCTAGCATACATTCATATTATAATTTTATATTCATGAGAGGAACTAATTGCTCACGCATGCAAGAAAGCTTTTCTTCCCCATTTTGTAAAACTCTTTTAACTGAACATTTTGGGCTTTTGTTTTGTACGTTATTCAGATATAGTGCTGAAGTTCTTTTGGTAAATTTTTTTTTATTCTCGCCTGCATTTAACAATAATATACTGGTACACAAATACTTACATATAGGAAACAAAAAGTGGGTGAAGTTGAAAATATTTGAGGATTTTTATAATAGTCGATGAAGAAAAGTCTTAATTATTACATCAAATAAGAATCTTTAATTATTATGAGGAATTGACCATTTCACGGGGCAAATATCCTATAAATCATATCACTTATAAGCATTTACACTCGAAGTATTTCTTCCTTTTGGTACCGAATAAAAAATAAGAAGATTTTGATCAGGATTTAATATCAGTTTTAATAACATTTCGCAGACAAATACTTTTCTTTTTTTGAAAAAATAAAGTAAGGGACCAGTCAAAAGATGCCTCTAGTATTACGATGCTGTTCGCAAACACGATGTTTCTTCACCAATCAGAAAACCGTGAACGTTTGCGTCAGACTTTCGTCATTTCTTCAGAGGGGGACGTAGCGTTTGCCAAAGATAGAAGCGAGGAAGCTTTCCAAAATGGACACCTCACACACTCAAAAACACACCCAAAATGAAAAAAATAGGGAAAATAAACGTTCAGGGTGAGTTATGAGGTATAGTATATTCTGTAGAAAACGTATCGGTAGAGAGATTATTACCCATTGTGACTCAATATTATTCGGATGCCACTTGAGCAACTTTTATTATACCTAAATGATTCTGAGAAAAGTTATATTTTTAGATTGTCTGAACATAGCTTTCTACATATATATTGTCTACCGAGAATCAACAATAAAAGGACGCTAAGCACACTACAACCTTTAAAGTTTATAATAATGAAGACCTTGAACTATTATCAGTATTACCATATGAAGCGACACAATTTCTAGAAAAATAATTCCGATAACGAAGGCAGTGTAACATTGAAACGTACAAAAAGAGTTATACTCTTAACGAACTTTATTGTCAGTAAATTCAATTAATACAAACAGTGACAGTAAAATTCAATCAAATTCTATACAGACTCTTTTTTCCTTTCGGTACTCAACCGGGCGATGACAGAATGGCTAGGGCTTTGGCATTCGGTACCGGAGTCTGTGGGTTCGAGTCCCACTGTTGTCAAGGGTGTTTGTAACCGTTCGGAAAGCAGTAGGTCCCAGTCTAATTAGCCCTCGTTTAACAAAAATTGATCGTAACGCTCCAAACCAATCCAAACCAAATCTTTCGGTACTCTGAGCCACTCGTATGTTGTTGTTGTGACTTATGCCCCTTGACCGACAGTATATCAGATCAAGTCCCGGAGGCTGTGGGCAAGGAAGGTGCGGCTCCTATTTTGAATTTGCACCACAAGGGTCGGAGTCCGACTTGGCTAAATGACCGGTCCCGTAATTTTAAACCGAGTCAAGTGACGAAACCGGAACACTTGACCCCGCACCTCAAGAGGTAAATTTGAGAACTTGGAGGACATTGTAGCCACGCCCTATTTTGCGTGCTACGGCCACCATTGGTGAACACGGCGGTAGATTTGCAGCGACGAGCATCGAACCAAGGACGTTCAGATCACTGGCCCGCTGCTCTTGCCAACTGGGCTACTGCGCCCCATGCCACTTGTATGTACGGCTCTTAACTGCCCTAGGGTCCTCTCACGTAAATCTTAAAATTTACATTTACATTAGCTGATGTGAAGTAACGGAGAAAATCGAGAAATATAGAAGCGCTTAAGATTAGCTCCAACAACTCTTTGAAATTTCTGTCGTTTCAGTATTAGACCATTTTACTTGAAAAGAAACAGTCATGGTTAAAGAACATAGACTCAGTCATACTTGGCCAATCTTTTTACCTGTCATTCAAAACACCGGATCATGTGCAAACCCAATAAAAAGTTTATCACGACCTATCAAAAACCTTCTGTCCTTCATCAGCCTCTCAAAACTTCCCCATCCGCACAATTAAATCTTTTGTTACACGCTAGATATTCTTATAATTCCTTTGATTACAATGATTTAACAGTAGAATGATTATGGGACAGCGAGCAAATGTGCAGAATTTCCATCATATTAACACTTTACTGAGTTAAATACCAAACTTATCTTCCTTATTTTTTCTAAGCGTCGAAATGTTTGAACTACTCGAATTTCATCCCGGTATCTTGAGTCTCTTTGCAGGACTTGAGTCCAAGTAACTCATTATTAGGTATAAATTCATCCAAAAACTGACCGAAGTTAATAAATCATAGGTATTCAGAGGTCTTTCTTCGAAATTTCCAGTTAAATATCGATCTTACCCTTGAAGGTATTTATAGATTTGATGAGAAAACCAAACAAAGAAGGGAAACACTTTTATAACTTTCATATTTTGTCCCTCACGAGATTTAAAATTGCGAATTATAAAACAATGAAGAAGTGTAACCTTTAAAATCAGCCACTCACGTCGTACGGAGGTTAGCGTCACGAGCTACCACCAAGTTCGAATCCCGACTAAGGCATGGACGTTTTTGTGCTTTCCCCTCATAAGGAGTTATATTGGTTTGCCTATGAGGTGTTCCCATCAAAAGGGACCCAAAAAATTCTTGGTGCAGAATGCGTGAATGCCGAAAAGACAATTACCTGCCGCGTTAGAAAAATCTTTCAAATTATATTTAATGGAGTAATAGTTCCATTACGAAATATTATCGAGTTTTGATTCCTCAAACTTCCGTTTACTGAATATCCAATATGCCTGACATAAAATGACGGGTTAAATGGTCATAACTAAGGAAAACTGAGTGTTAACATTGCTTGCGTTCAGGTGTAAGAGTCCTAACGTTTGCTGTTGTTCCGGTGTGTATGGAAAAGGTTTTTGTAATTTTTCTAAATTGTAATATAATTTTTCTAAATTGTAATGTAAAACTGACGTTAGACCATTTAACACTGCACATGGCTGTAATATACTCGTCCTTTTCTCCAGTTAACAAAAATTGAACTGAAAACATTGACTAATTTATAGTATAATAAGACACGCTATGTAATAATAGTGCACAGAATAAACTCAGTTAATTCATATAACTATAATTTTTGACGCATCATCCGACACATGGAAACCAATGCTGGTTGTACTTTATATTGACTTCTAAGTCATGCAAACCGTAAACGATCAGATAGCATACGTTCAGCCTATCATGTCCTATGTCAGAAGGTCTCTATGAAGAATGATTTCGTTGGTTGGGAATTCCTCTAAGGAAATTCTGATATGGCTCTAAAGTATTTCTGTAGCGGCAGTTCAGCATCCCTAGAAGCAATCTACAATGTGTACATAAATGAAAATCTCAACTTTGCAGGGCTATTGAAAGAAAACTAAACAAAGTACAAACTTTCTGTTCATCGGAAATAAAAAAATAACAGTTGAAAGTTTAAATTTGACACAGTTATAAGTGTTCAATATGAGCCCCTTTATTAAAACGAAGGTTATCGAGGTGGTACGATTACTCATCCCACACTCTTTTCAGCATTGAAAAGCTGCATATGTACGTGTCTTAAGTTCATCAACGTCATTTGGTAGAGGTGGTACAAACACCTGATGTTTGATGTAGCCCCAGGGAAAAAAAACAAATTTGTACTTTGTATTGTTTTCTTTCAATAGCCCTGCAAATTTGGGATATTCATTTATGTACACACTGTAGATTAGGATTTGTTACAGACAATGAAGTATAAAAAAATATTTTAAATGAATATGCTTAATTTTCTTATAAATAACCTATTCCAATGAATTGAAGAGGGATGGCACACAACACATTATATTCTAGACCTTAGTTTAACAATTCACACATGCCTTGTCTTTGCATAAGTAAATATTGTAAAAAGATGTCCAAAATGAATTATAAAGTGATCTTGTCAGAGGAGTTAAAAATTTCTCCAGTTTTCAAGTATTGCTAGCGAGAACTCAACGTTTAGTTGAGAGTTATCGTGGTTTATTAGGTTTGGTTTGGAGCGCTATACGGTCAAATTTTTGCTACATGAGGGTTAATTAGATCAGGACCTACAGTTTAAAGCCGATTCCGAAGGACTACAAACATCCATGCCAACAGTGGGACTCGAACCCACAGGATCTGAACCGAATGCCAGCACCTTTGCTATTCGGCCATCACCTGGCCGTGGTTGATTATCTTTTAAGTTTTCCTGTAAAGGAACGCTCAACAATCATTATCCATATAAGAAATTCACACACATAATGTTTATAGTTAAAGCTAACATTTTAAGTATAAAACATAGTCGTAGAGGGAATGGTAAGAAATGCCTCAGTATAAAAAGATAGTACTTTTACAAACATTATACTCGTTTCTCAGGGGACGATTACCTCCGTAGCAGCCTTGACGAAGCGGCGGAAAAATACTATCCAATAAGTCTGACATGTTGCTTCATCCCATCTTTCGATTCCGTTTATTAAAGTAGCGAAATGTGTTGTCTCCATTTTTTCCCCCACTTTTTCTTTACGCCAGGCTTCATTTGGTGTCTCCAGTGGCTTCCTGGATTATCGGAATGTCGGCGAAGCCCTGAAAGCCCTGGGTGTGGCAGCAGCCGCTCTTAATTGATAAATGGCATGCAATTATTTGATCGATCGCAGCTCGAGACCGAAGTAAGCGCGGCGAGTATTTTTTTTTTTCCAGGAATGGCTCACACATATACAGCTAAGTAGCACGCGGTTGGTTCTCTTTAATAACAATCGATGCTTTAGAGTTTAGGAGAAGGACGCAGGGAAAGGTTTCACCCTCTCATCGAGAGAAAATAATAATTTCGAGGCCAAGGTCATGCATGTTAAATACATTTTATATTACAGGTGACTCGGAGATTCTGTCTAGGGGACCTGTAAAAAACACGAGTACGGGATTTGCTTTCGGAATGTCAGAATTATTCTTTTTAAATAAACCATCTGGAGAAAAAAAAATATGCAAATTTCAGAAGAAGAATTCTGTAAGATTTGAACTTAATTCGGCAAGTCCCGAAACTTAGATTTATCTAATTAACTCAACTGTTTACAATTCAAAGCCATGGGAAAACCTCAAAAGCTATGCTTACATCACCTACCCATATTCTAATGTAAAGAAAGACAAAAATTGACAAAGTGCACAAGTATATAATTGTGATTATCTGAAAGGAAATCTGCTTTTTTACTTTTTCTTTTTTGGGGCTAACCTACCTCAGTGTTCTACAAGTGGCATACTAGTTGACCTCGTAACGATGGTAGTACTTACACCGTTACTTAATAACTCTGTTAACTTATTCAGGATTTAATTTTTTTTATTGGCCTTCCTAGCAATTTATAACAAGATTATCTAGTACATACATAGATGTCTATTATATAGTGAAAAGTATGAAGGTGTTCTGGGGGATATTTGAGGCGCATGAGTCGATCGGTGCATCAGTTGACTGTTGCTAAAATATTAGTTGATCTCGCAAATCTTCAATCCCTATGTTAGGCTGTGGGGAATTTTCCTGTTGATACTTTTCTAATTACACATGACAGGCTTCTTTAAAATTTTGTCTTTTGCACATGAAAGTAACAATGTATGTATTTTTCAAAACTGACTTATTTATTAAACGATTTTAATTCGCTTGTGTTAGACATCAATAGCATAATGTCTCTTGAAACATTAATTACTTAAAATTATAAAATTTGAAAAAAACTACGCGTTTTGAATTAAAAATCTAAATTCCTCGCAAAAAAACGGTTTAAAAATATATGCATTTGTTACTTCGTGATTAGAAAAATACTGAAGAAAAAAAAAACCCTGTAACTTAATATGGGGAATGAAGATCTGCGAGATCAACTGGTGCACACCTTAAGCAAATATGTCATAGATCTTTATGCTTTTAACTATACAAGAAATATGCATGTATGTACTAGATGATCTTGTTATAAACTGTTTGATAGCAGAATAAAATAATTTCTTTAAAACGGCGTAAGTCAACAGAGTTATTATGTAACTGTAGAAGTACTGCCCTCGTTGAAAATACTCAAGCACACAATAACATTTTACTTAGAATGCAAAATCAGAACCATACTCAAAAGACGAACTCATACAATCAATTTTCTAATCGTGTTAGGTTTCCAGGATAACACTTTAAATACGTTTAATATATGTACGTGTATCCCAATTTTTAAAAACTGAAAAAAAGTTCCTAACAAGACAGGAACTATTAAAGTTCCTTTTACACCGTTACGGAATGACGGAATTAATGACGGAATCTGACAGATATTTTGAGTTAAAACAAAATGTGGGTATTTTGATCCTGGTAAAAACTTTAATTAGTGAAGCCAATGATACACATAATCATAAAAGCCTGTAAAAATTGTTAGCACGTAAAAGAGAAGGTTCACTTTTAATTGATCCATTTTTCTGTCTGGAGTTGGTGAAAGGTAAATGCTGCGGAGAGCTCAGGTGAAGCTAGTGACACGTATGAGGCCAAGGTCACATGCATGAGAAAAGTCCTGTAATTTAAGTGGAATTATTTGCATTTGCAAGGTTAAGTTGTCATGTTTTGGTTCGCCAATATGTCTTGTAACTTGTAAAGCAAGGTAAAATGCCAGGTTTACATAAACTTATTTAGATGGAAATTAATCTTTTAACACTTGGGATAATATGAAATGAATGTTTAGGAGTGGACAACTGAATGCAATAGGTAAAAACTGTTACAGTGCAACTTTAAATGAATATACGTTTATTTTTTAGGCATTTCAACAGAATAACGTGTTTATCTCGGAACTGAATATTGCTATGTTTTACAGTTCCCCAGTTGGTTGGAAAGAGTAAGAAAATTTATTTTTCTGCATTTAGAATTGAGTGCGTTTACTAGAAGTGAAAAACAAAATTGAAAATATTTTTTTTCCATTAGGACAATGATTTAAAATGGAAATTACAAATAAGTAGCGATGCAAAATTAAATTAGTTGTAAAGCTATTTTAAAAGTGTGAAATATACGTTAGATGAGTGGAAAATTACAAAGAACTTGTCAGTAGATTAATATTTGCATGTATAAACTAGTATTGAGATTAAGGGTTAAAAATATGAGAAACAAAACAGTTTGGTTTTAAGTTTGGTTAACAGTTTGGCAAATATAGTCGATAAAACTTATAGTATGTAAAAATGATATATAACACGATAGTATAAAAAATCTAGATAAAACAGATCAAAAATAGAATATATAGGAATTAAAAGATAGAAATTAACCCTTCATATGTAATTCCTTTCATAGCTCGATTTTTAGTTTCTAAACGGGGCATAAATTTTGTTGTGAGAATTGTTTAAGATTTATTTGTGAATTGTTAAATTATTGTCTCGTCAAACGTGAATATAAGTATGAATGACTACTGTCTTCTTTCTTTATAAAATTTTTGCTTTACATTTAGAGGACGACAAACTAATATGATATTTATGTAACTTTATATTTAAGGACTGTGGAAGTTCAGTGAATTGAATGAATTAAAAAAAATCAGCTTTAAACATGGAAGCCTATAATAAAAAATAATTATAAAATTACTGAATTTGCTTATATAAAAACATAATAGAAATAACAAGCAACGCCGACTTGATTCTATCAAACTTCGTGTTATTAGATAGGACAATACTATTTTAATATTATGCCAAGGAGGGATTTCATGCAATATGATGAAAACAGACCTTCCGAACTCAATAAACTGGCCCCGTAAGCAAGAGGGGGAACAGAAGTTCAAAGGAGAAGCATCAACAATTTACCTGGATTTCGAAAAGAATACGCGTTTGATTGTAAACGTAACTATGATACAATCATCTGACCCCAGTTTCCGATAGTCTCACTGCGAAATACAAACAAGTCCATAAAAGTAACGGTAGAAAAGGGGAACTGGCAAAGGGGAAAAAAATATAGAAAAAATATATAGTAGACCCAGTCGAGTGCTAAACTGATTGACGTAACGGTGTTGTAAGCAGATGCAAGAGCAAGTAACGAGTGCATAAACGCTTGCAACAAAGTACGCGGTGTTTATCGAATGTTTTGCGGGGGTCGATTTTCCCCTCCAAGATGTGACTTCCTTCCTTGAGGTTTAGGCGTATAGTAGCTGAACAATTGTTGTTGACCTGTCATCCACACGGACTCCTCAAAATGATGGTATTGGGACTATTTTTTTGTTTTTTTTAGTTACTGACCTACAAAAGGGTTGCCTCAGTCGTGATAGCCCAGGAACAATAACTGTTCGCCAAGCGTGCTAGATTCTCGCCAAAAGCAAACGGCATCGCGGTGATGGACCTTGATTTTTTTGTGTTGAAGGTCGAGGTCATGACTTACAATGGAATCAGCGCTAACTGTCACTGGCCGAAAAAAGACAATGCAAATGATTAGAGAAAACAGAAAGGATTAAACAAGTTTTGGTGGCTTACTTTTTACTCTTCTTCTTTTTCATCCCCTTTTGTGAATCAGATAATAACATATTTCGTAGACAGTGTATACCAACAGAAATGTTATTTATCAGTTATTATCTTTTGATGACGAAATTCGTAATTTTAGCATTATTTGTAAATATAAAATCTATTACTTATGGTTCAATTTTTGCACGTAATTTTTCATCAATATATTTTAAAAATTGAGGATGTATGTCTTGACTAAGGGAAGGGACATTAGAATATAAAAATATGCTGGAATAAATACGTTACACTGAAAATAATTTTTGCATGCATTCAAATACGTAGAAAAAATATGGAAAAACATTCTGTATAAATAGAGAATTATGACGGATTTCTTTTCTTTCAGAAAATTAAGACAAATAATTTAATATCGCTTGACATTATTGCTTTTGATTTATTATATCCATAAGTTTAAGACTCCAATTAAAACTTATAATATTTTAAAGAATGTTAAATAATCAATTGTGAAAGGAAAAATAAATTTATAACTACAAAATTCCCTTAATTTACGTTTCTGGGCTATTATTATATTTAATTTGCTAATTTCCAAGTTAAAAACAAGTGTTATATTTATAGGAATTAAGGGAATTATTCGGGATGGATTCAATCACTGAAAATGTTTTAATTTAGTATGGTGTTCTGAAGTTTAAAATGTAATAAAGATTACTGATTTGAGAAAACAATGCATTCAAACTATTTGAAAGTTATTAAGTGATCGTCCAGAATGATTATGAGATGAATAATTCAAGGATTTCAAGCTGAAAACTTGATTTGTCTGCAAGCGCACGCAGAAATTTGCTTTACTCTCTCTATTTCTTAATCATTAATCTCTGCCCCCCCCCCCCCCAAAAAAAAAAAAAAAAAACCTGAACAGATAATAGTTAAATACAAATTATTATAGAAAGAAATTATTAGATTTATGTTTTAATTATCTAGATGAAGACTATCAGTGCTTAAGATAAGAAGTGTTACTAGAGTAGTATTAGATAAGTTCAATATTCACGTTACATTCATCTAAAACAATCAAGCCAATAATGTTAGCTCGTTCGACATCTGAAATATTAGTTTAAGAACTATGCAAATAGCCAAACTGTTGAGACTTAGTGTCATCAACATTTGGACCAAATTCAGGTCCACAAATAAAAATTTCACCATTTATTTATCTGTAAGTAAATAGTGCTATTTATTTAGAAGTGTATGTGTATTTGTCAGTAGTGCTATTTATTTATCTGCAACTAAATAGCACAAGCTCATAGTATCTAGGAGCATATATTAAAAATATATTTTGCATGAATTTTGCATTTAACTGGCATGTGAACACCCATTTTTTGAAAATTTAATACCTTTGGGAAAGTCTGTGATGATATATGCAATATCGGAACATCGTATTGGTAATGTTTACTCTAACGTTTTGTTTAAAAAAATTTATCTCTGAACACTTTCATAATGTTCCTATAGAAACACTTCATTCATTCTTAATGGAGATAATTCGAAAATTATTTATCTTTTTTTCCGAAATTGAGTACACCGTACTTTAATACTTAACGGAAACCACGCGATTTAAGTAAGATACAATTTTTTTTGTTCATACAAATGTTAAAAAAATAATTACATAAGTAACATTAGAAAGGTACAAAAAGTGAAATAAATGGGCATATCTTCTACCAAAACTAAGAAACGATCTCATCATTTTATTTGCAATATCATACTGAGTTTCACTTGATGACTTTTATGATTGTTCAATGATTTTCTCGTTTGCATGATTTAAACACTGAAACACATATGAATAATAAATGCATTTTTAGCTATTCTATCGTTCAGCTGCGGAAATAATGACTATATTAATCTTGTTTTAATTCTTTAATCGAGTCTTCGCTTTAATTTTCAATTCCAATAGAATCTTGTGCAACAACATGAGATTCTTTCCAATTATGGGAGTTGTTTTATGTCGATCTTTGGATTATGAACGTTATAATTATTCGTCCCTCTGAATCAGGCCTGCACAACATACGGCCCACGGGTTGTATGCCTCGTGGGCCAGCACTCACTCTGTGGCCTTCGAAGCCTTTTGTGAAGACGCATAATAACATAAATCTAAAAAAAAACAGTATACTTTTTTAGCGTAGGATTACGTTCCTCCATAACGGTCCTCCGGAAAGCAAAATTTCAGACGCTAAAACCATCCGTCGTCGCAAGTTATAATTTTGGTAGCGCGCCAAACCCAGTCTGTATCGCTTGCGCAAGCAGTAAACAGTTAAACAGAAAAGTACCAAAATGCGTCAAAATTTTGACATATTTACATACATACATATATATATATATATATATATATATATATATATATATATATATATATATATATATATATATATATATATATATATATATATATATATATATATATATATATATATATACGTACATATATATTTACAAAAGAGGTAAGCAACGATAAGTAATCCTACGTTAATAACCCGTGGTAGTTTCGTTAGAAGAGACTACCTGAAGTTTTTTAGATTTTTAATGTTACGAAAAGAGTACATAAGCACTGAAACTAAATATTTATTTAATTTTTAAAACAATCACTAAATTATTTTTTATTCGCTAATATATTATTCCCTTTCCCATGTGTCCTATTTTCTTCGGCCCACAACAGCTTTCCATAAAGTAATATGTACGAAAAGAGTACATAAGCACTGAAACGAAATATTTATTTAATATTTAAAATAATCACTAATTGATATTTTATTAGCTAAAATATTATTCCCTTTCCCATGTGTCCTATTTTATTCGGCCCACAACAGCTCTCCATAAAGTAACATGTTCGAAAAGAGTACATAAGCACTGAAATTAAATATTTATTTAATATTTAAAATAATCACTAATTTATTTTTTATTAGCTAAAATATTATTCCCTTTCCCATGTGTCCTATTTTCTTCGGCCCGCAACAGCTTTCATAAAGTAACATGGCCCTCGTCACATCTCGAGTTGTTCAGCTTTGCTCTAAATAATAAAATCCGACGTCCGTGAAGTGACGATCACTGGCGATAAGCAGCCAAATGTGACTCCAGGTTAACATGTCTCTTACCTCTCTGTCCAGGAGAGCGCGTGGGAGGGGAGAGATCTGATCTTCGGAGACGGCGGCCTCCATGTTTTCGCTCTCCGAGTCTTTCCTCTGCAGGCAGCTGCGACACGTTGACAGGGGGGACAGTCCTGGGCCTTTTTTTCTATTATTTTTTTCCGAGCTCTCCCGTAGAGAGAGAAACCCTGCCAAGACATCAAATTCACAATTCGGCCACAAAGGGGGGTAGGGTGGAGGGGAGGGGGGCAGATGGTAATATTTTCTTGTTGTTGATGTTTTCTTTTCTTTCTACTTTTTTCTTTTTATATATTTTTTTTTTTTATTTATTGTCCGTGTAGCAGAGTCGCGTTTCACTCTGAAATCCAGTTAGTTGTTTGTGGCTGATCAAAGGAATGGACCGTCCTACACAACTTCAGGGAACCCGCTAGGATATAAATAATAGTAATAATGAAGCAATAGCGAGATCTAGCGAGGTTACAATGACCCGCTACTGCCAATAGAGACGTAAGAAAATAAGCAGAAGAGCGGAAAATTTCCACTAAATTTAACTCTTCTCGAGAAAGGTAAACGACGTGATATCTCGAAATAACAATATTATTTTTGCTGAAGAAAGTAGACGAATGAAAATAAACAAGATCGTCGTTTAACAAATAAGCAAATTCGGTATTAAAAATTATCCTGTACATCTATTATTTGTTAGGATTAACAACAAAGTTTTTGTTTCTAATCCTAACAGACGGAACATTATATTGGTACAAACATCGTATTGGTAATGCAAAATTACTGTAGTGTTTACTCTAGCGTTTTGTTTAAAAATTTTTATCACTGAACACTTTCATAATATTCGTATAGAAATACTTCATTCATTCTTAATGGAGATAATTCGAAAATTATTTATCTTTTTTCCGAAATTGAGTACACCGTACTTTAAAACGTAACTATTCCTTTTGTTTCTATCAATATAATGTTTCCGTCTTATTGTTTTTATTCGTTATATATGTGTGGAGAGAAAGGCAACGTTGTTCAAACGTGAATACGAAAATAAGAATTCTGTTGATTTTGTTAATATCGATAATTCACCCTACATCTGTCTATATGTTCATATAATGTGTTGATGCATTTACATACCTAAGAATGAAAAAATATCAGCCTACCTCTATCTGTTAAAGCATGAATAAATTACGATTTAAAATTTTCAGTGATACTTTCCATCAAATTAGTTTCTATTTATTTTTCCGTTTTGCTTAAAGGCTTTAATTGTATCCATCTTTCAACTTATTCTATATTCCGAGAAAATTGCACTTACTTTTTGTATTCAACTGTGATTTAGAGCTTATCACAGTGTTACTTACATTACCAGTTAGTTTATCTTACTAGTAATAACTACATGCATCAGTCTTCTGGGTATTTCAGATATGAGAGGAAATTTTAAAACCATTCAGAAACAGTTTTTTAATACTAGAAATTTTGGTTTTTCATTAGTGTTACACGGAGGAAGCAGAGTAAATCAAAATATAGTGCCGAAGTAGATTGATGAATTTTTTTAGGAAGTTATAATTTCCTGATTTTAGTGGACTTTCGGAACCTTCAGGATTTTTTTTCCATGAAGGAACACGATAATGTAATTGTTTTTCAGAAGGTTATAAACGTTTAGCGTATAATATCACCTTATCAGTTTTTTTCTATTGAGGAATGCTGTACCGAATACCCAGTAGACTTTTAACCTCCCAGTATTTGTCCCATATTAAAAACTGTACTAAAACTGTAACTGTTAAAAACTGTACTTGTTATATGTGATAACTTGTACTTATCCTCTGAATATTAAGTATGTGAACTCCTCATCGCCTATTTTTATTTCCGAACACTTTCAAAAGTAAATTTAATTTAGAAATATTTTAATCAATTTGATTAAATTTAATAAATAAATTATTTGATTTACCGTAAAATCTTGACTGTAAAATCTTGACTGTGTATAATACGCATGCTTGATTTTGAGCGAAATTTTCGGGAAAAAAAATTAAAATTCGACTATAACACGCACCCACAACTTTTCAATATTTTATTTAAAAATTGCACGAATATTTTTACATAAATAACTTTTAGATAAATAAAATTTGTAATAGAAATAAACGAAACCTTTAAATCCGGTAAGAAAAAAAAAACTTAAATTTTTAATTCAAAACGAACAATACTGTGAAATTATCAGTCTTAATCACTTTCACTAGAATACAGCTCATTTATTATTTGTCGTTTATTCAATGTTTAAAACTATGTTTTTTTGTACACGAGTATAATACGCACCCTCATTTTTGCGGACTAAAATGTGAAAAAAAGGGCCTACTACACTCGAGATTTTTCGGTAAATGGTAAATTATGAAATATAGGTATTTACTACACTTCCATGCTTTTTATGGCCTAGTTTCTTTTGGTTTCCGTTAAAAAATATTCACAATTAAAGTCAAACAAAAAGATGCCGATCTCTGGAGACAGACACAAAATGGGAATTTAAGAAGTTGAACATCCTGTTTTGAAAACAACGTAAACTAAAAGGGTGCAAAAATTTTTACTTACGGGAAAATCTGAAACAATTTTTTCTTATGCGTGTTTGATGCAAATAACGCAATTGAATCCGAATTACAATTTATTCTAAATCATATACTGGCTTTCTGTTTGAAACTGAAAAAGAGTGCTAATTTCAGTTGGATTTTTTTTCAATAATTTAATATTTTTATTTAAAGATTCGAAACATATTTTTCCACTATATCTATTTTCCGCACGGAAGAGGAAACCGCAAAACAACGACCATAAAAGACAAGGAAACGAAAACCGCTTTTCTAACAGTGAGTGCCGGAACCTGTTCCTCCAGAGAGATGACAAAAAGGGGAGATTTATTTCTTTAGATCCTAATAGGAAGAAAGACAAAAGACTCCCGTAGAAAGGGGGGTCGGGACTAGGAAAAGGAGCTGTCAAAAGGAGTTTGACAAACGAGTGACGAACAACAAGTGGAGTGAAAGGATTCGGATTGGAGAAAGTGATCGGGGACGGAGAAACATGGAAATACCGGCCGTTCGCACCCCTTTCCTCTCTGCATCTTTCCCTAGACGAGAATATTTCGAATTTTATATTCAACGTCCCCGCTATGAACGGAGCTAAACGATAGGCTACATAGATTTAGAATATTTTCATCTCTCTGATTTAGTTTTTTTAGATAGGTAGCTATATCATTTTTAATAATGAATTAACTGAACAGAGTGTTCTTTCTGAAGGATATTTCTTTGTTTCAGCTTTATACGCTTCTGCATCAGATTTCTGACTTTGTATGGGTAAATCTGCTAGAAAATAGCACTTATAAACTATTCATACTTATAATACACCCATACCTCGCTTTGCGGCCTAGATACGTTCCGAAAAAGTTGGTCTTAAAGTGAAAAGTCGTATAACGAATCAATTATTTTGGCATAAACCCATACAAATTTAATTGTATCTGCTCCAATTTTTTATAAATAATATATTTTTTAATTCATAAGCATTTTATTCTTTTTATTTCCTATAAAATGCTTATATAAAATAAAAGTACAAAACAATGTAATAATAAACAGAAATTCAGAAAATAATAATATAAACAAAACAAAAGAAATCATATGCACATATGTATACATATAATACACTGCTGGCCACTGTAAATGCAACACCCTGAAGGAAACATGCAAATAACAAGAAATTTACAACATGCATTAGCGGAGGTGAGATATGCAAATGATTAGAATTTCAGCGCAGACGCACATCACGCGCGCCTGTGGCGCCACTTCAAAGCGCTATTTAAGGCTTGGATATTTCGACGATTTCAAGTTCGGCAATTGTGTTTTTCTTGTGGTTTTTTTCAAAAAAACGATCAATTATGCCTCGTCGAAAACAGCGATCATCTTTTGATCAAGTATCCGAGTTCGACAGAGGAAGGATAGTGGCCTACCGAGATTGTGGATTATCTTTCAGGGAAATCGGTAGTCGTGTTGGACGAAACCAAACAAATGTAATGCGGATATGTGATCGTTGGATGCAGGAGGGTACGACGGACAGGCGTGTTCGATCGCATCCACCTCAGCGCACCACTTCACGTGATGACAGGCAAATTGTGCGCATGGCAGTGACGGATCGCTCAGTAACATCACGAACCATAGCACAGCACATGCAGTCTGTAACGCATCATCCAGTGTCTGCGCGTACCATTCGACGCCGTTTACAGCAGAGTGGTCTGTCCGCAAGACGTCCATTGCTTTGTCTACCCTTGACGCAGAACCACAGACGTCTCCGCCGCCAATGGTGCGATGACAGAAGGATGTGGATGGCAGAATGGAATGAAATTGTCTTTACTGACGAGTCGCGCTTCTGTCTGCAACATCACGATGGTCGCATTCGAGTCTGGAGACACCGTGAAGAGAGGATGCTGAACAGCTGCGTTATGCACCGCCACACTGGTCCTGCACCGGGTATTATGGTATGGGGCGGTATTGGATATCACTCTCGCACACCTCTAGTACGCATTGCCGGTACTTTAAACAGCCAGCGCTACATCTCCGAGGTGTTGGAGCCAGTTGTCCTTCCTTACCTTCAGGGCTTGCCCACAGCCATATTTCAACAGGATAATGCGCGACCACACGTGGCACGCATTGTCCAACGGTTCTTCGTCAATCGCCAGATTGAATTGCTTCCCTGACCGCCTCGCTCTCCGGATCTTTCGCCGATAGAAAACATGTGGTCCATGGTTGCTCTACGATTGACCCAGATTCCATCCCCAGCTGCCACAGCAGATCAACTTTGGCAACGTGTGGAATCTGCTTGGTCTGCTGTACCCCAAGAACTCATCCAAAGTCTCTTTGAATCAATGCCGAGGCGTGTGGCAGCGGTGATCTCTAACAATGGCGGCTACTCTGGCTACTCATTTTGGCAGGAACCACACTTCACAGAAGTTTATAAATTTAATCATTTGATACTTGGTCAACATGTTATCTACAAAATAAATTTTGTTGTGATATCTCTTGTCTTTCTTGGTGTTGCAATTTGGGTGGCCAGCAGTGTATAAAACATAAAATAAAATGTTTAAAAACTGTTTTAATGCTATGACAAACATTAACATGAAGAATCACGAAGCTATAATATGCTGCCATCATCACTTTCCACTGTTGTGGCAATATAACGAAACATTGTGTGCCGTAAATCGAAAAAGTACCATAATTAAAAAAGGCCGTTATAGCGAAATGCCGTATAAAGAGTGGCCGTATAGCGAGGTATAGGTGTACTTATTTACTTTTTTTACAAATGTCGTAAGGCTATGTCCTAAAGAAAATGTGTTGTGGGAATTCTATATTTGAAAACAAATCCTTAAGTGCAATGCGGGTGTTTTTCAATTTTATTTTATTTTAATTTAATTTTTTTAAACACATATTCAATTTTGTTGCGGTAGACAACAATAATATAATACCCGATTAAAATTTAATGACAATAATTTTAAAATTTAAAAAGGACTCTTAATTTATTTTTTCTAATGTGGAGGTACTTTGCCGTGAGACATCCGCCTTGTGTTATTCACCGTGATTTTGAGGACTACTTTATTATAGGAGCACCATTTAAGCGAACCAGCATTGTTCCCTATGAAGGGACCGCACAGAAACGAACAAGCCTTACTCCGGATTTGAACCCAAACAGCTTAGAACGCTAAACGCTATACTTAGAGATACGTAATTTTCACATTTACAAAATAGATGCGAATAAATGCAAAATTTGCCGATATGAGCGAATAAATGCAAAAATTATTTTTTTACTACTTTTCGGCGAAAAATCGGTGATAAACGGCTTTTTAAGTGAAATTAGGTAATAATAGTAATAATTTATTAACATAATAGCTTATCCAAGATCATCCACGGTCTTTAAATGAGAGATATCAAGCTAGAAATTTGCTTATTACTTATTGCTAAATACTTAAGGACGAGAATTTGGAGACTACTACAACGTTAGCTTTTAACTAAGAATTTTGATACTTACCTAAACAAATAAGAAAATTGTGACTTTTAAATAATCGCGAAATTTCTAATATATATATATATATGTATATATATATATATATACTAGCTGAAAACCCGCACTTCGCTACGGAGTACATTCAAAGTAAAAACATCGGTGAATGTATGCAATTAATGCCAATATATATATAATAAATACGACGATCAATGTATATAATTGATGTAAAATATATATATATTTATAAAAAATCGTAAGGGATATTTTTATAGACAAAATAATGTAGAAGAAGATATTCAAATTAAATCTAATATAAAGAATACTAAAGAATATAGTACAGTTAATATAGTACAGTTTCTAGAACATTTCTTTTACTGTATTTTAATATTTTTTTGGATAATGTCCAATCGTCTGCCGCATTAGCAAGAAAAAAAAAATTATTTTTTGTCTATTTAGTTTTTATGCACGTGACGATAAATTTATTTAAAGTACCAGAAAAAGAAGTCACGTGATCAGCATTTAATAAATTAAATTCTAAAAATTAATCTTTAAAAATTCACCAAAAATCAGGAAATGAAGGTAAAGATTCGAAAAAGATTTCATTTTAAAGGAATTTTTATGATCTTTCTCGTGATATAAATTTTATAACCCTCAAATTATTATTTTAAATGCAAACTTAAAAAAAGTAAAAAAACAGCTTAAAAATTTAATTTAAAAAAATCTAAGAAGAATTTTTCAAAAATCTCTCTTAGTGCACCCCTACACTATAAGAAGAATCGCCATGCAAAATTTCAGCCCTTTAGGTCCAGCGGTTTGGTCTGTGCGTTGTATGTCAGTCAGTCAGTGAATGAATGAATGAATGAATGAGTCAGTTACGGAACTGTTTTATATATATAGATATATATATATATATATATATATATATATATATATAATATATATATATATATATCTATATATATATATATATATATATATATATATATATATATATATACATTCTTTTTTTTGCGAATGCATGCGAAATTTTATATTTTGTAATTTTTTGTGTGCGAAATTTCGATATTTTTTATGCGAAATTCACGTACCCCTAACTATACTATGTGGGCGGTTAGTTCTCTTTCTTTAAACATTTAGTTTCATTGCAAAACGCCGAATTCAAATTTATTCAGTTGTTTGTTTGCGGTTAGAAAAATAGGGAGGAAAAATTCCCTTTATATTTACTGTCTTAATGCAGATTTTTAAAAGATCTCCATTGAGATAGTTACATGGACTCATTATGCTTTCGGATTTCAGTGTAATCTCCTCCGAGACGTTTAATAAAAATAGTTTAGGGGACATATTCGTCCCAGTTATGTCTAGAACTATACATGTTTGTCTGGCTATCGGGAAATTCAACGTATTCTTTGAAAATTCAGAATTGAACCTATTTATGGAAATTTTACGACTATGAACAAGTGTTATGTTTACACATATGATAGTATTTCTGTATTGGGAGTATTTTCCTTAATCTGATATTTTCCCTTTGAAAAAATAAATCTAAAGAATCGAAATTTAAGTGAGTTACGGAGAAGTAAATAACCATGAATATCTTAACAATGACTGCTATTTTCTCTGAAGTTTATTTGAATATTGCAAAATATAGTATAAAATTATGATAGTTTCTTAGTGAAACTACAATATTTCAAATGAACTAAATTATAAACCTAATACTTTTAATATTGCTTCTCTTTGTAATTGGTTCTTAATCTTTAAAAAGTTTTCTTTGTCTGATCATTTGTTCTTTCCATGTTTCTTGTATAAAACTTAACGTAATAGTCAATAGAATTTTAAATATATAAAAATCGTCTCAAATAAGCATGGCTTTAAATGTATGTAAACTTTACAAATTATTTTTATTTAACACTGATTCATAAAAAAGGGTTTGTAACTGTTCTTTCGGTAAAGTTCTGCATACGTCCACTTTTTAATTATTTTTTCCTTGATATGAATCTCAACTTCATGTTTGAAATTAAATATTACTAGTTGGTACCCGTCAAAAAATGACAGGTAGATAGTAAATAAATGCACTAATACGTAAATTATACTCAACACATCATTGCCACATGTTGAAAATCATAATAATGCGCAGAAACAAATTAATGTGTTTAAGCGGCTTCGTACTTATTGAGTATCTAAAGCCAGATTTAAAAATATCAGTGAGCATGCGCAGAAAGAATTTTTTTAATTGTAAATTATAGTTAATTAAACAGCGCAAAATAAACAATTTCCCCCAGGTTTAATCTTATATTTCACAAACATAATTATCATAAAAATAAAAATGGCAGAGAAAGACACAGAGAGAGATCTAGAGAGACTCCGTGTTTATCATTAAAACGTGTTTGTCATTAAAACATGTCACTGAGCATAAGCAGAAACAGTGAGTTTCTAAAGCCAGATTTAAACATGCCACTGAGCATGCACAGAAATCAAATTTTAATTGTAAATTATCGCTATTTAATAGACATTATGGTTACAAAAACTAAATTTGACAAATCTACAGATTAAAATCTTTCGTTTAAGACCAAAATGAAGTAAATTGATGCAGTAGTTTTCTCTGACGGACTGCCCAAAAAGTTGACTTAGCAACTTAAATATAGAGGGCGTGGTATCCCAGTTGGCAAGAGCAGCGCGCCAGTGATCTGAACGTCCCTGGTTCGATGCTCGTCGCTCAAATCTACCGCCGTGTTCACTAATGGTGGCCGGGGCACGTAAAATAGGGCCGGGCTACAATGTCCTCCAAGTTCTCAAATTTACCTCTGGAGGTGCGGGGTCAAGTGTTCCGGTTTCGGCACTTGACTCAGTTCAAAATTACGGGACCGGTCATTTAGCCAAGTCGGACTCCGACCCTCGTGGTGCTATTAAAAACCGGGGCCGCACCTTCATCGCCCATAGTCCTTGGGACTTGACCTGATGTTACATGTCGGTCAAGGGGCATAAGCAACAACAACAACTTAAATATAGAGATATATCCCTTTTTAATTAGTAATTTTTTCAACCGTAGAAAAAACATCTCGAAATAATTAAATCCTTAGGTAATAAGTTTATATTAAAAAAATCTGATCAAGTCTAAATATCTTTAATCTGCCGATTATAATAATATGTGAAAGGAACACAAAATAAACTTCAAAATTCTCAAATATCGGTATATCAATAGATTGACTCTTTCATTTTTATACTTTTAAATATAGAGATATATCCCTTTTTAATTAGTAATTTTTTCAACTGTAGAAAAAACATCTCGAACGGATTAAATCCTTAGGTAATAAGTTTATAGTAAAACAATCTGATCAAGTCTAAATATCTTTAATCGGTCGATTATGATAATATGTGAAAGGAGCACAAAATAAACTTCAAAATTTCTCAAAAATCGATATATCAATAGATTTACTCTTTCATTTTTATATTTTTAAATAAATAAAAAATTAACTTTTTCTAACAGGGAGTATTAGTATCAAAGACAGGACATGAACAAGGTTTTATGAGATCTGCCCAAGGTCATAAGGATGATGACAATGTCCGAAACAAAGTAGTCACGAAATAATGGAGTGGAGCTAAAGAAAAAAAAATCACGACATAACTTCATAAATGAAAAACATGCTTGTAATAGTTTTAGTAGTATTGATTTTAAGTTAATACACGTAATGATATTCAGTTTAGTGTCAGTATAGACTGTGATATTAATCTTTCGATATATTTTATAATTAAACGTCAGTTTAAAAAACTCGTACATTGGATGAAAAAATTATGAGTATGACTCTCCACACCCCGATTAATATATTCATATGTATTTTCATCAATAGTAACTTACGACAGATTTATGGATATCTGGAAATGATTTGAAATAATTATGAAGAAGTCCATTATTTTATATGAACAAAACGGTTTTAAGTCATTAATAGTTCTGACCATAAATGGATGATTACTTGGTATTATAACTGTACATAAAATAATGGTATGTATAACGTAAGTATACAAAAATTGTTATGTATAGAACACATTATATATAACTGTATATAAAATATTTATATGACTTCAAAATGTTTACAGGAAGTGATTGTAAAATAATTTCTTAACTTATATGTATTACGAATATGGTATGGTTCACAATTTATAATAAAGTTTCGGATAATAAATATTCTTGTTACCCTGTTTTCTCTGTACTGCGAAGCTAAAAAGTCTATATATTTAAGTTGCTAAGCCGACTTTTTGGGTAGTCCGTGAGAGAAAACTACTACTGCATCAATTTACTTCATTTTGGTCTTAAACGAAAGATTGTAATCTGTACATTTGACAATCTTTTATTTTTGTAACCACAATTTCTTTTAATGAGAGATAATTTCCAATTAAAAATTTATCTCTGCACATGCTCAGTGGCATGTTGAACTCTGGTTTTAGAAACTGTTTCTGTGTATGCTCAGTGCCATGTTTTAGTGTTAAATACGTTTATTCCGAGGAGTCTCTCTAGATCTCGCTCTCTCTGCCATTTATATTTTTATGATAATTATGTTTCTAAAATATAAGATTAAACCTGGAGGAAATTGTTTATTTCGCGCTGTTTAATTAGCGATAATTTGAAATTAAAAAAAATTGTTTTCTGCGCATACTCAGTGACATTGTTAAATCTGGCTTTAGATACTCACTAAGCACGACGCCGCTTAAACACATTAATTTGTTTCTGCGCATTATTATTATTTTCAACATTTGGCAATGATGTGTTGAGAATAATTTGTGTATTAGTGCACTTATTTACTATCTAGCCGTCATGTTTTGACGGGTACCAACTAGTGATAATTAAGATTTGCGATATTTTATGGTGATAGGTTGTAAAATCCTATATCCGTTTAGCCAAAACACCAAATGTAGGCATGATTTTATGCATAACATGTAAAGGAAAATCTATCAACAACGTTCAATCAATGTTTTCGCTTTATTTTCTAAAATCATAATGTAGTCATTTCTTATCTATATCTTATAAGAAATTATTAAGCGTCACAGGCTGTGTGTCATCTCTGACGTGACATTTTAATTTTACCCTATTAGTCGCGCGTCATCGGGGAGTTAACAAAATTGAACGATCTGAAAAGGCTGACAGTACTGATAGCTACGTGTAGCAGTATCTGATTTTACCTTTGAATTCTTACCTGCAAGAAACCAACTCGTCTTTAATAGGTAAGTCATTGGTAACATTGATAGTGAAACTGCAATTGAAACGATGCAGTTCATCTGAGAAAAAGGAAGTTATTAGTTATATAAAATTCAAATGAAGAAGAAAGTGGGACAGAATGAGAAATTTTGGTAAAGACTCTGATGAGGATTGGACTGAAATCATCGTTGATAAAGATGCAAATTTACTCAAAAGCACTCGTTTACCAATAGCCGGGTCTTAAATTTTCGAAAATATAGTCTTAAATTTATTTAAAGCCATAAGTTGATGGATTAACTAATTCATTTTTCTATCTTGTATTTTTGTCTTTTTGATATCTGTTGTCCTGTAATTCTTGCCACTGGGAAAAAAATTATTTAAAGCCAATAGATTAATAGAAAATGTTTTTACATACGAACTTATAATAGAAACTGTTGCAAAAATTGAATTAATATGCTAATACTTTTTTATTATTATTAGAGTATACCATCGGAAGCATGAAAACACCAAAAAGGTCACTGTGACAAATTAGAAGTGATGTTACTCCCAATAAAATGAATGTTCTAACAAAAGTATTATATTGGATATGGATATTATCTTTCCGAGAGATATTAAAGATTGTATTTATAAGGATTTTGAGAGAGGAATTTTTTTTTCTAAGAATTTCAAGTGTCCAAGTGGAAATATTTTGGATACACCACCTGAAGCAAAAATAGAGAGCTAGTAAGGATAATAACAATATAAAACAAGCTATTTAAAATCCAAGAGTTTTACACATAACATTCGTTTAAAAGAGAGAGTAAAAGAAAGAATTTTAAACAAAATTTTTAAAAATACATGCTTATAAAAAAAAACAGTGGCAATAGAAGAAAAAAAATCAAAGAATATAATAAACATTTGATCGGAGCACACAGCTTCTTAATATCAGCTAAAAATTTCGTATTTGCATACTGTTCATAGAGGCAATCCAAACTAATTCTCCTTGACCTGATTAGGAACTATTTGCCACGCTAATTTTTTACTGTGGATATTTAGAAGCTATCTTTTATCATTATGTGTTTGTTGGAAGTTTCATCTGATAGAGGTTAATTGAATTTTTATATTGGACAAAAGAAATAACCCATTATTTAAATATATGGTGTTAATGAAAAAATCCTTACAGTGAGTTAACTCTTAAAATTTAAATGGTACCTTTTTTTTATAATACTTAAATCTTGCAAACATTTTGTAAAGAAAAGACAAAAGATGAATTACTCTATTACAAATATCCAAACTCATTCCCGAAAACAAGTGTTATACTGTTAAACTCCGTGATTGTTTAAATGAGATAAAGAAGTAACTTTTCAAAAATGCTCATTTCTTTTCAAACAAGTCTCGCATTTTCGAGTTTCATTTTTTTTTCATGTGAGCTATCGAGATATTCGGTGGAACTGATGTCCGAAGTACTGTCAATCATTGTGTGTTCGAACTGATAAGTTTGAGTATCTCCTTTCCAATGTGGGACAAACGGAAGCATAATTTCCTTGATAGAATAGTGAAGCAAATATAGACCGGAAATCTCATCTGCGGGATATAGCCTCTTCAATTATTAGAAGAATTGTGTAATGAGTATGAGTTAACAACAGATGTCATTTTCTTATTTAACAAACAACAGAACGTGGCACAAAAAAAATATTATTTGCATGAACGCATTATAAGAAACTAAAAAGTCCAAATGCAGTATTTAAAAAATAGTTATATCTAATGGGGTAAAGGGTTTGTTAAGACGTTTTTATTGCAAATGTAGATATTTTCTTTCCACTTAGTCAAATAACTGCACGGTTTATAACATTTTTCATTGTTTTGCAACAAATTTATAGTCAATAAAACCGATCAAAACTGTTTCTTGTTATATTTCTGAGTATTAAATTAGAAATTAGTTGAAATAAAAGGTTCACTTGCTATAATGATGTAAATTTTACAACAGATATTATGTTCTTACTTAACAAACAACTGAACGTGGCACAAAAAATATTATTTGCATGAACGAATTATAAGAAACTAAAAAGTCCAAATGCAGTATTTAAAAGATATTCATTTCTAATAGGGTAAAGGGTTTGTTAAGACGAAAATTAACATTAGCAAGAATTTCTTAGAACAAAAATTACTCTGGAAATAAACTTTTTTTAGAATATAAATTACAACGTATACAGAACTGATTACAAATAGCCAACTGTATTAAAAATTAAATTTTAAGAATATTAACTTTATTATAATCTTAGATTATTAAGACTATTAACTTAATTTTAACTTAATATTAAGATTATTAACTTTATTATAATCTTAAGATTATTAAGATTATTAACTTAAATAAATGCCTTTATGTTTTTCTTTGCAGATAAAAGTACCATGCTATTATTATCTTTATTATTATTTTATATAACAGCAGTAAAATAAATTAACACCGGAAGCCTGTTTTATAGTCACTATTTCTTGAGTCCGAAAAATATTTTCAAAGAAATTATGAAGTAACCCAAATAATTTTTTTAATTAATTTTAAAATTTCCGAAATAATTAATAGCAATTCTTTCACTGGTTTAACACTGTTTTCAGCATAAATAAAATAGAAATTCAAAATATATTCCGATACTTAAAATTTTCTTAACCTGAGACCATTAATGGAATTCGTAATAAATTTAATATGTTTATAGAATATTTCAAAACACACTTTGTTGTTCATTTTTAACTATTCTTTGATACTTTATCTCTTCTCGTGAGGGTGAATTTCCTTTTATCGTAGTAAATCATAGGATATACTTTTAAAGCAAGGAAGCATTTTTTATATTTTATCAATTTTATTGAAATCAGAAAATGAAATGGTCGTGCAATCAAACGTGAGGAAACAAATGATTTGAGAAGGGGTGAAGTGATACTTGAACAAACCTAAAAATGAAATGACTATCTCTTTTAGAGCCACGAGGGCTATATTACGAACGCAATAAACCTCCTTTATATTTCTAAGCCAGAAAAAGTATTTGTTGTTCATTTTTAACTATTCTTTGACACTTTATCTGTTCTCGTGAGGGTGAATTTCCTTTTATCGTAGAAAATCATAGGATATACTTTTAGAAAAGGAAGCATTTTTTATATTTTATCAATTTTATTGGAATCAGAAAAAGAAATGGTCGTGAAATTAAACGTGACGAAACAAAAGATTTGAGTAAGGGTGAAGTAATACTTGAACAAACCTAAAAATGAAATGACTATCTCTTTTAGAGCCACGAGTGCTATATGACGAATGCAATGGATCTCCTTTATATTTCTAAGCCAGAAAAAGTTTTTGATGTTATCACCTTTAGAAGTTCATTCTGGATGTAGTTTATTGTACTCTTATTTTATTGCGCCATGCACTTAAGCGAGAATGAAACCCGATACCCTAGCATAAAGGAACAGAACCAGATGATTTTCAAATTCCATAAGAGAGATTTTCTGCTGTCTCATTTTTTCTAGGCGGTGCAACATCTTGAAGAGTCTGGGAGGGGAGGGAGTAGAGCGAATTATGGCAGCTGGCTGCAGCACAAGTTACTGTTGCATCTCCATGCACTTGGCACGAGACCAAGGCCTATGAACCCCGACTTCCCCCTTAGTATGTCGGTATTTCTTTTGGTTGCGTTTTTTCACTCTAACATTCGGAGGATGGAGATGGAAGAGAGATCCCAGCTGCTCAGCATCCTGCTCTTGGGCCTCTCGAAATCACCTGGGGGCGCGTGCGTTGCACGGTGCCAAGTTAAGAGTTCATGTAGGTGCGGGGGGGGGGACTTTTTTTTTTGAAAAAGTGACTTGGGGGATGTGTTCTCAACAAAAGTCTGTCTCAAACGTGAATAAGTTTTTGTTTCCTAAGAAGAGAGAGGTTTCTTTATCAAAGACGCACCTTTTAAAGATTTTGTATGTTTTTATGCATAATTGCACGAGAACACTCTGAAAAGAGTTGATATTAGTGATTAATAAATGGATCTGAGACCGAAGCCCATCGATTATAAAACACGAGTCGCTCAAAACAATGCAGGTTTCCTTGGTAACCATCAAAGGATAAGGATCAAAAGCCTTTTAACGCTTTGGTAATGATACACTTAAAGTCCTACGTATTATATAAACACACATACGTACAAAATCTGAACATATTAGCATTTGAAGAGAAGAAGATTATGTCAAAATTAAGCAAAGATTTCAAATTTTGTCTTGATTTAATCAATGAATTCTAAAGTTACAGAATATCTCTTTTTAAAACTTTTTGATATTCTAAGCTTGATTTTTAGTTCAATTTTGTTGAAAGACGCTTAATATCGATATGAATAATTTTATTTCAACCTAGCCAATGTTTTGAACCGAAAATTAATTTCGATAAAAAAAAGTAAACAAAATTGGACAGTTATACTAATTTGCTATATTTACCCTTTTCTTTCAATTATAGATCCTCTGTAGAAAACTTAAATGATAATATTTAGGCACCTTTTGGATATTTTAAATCTATAAAGGTCTATATAAAATCACTGTTATTGCCTTAAGATTTTCTTAGCAACTTTAGCAAGAATTTCTTATAACAAAAATTACTCTGGAAACAAACTTTTTTAGAATATAAATTACAACGTGTACAGCACTGATTACAAATAGCCAACTGTATTAATAATTCGAAAAATATTTGTTTCTGGTTTTTACAAAAAGCTCTTTCATTATATTTTTTATGTAACCATGATATTTCATGAATATTGATTTTAACAAATTTATGCTTTATATTTTTAGTGTTTACGAGCAAAAAGTATAAAGAAATTAAAACATTTCATAATAAAGTCCACTTTCTTACGAATCTAACGAAAAATAATACATCTGATTCTTTATGAATTGGAGATAGACACCAGGTTAATTCTTTTACTTGCAAACTAGGATCAGATGAAAGGAAAAATAATTCATTTTAGATTTTCATTCATAGATGACCTTAAAAACTTATCTTTGTTTATGTTGTTTAGAATAATAGACGAAAGTTTTAGAAGAATTAAATATTGCTCATAGGGATTTAAAGAAAAGTTACTCACAACAGAAAGGATAATGTTGAAAATTACGGAAAAAATCTTCATCATCAACGTTTAGAGTCAATTTCAAGCGAATAAAGCGATAATTAAAGTTTACACAAAAAGGGAGTAACTGATTATGCAAACTTTTCCTTTTTTCGGTATTAAAAATGTCTTTGTCCCTTTTCTATAGAACTGAGTCTTCTTTGGTGTTTGATACGACTTCATTATATAAATTATTAATATCGCAAACCCATCAAACGGAGATGATCACTGTTTTGGGGCATCGAATCATATGGACTAGGCCATATGGAACCTCTCATTTTTTACTTTTCCTTGCACGTTTCGATACCGACCGCAGTTTATTAATGGCATCTGTTCGCTACTGTTTATTCATAACTCAAAGAGACTGAAAGACGGCTCACGCAAAAAAGAATAAAACTTAAAACCGGAAATACTCTTAAATGATTGTTTGAACATTTGACTTTCTCCAAGCATTTTGCGATGGATTTTATGTGGATATTTTTAAATGTAGCGAGAGTATAAAAGTTTATGAAGACGGAAGAATTAGAAAAAACAGCTGCCAGCAAAGTAGTCTGTCATTTCCAATATCCATCCTGCATTCACACGTATTACATCAACACATTTTAAAGTAATATATATCACATATTATTAAGATTTTAAATGAAAAATATTTAAGTAACTTAGAAGTACTTCTACTTACTAAAGATTGCATTTAATTTTAGAGTACTGTGAATAGACATTCATGGTGTTAATTCATATTGAGAGAATAAACAACGTTATTGTAATTCAAAAGTAATATTTGCATAAATAGTTTTTAACTATATTCACTTAGAAATTTATATATATATATATATATAATATATTTATAATTATTATAGTATACTTAATGATGACATCTACCATTACTTGAAATGAAATGTTCGCTAATTTGTGATTATTCCGTTCAAATAAAGTTTCGAAATATGGTAATCAAGTTCTGCATTTATGGCATCTAAATGAAAGATGAGTCTCCGTAAAGGGTTGCCTAATGCAAAAATTATTATTTGATACTTTCCTTCGTAATCACAGATCGCAGTATTTATTTACAATAAAAGAGCAAAAGTATTTGTAATTTCTTCAAAGAGCATTAGTAATTAATATTATGATCGTATTTGTTAATATTAATCTCATAAAGCAGATAAATTTGAATAGACGAAATAAACTTAAAAATTTTGAAATATACACACACACACACACAGATACATACATATACACATATATATATATATATATATATATATATATATATATATATATATATATATATATATATATATATATATATATATATATATATATATATATATATATATATATATATATTTATATGTGTGTGTGTGTGTATATACGATTATAAGATGTACAAAAGAGACGTTATAGGATCAATGAGTTTTATTGTCACGAAAAAAGAGAATAAACTGTTTAGACAGCAGAGTATAAAAAGCTTTTCATAGAAATATTTAAAATGGATTCCAAGAAATTTAAAATCCTGCAAACAGTAAAAGTGTGCAATCGGAACTCCAACTATATAAGCAATAAATGAATATAAAAGATGCATTTTCTGAGATTATAGATGAAATGTGAGCCCTAAAAACTTTATATTCTGTTAGTTTACCTGAATGCTTGCTTTTTACGGTCACATTTTTCCTCAAATCTGTCACATATAGTTGTGAAGCTTATCTTTCAAATTAATGAAAAAGATATATAGCAATGCGACGTTTATAACACACGATCTCTAATCTTAAATGCATTTAATGGACATGGGAGTACAATATTGTAACCGGGCAATAAAGAACATTTTAGAAAAGTGCCTATTACATTTCCTCTCTCGAAAGATAGACTTGTGTCACCATGATTCTGTAGTACAGTGGCGCCCTGCCAAAAAGGCGCAAAAAAAATTTTCGAGGGTGTTTCTGTTATCTCTCCTAAAGGGTTCCTATCAGTGTCATCATCTGCGGTCTTAAAGCGTGCCAAAAAACTGATTGCTTCGCTGAGAGAAAATTTCGCTAGCGTTAGCAAGATTTCAGTTGACGTGGTGTAAAAAAATTGCCATAAAACTGCAGGAAAAAAGAAGTTGAACCCAACAGGCACGATGCCGTCATGTCTCAGTTAATACAGACCCACAATTTTTAGTACCGTTTCCCATTCATGGGAGTTTTATGAAGGTCTGCCAATTCCTACGGGCGGTAGACATGTGAACAAGTGTAAATAAAATTATACAAGTGACATATATACTAAATGGTAAAATTTAAGAAGACATACTGGCAGTTTTGAAGATTTTGTCACAAAGATATTATTCAGTTCAAGAATTCGAGAAATTCGAAAGTACTTGAAAAGATATCTAAATAAGTAGCGTTCAGTGTAAAAAAAAAAGGAAATTTTGCTCTTAAATATATCAATAAAAAGTACGTATATTTCCCAACGTATCAAAATATTTAATTGCTTAATTTGTACTGTAGTTTCTACGCTGATAGGACGTAATGTTTCTCGTTGTTATGACTGCTCTATTAAGGCAAGTTAGCGTCTATGAGAATAAAATTACAAAGTCTAATATGATTGTATGATAGAATATATTTCATGAACGATGACATATCCCGAATTAGAGTTTATTACCAGATTTAATTTAATAACAGTATGATGAATTGATTTTACTACACAAATAACATGAAGAGAACTAAGTATACACAAACAAATAACCTGAAGAGAACTAAGTATACACAGTATATAAATAAACAAATTGGAAAAAATTCTTTGAAAACTATTAAACTAATAATGGTATATTAAGAAAAAGGAGGAAAAAGATATAAAGTATGCACTTGTATTTACAATGGGAAAATAATTTGGGAATTAAAGGATAATACAATGATCTAATAACCGAATCACAGTGGGGGACGAAAAAGTGTAAATATATTGATACGTTATGCAAAAGGGTTTTAAATTATTTATTTGTAAATACGATCAAAGGGCATACTAACACTATTCAAAGGAATATTTGAGAACATATGTTATATATGCGTTTTACCCAGTACTTCGGCATTAAAAATGCACCATAAATATGTAAAAGTCTAGGATCAGTATTTTTAAACCGTAAATCGTGTCTTATAAATTATCTAAGCAGCAATTCATCGGTGATTTGCTCATCACTGATCGCTTCTGAACGTAGGCAGATAAGGCTGCCTTAGCAAAGTGTTTGACTTTTGTAGCTCTTGCAGAATGGGTTTGCTGATTTTATTGTGGTTTCCCTATCAAGTTATGTAAACAAAATGCCCAACCCTTTCGAAATTTCTTCTTAGTTGCCATTGTTCGTGTGTGACACATGACCCGTCTGTGCTTTGGCATCTGTAAATTGCTACCATTCTTTAATTCATTATATTATTGCTCCCATATTCTTGATAATTGAACATACATCACAATATTAAGAACTGAACATATGTAAGATTTTTTTTCAGCTTAGTAAATGAATGCAAAGAAAATAACTTTGTATCTATAATATAGATATTATAAAACCTTATTATTAATACAAAAGAATTTGACTCAAATAAATAAAAACTGCAGATAAAAGGAAGAAAATTATTTAAGAGTATTTGCTGTTATATCTCTTTAAAGGTTTATTATTACGACATTAAAAGCCCTCTGAAAAGAAAAGAATGAACAGAAAGGTTATAAAACATTGGATTTAATGTTCTTTTCCAAAAGTTGCTGTTTACAGAACAATATTCTCTTGTGCAGTAAAACTTTAAACCATCATTCAACAATGTACTGTTTTAACATATGATATTATTCTAATCTTTGTTTACACACGTGCCTATATTTCGCAAAGTTAAGAAAAATAATAAGAAGACGTGTTTAATATGATCATACATCATGTTTTGTCGCGAAACATACATTTAGTCTAAACTTCCGGTTTTAGCTACGATTTTGCTGTGGCTATTCCAAAAGTTTAATGTAAAATAGAAGCTTTAAAAGAAACATTTTGCAAGAGGAAAAGAAATAAAAGTTAACTTTTCCCTCTTCAATTTCTCTAAAGTTCTAACCCTTAAGGATGTTTCCGGTTCAGCCACAATGATTGTTTAGAGAGTCAAGTACTACTTATTCCTGATTTTTAAAGTTTAGAAACAACACCCATTTTACCTTTCTGTCTTTCATTCAATGTTGAGTGTGCATTTGTAAAATTTTGTTTAAATCTGATAAACACATGATGTGAATTGTTTTATTATATAGTGCCTCATACGAAGAATACGAAGTCCTAAGATTATAGACTGACAAGGGTGCTTTTTGTGATAAGGAAACATCGAGAGAAACTACTTTATCTGTATATTAGCTGGAGCCTTATCACTGTAAAATCATTTCAACAGATTATATTTTCCTTTAATACATAATCATTTACTTGCATAATGTATGTGTTTAAATCCTCTGATATATACGTGAATGGACATAATAAGTAACATTAATAAATTTGCCATTCTTCATAGTGATTAGATATGCTAAATGGCGTTAAATAAAAGTGTCAGAGAGAATATAAAAAATCAGCCGGCTTTCTTAGATTTCTTCAAAATTTTATCCGATGATTATTTATGGATGTTATTTAAATGGTTGTATGAAACAAATAAGCATCTTTTTCATATGAAGATTCTAGTGATGTGAGCTTTGGTAGAAACATATTAAATTACTTTTAGTAACATCTTTTTTAGGATCACATGTAAAAACTTTTTTTGTTTTAACTACAATTACCAGGACTAAAACTTCCAACACATCCCCAAAATAAATAGGACTTTAACATACACACACAACATTTGTACCCATAACAGAGGGAAAATGAAATTTTGGAAATAATAATGTGATGAAACAAAGTTGGAATATGTAAATTTTGACCACTATATCAGTATTTGATGAAAAAATGCATTTTCTTTTATCACTTTCATTACTACACTTTCCCTTCAAGACATATCTACCTTGCTCTTTTTCTTAAATCGCTTTACTACAGAGTTATTTTCTTTTAGCGATACGTTGACGCTCACTATTTTATTTTTAAATTTTAATAGAGAACAGAAGAGAACTTGAAGGCAGTTTGAGAAAGCGATTGAGCAAGAAAAATAGAAAAAAGAGGGAAAACGTAGAGTTTGACGATGGACAATTTTTTATATTTAGAAAAAAAATGAATTGACCGTTAATTAGAAAGCACTTTTGTGAAAAATTACTAGTAGTCTTAAAATAGCTTTTGAACTCAATCTGTCAATGTACCTAAAAATATTAAAGTTCTTTTTGTATAAGAAATCTTTTCAAAGTACCTAAAATAAAAGAGACTTTCTTCTCATTCCTTAAACCAAGGGCAGACAAAATTACTTTGTGAAACGGGTATTTTTAAAGAAAGCTAAAAGTCGTAATTGAAGAGTTTGACTTAAATTAGGTCTTTTTACATACCTCAATCAATTTAGTAATTTATTTCAATCTGTTTTTTAGTTTAGTGCTGAAATACTTTAGAGTCCAATAACACATAATCTGGATTTACCACAGTTGATATCTTTCATTTTGTTCGAGACTGAGCTGATTCGTAAACATCTTAAGTTGTCAAATTCTCGTTATACAACCTGAGAAATTTCTAGACATGTATGGTAAGTTCCATTCCCGGAATAAAAAAAAACCCTTGATTTTTTATTTACAGAATTTTTAACCTCCCAAAACCCCGTTAAAAAAGAAGTTTTAATTTATTGAAAATTTTGTTGGCAATAATGTTAACAGCGTTTTCCTGAGTATGAAAAAATTCTTTCAGAGATTTTTCTTTTAGATTCTCTTAAACCAAATCAGTCTGTGGGAAAATAATAGAAATATATTTCAAATAAATGCAGTTATATAAAGCAACGAAGAATATTAACACGTAATATTTAACACGTAATATTAACACGTAAAATATTTTAATGTTGCTGCCTTAAGCCAAAATAAAATGGTTGAATGTACTCAAAGAAAATAAGGATTTTTAAATATATTTTTTCTTCTAAGAATAAAGTTAGTACTCTTAGAGCGATATATGTTTGATTGCAGGTTAAGTACATTTAAAAAAAAATTCAGTTTATTTCAACAGAGAATAAGAAAACTGAAATTATTTATATTTCAAGTCTGCAGAGCTTAGATGATATAAAGCTTATAAACGTCTGCATAGTGTAAGTTTGAGGCATCTCTTAAAAGAGCCGTCGAAAGTTAAGGTTTTGATTAGAGCTCAGATAACACTGTATACGTTAGGAAAGAAAGAAAAAAGAAAAGTGCGTAGAGCAACAACAACAAAAAGAGAATTGACAAATGATGGGGATGAAAGACTTGTGCCTGGGCGAAATTGTCTATGAAGTATTATTCGGATAAGGTCTGTAGAGTAATTAAGTTAAGCGATCCAGTTTATTTTGTTTGGACTGATAAACTTCGACAAAAGACAGAGAAGTTACTCATTCCATGTATGCAAGTTTTATCACGTTTAGAGCTTTTAAATTCCATACCTTAACTTTTACACCAGGCCAGCAATTCCATTTTCATACGTTTTACTTCAATTACTGATATACGATGATTCATCATTCACCATCTTTGATTGTTAATTAAGATGAACATAGTTTAAAAATTTTCAAAAATGCATTTTTTTTATTTTGCTCAAAAAAATATTAACTTCTTTATAAGATTAACATAGTAGTAATTTAGAAGTTAGGTATAATAAATTAAGCAATGCAAAAGAATTTTTGTTTAAGAAAGTTTTAAAATATTTTCCCATAACTCTCATTTTTTTATTTAGCATTTTTTTCTCATTACACGGGAAAACGCAACTTAATGTATATCTGATTTAATTTATATATTTTTTAAAAATTAAATATAATTTTCATTTTTGAAATAGTCCTACTCGAAATTTATTAAACTAAAAGACAAAGATTCGTGAGAATAGAGTGAGAATATCTTAGTAGAGTTCTTGATTAAGATTTTAAAGAAATATATTGCATTTAAGTTTGTTTAAAAGCGTTAAGGCACTCCGGGACACATTAAAAAATTTTTTTATTTATTCAGTTAAAATTTTGAATTTTTTTGTGATGGTTAACCATATATTTTGTAAACAAAATCACATCATATAATTTCACAAAAAGTTTCTTAAAAATTGTAAAATTTAAAATTTTTAATACAACTGGGGTAATTTAAAATCGTTATAATTTGAAATATTATTTTCAAATTTCAAAATTTTTTCATTTAATTAAACAGAAATATATAAGTTTTAATTTTGATTCACAATTTTTAAAATATTAATTTTTAAAAAAATTTAAAATATTTAGATGAAAAATTACAAAAAAATTATGTAACTTATTTTTAAGAAATCATATTGTCAAAAGTAAAAATTTTTTTCAAATTTGCTGATTCAAAATTAAAGTAAAATAGTTGAAAAACATATATTACAAGTTTCAACCCTTTATCTTTAATGGTTCTTGACTTATAACAATTTAAAGACGAGAAATGGGGAAAAAAACCATCATGCAGAAAAACGCACTTACAGGTTTAAACAACGATTGGCTACTATTAGAATGTTACAAAAAAAATAATAATTTCTCCTGTTCTAATTAAGATAGAAACATTGTTTAAACATCATTTTAAGCGTAAAAGAACACAGAAATTCAAACAATTTTGTGTCCTGGACCCCACTTAATATCATATTTTGATGCTATAGGATTAAGCAAAGCGGGACCTATCATTAAATTTATATTTATGTTTTACATTTTTCTTATATAATTCAAACAGATATTAACATTTAGCTTACGGGGGCCCATTTTTCCGATTCCCTCTTTGGAACGGGAAATTTTATACCCGCTTTGTAAGAACGGCCATAAAGTGGGTAATATATATATATATATATATATATATATATATATATATATATATATATATATATATATATATATATATATATATATATATATATATACATATATATATATATATATATATATATATATATACATATATATATATATATATATATATATATATATATATATATATATATATATATATATATATATATATATATATATATATACATGCTATCCCAATCCGTAAGGAAAAGGTAAATTAGTAATAATGTTTTTATGATTTATTGCTGAACAAAATTAGAAAGTTAAGTTCTTTTTTTTTAAACATCACATACGAGAAAATTTAAATGATATTTTAAAATTTGACTGAAACTTAATATTACTAAGAGTTTTTAACTGATACTCTGCATTGGTTTTTAACAACAATAGCTAAAAAACTAAAAGGTTGCTGCGTTAATAATTTCAATTCAATTACTATAGCCCGCTCGTGGCAGAGTAATTGAATGTATTATGCCTTATTTGCGCCCATTCGTCCCCCTGGCGGCGGACGCTCGTGAACTGTTGACAAATTAACATTAGAGTTGAAATTCAAACAAATATGTTTATATGAGCTAAAAATTTCATTGCTCCCAGTTTTTCAATATTTTAAAAACACCGAAGTATTACGGAAAACATTAGAAAGATTAAAATAGCAATAATCTTAGCAGCAGGTTTTTATTTTTATTTTTTAAAACTTTATACATAAACTAGCTGAATACCCGTGCTTCACTACGGAGTACATTCAAATTAAATACAATGGTCAATGTATGCAATTAATGCCAAGAAAACGAAAAAATATATTCGTAATAAATACAACGGTCAATGTATGCAATTAATGCCCACCCCCAAAAAATTTATAAAAAAATCGTAACGGATATTTTTATAAACAAAATAATGTAGAAGAAAATATTCAAATTTAATCTAATAGAACATACTAAAAAATGTAGTACAGTTAATATAGCACAGTTTGAGGAACATTTCTTTTATTGTATTTTAATATTTTTTGGGATAATGCCCAATCGTCTGCCGCATTAGCAAGAAAAAAACAATTTATTTCTCTATTTCATTGTTATGTACGTGACACAAAATTAGTTTAAAGTATCACAAAAAGAAAAGAAATCCCTTTATCAGCATTTAATAAATTAAATTCTAAAAATTAATCTTTAAAAATTCACCAAAAATCAGAAAATACAGGTAAAGATTCGAAAAAGATTTCATTTTAAAGGAATTTTTATGATCTTGCTCGTGATATAAATTTTATAACCCTCGGGTTATTATTTTAAATGCAAACTTTAAAGAATGTTAAAAGAATGTCACAGCTTAAAATTTAATTTAAAAAATCTAAGAATTTTTCAAAAATCTCTCTTCTTCCATCCCTACACTATAAGAAAAATCTCCATGCAAAATTTCAGCACTTTAGGTCTAGCGGTTTGGTCTGTGCGTTATATGTCAGTCAGTCAGTTACGGACCTGTTTTATATGTATATAGATTAACAACTTTCACAAAAATAATTACTAATTCTTCAATAACATCCTTTAGTACAAATTGCGTGCTTAACTATGCTAACATTGCACAATTTAAGAAAATACGTTCAATAGAATGTATAAATTTTTATGTTAACGACCTATAATCTTTTAATATGATCAAATATATTCATAAGAATCATTTATTTAATCATCTGACAAGTATAACCAATTCTTTTGCATCTTCAAATAACAGTGACAGTCAGTCAGTTACGGAACAGTTTTATATGTATAGATTATACGAGTAGTATAAACGGTAGAATTGCTGTGATATTTTGACCAGTAGGATTTTATATTTTAATATTCATACAGTTTATCTTCGAACTTCATGTTCTCCTATAAGCTAGAATCTGAGGCGAGAGTTCTTAAGAGTGCACAAGTTTTGGAATCTAAATAGATAAAAAATACTCCATAATTCTTATTAAAAATAAACCTTAAAACACCTTAAAAACAACCTTAAAAATTTTCCCTTTTTGTAAGAAAACAAATTTTGCTTATGAAAAGGGAGATATGAGACAAGTCTGATTAACACTCTAGACTTCTCTGGACCGTCCCGGTAGGTCATAAACTTTGTTCCACAGAAAGTTTTTACCATCCTAGTGGCAATAATAAACAATAACTTCCAATAAAACTTCTTCTTCCCAATTACAAATCTACCGTCTACTGAAAATTCAAGGTAAGTTTTCTTCTGAGAAATGAGTTAAATTCAGAAATCATGAACCAAAAACAAACAAACTTGTGTATTTAGCTTATACTATTGCCTAAAACAGTTTTAATAACGATTTTCTTACACTGTCATTTTTCCAATATCTGATTTTTCTATGCTGCTTCTTTTTTATTGTTTCTAAGAAAACTGCAAAAGAAGTCTTGTCACAAAAGATAAGGGAAGAGTGACTAATTGACAACTATAGTACAGTCGAACCCCGTCATAACGAACTTCAAGGTACCAAAGGTCTTGTTCGCTTTATCCGGTGGTTCGCTATATCCGAACCGTTAAGAAAAATGCTAGAATTCACAAAATGTATAACTCATTAGTTGCAATGTGTATTCAATAATGACGTATTAATAAAAATGATAAAATCTTTCCAAAACGATCATTAATGAATTAAAATCAACTAAGATCGAGTACATTAAACTGACACAATACTAATTAAATTACGCACAATAGGAAAAAGGCGGGACCAAAATTTTCGTTCGTTATATCCGTGAGTTCATTATATACCCTTTTCGCTATAACTGAGTTCGACTGTAGTATTGATAATAATGATAGTAAAAAACTAATGTAGTTCATGTTTTAAGGTTCTCACAAAATCTGTGGTAATTTTTTTTTATTGTAAAAATTATAAACCAGAAATCATTCCGCTCAAAAATATTCGCATTCTTCTTACAACACCTTTCTTCACAAGTTTTCCAATAATTTTTAGTCTCCTAATTGCTTTATTTTTCCTATTCGGATATTTCTTTATTCAATCTATTTCCAGGAAGAGTCAAAGTCAAGTTTTGTTACAAAGGACAAGGGCGCAGACTTCAGTCACTCTTTTGTAATTTTTGTTCTCAGTTTGTTATTATTTGCGGCCCGTGTTATTTCAAGATGTATGACATCACATGTGGCAGTAATTCAAGAATGATGGTGAATAGTAAGGTCCCTAAACAGCTCCATAACCCCCATGTGGTACGCGCGTCCAACAGTCGCGTGCCGCGTGGATCACGTGACACCCCTTCCCTTTCGAACGTAATTCGGTCGTCGCCTCTCCGCGCAGAAGATGGACTCAAGGAAGGAAGATGAGTGAGAGAGACGTTATGCGAGGTTTGAAGGAAGCCAAGGCGGAAGAGAGAAAAAAAGCAAAAAATAATAGAAAAGGTTTCTGTTGCACAATCTTAGTCCAGGGTTGCCAGTCCGTGAGGATAAAGCTTTTTATTTACTTCGATACGCTTTCAAAGCAAATTTTACACCACTAATTCTTTTTCGATTACATTTCCGTAATGGGACAGATTGATGACAGTTCGTTCTCTGCATTTTCACTGAACAGATAAAATTGTGCACAAGTGTTTCAGTTATAGATGCGAGGAAAATTTTTTCTTTCAAATCTTTTGAAGACAATCTTATCCTTTTACGTTATATGTGATGTGCGTATTTTGTATCTGTGATGTTTATGGCTGGTGTCTAAGTCTGGAATTTTTATTCTTTCGATTTCTTTTATCGTCATTGTCCTAAAGAATCTCATTTTTTTTTCAGTTAACTTATCTTTGAAAAATAAATTACAGCACATAATTATTTTATTTGAATATATCTACGTATTTAAAATTTTATACATTTATCATTGTTGAAATAAAAGCTATACATAATTTAAATTTTTCTGCGATTACAGTATTTCAGGCTATCGTTAAAAAAAATACGGACAGAAATTAAACTCTCGGGTCTAACTATTTGCCATATAACTAACTAATAGAGTTAATAGTGAGCTCAAAATTTAAAAGAGACTTTTTTCCCCTATAAACTATACTGAAAATCTGTATACGTAAGTGGAATCTTAAATAGAAAATTTCTAGCATATATAATACAATTGATACGATAAAGCATTAAAACTATTTATGCCTTATACATTTTCTAAACTGTAAAATATATTTGATAAATGATATACAAAAGAGATAGGGAAAAGTTACTATCTCAAATCATATTTCTCGTTTTCAAACTACTCTCTGTAGCAGCATATCAAATTCCAGTAAAACTCTGTAAGTTCACATCAATGAACTAAATGAATTCCATTATATGAAACAGATGCGTAAGTTTTAAAAACTGGGAAGAGTACCTTTTAAAGATAGTTGAGTGATTTATATAAATTAAATTTATGCATTTTACATAATTACGCTTTCCTTCCGAAGTCATGTGATTAATCTGTTCTAAGAAGTTCGGTATCCTTCAGATATAAAATCACGCAAAGCTAAGAAATTACGAATTTCTGAATTTTAAAAAATTGAATTGAAATTTAGAGTATAAGGAAATAAGGATACGAATTTATCCACATGTAAAATTACCAGCTTGACACATAGATCTATTTTCATTCTAATGCACTTAAAAATAAGTGATAAAAAATTACGTAACAAGGCAGTTAACAATAACATAATAAAAAACTATGATAATGGATCTAGCAATAAGATTTTTTTTAATATGAAGAGGAGTCCAACTTTAAATTTTCCACAGGAAATGGCCGATGCTAGTTAAATGATCAACGCGTCAGTATATCTATGAGAAAATTGCTATCATAATATTTATATATGTGTTTACCTTAAAATTCTTTTGAAAACGAAATGTCGATAAATATTACTCGGGCGGGTTAAAACATGCAACGTAAGTTTTCTTCCTTCTACACAATCATTTAAAACATATTTACCATGTAGATTAAAGAACATTGTGAGTTCAGGGAGGACAGCTAATGCTTTAAAGAAAAAATTCATCAAGGATTTTATGTGGAGGGGGGGGGGGGGGGGGGGGAAAGAAGAAAAAGGTGAAGTTCTTTTAGAGATAAATAAAGAGATTTAGTTGATTATTTAAAATTTAACACTATGAGGTTGGAAGAACTATAACTTGTATATCTTCCACGGCTAAATTTACTCATTATCCCCAATGAACTTAAAAGAAAAAGGCTTTAAGAAAGATCGCGCAAGTGTTATTATTTATTTACTCAGTAAAATTCATAAATGAAAGAACAAATGATTCCAAATGAGTGAGAAAAAACAATTTCGCCATTAATGTAAACACGCTATGAAATTTTATATTTTATAAATTTTATTAAAATATTAGGAGATAGTCCTAACTTTTTGAACAAAGCCGGGGAGTATTTCTTCCTGTCAATGCTAGATGAAACAATAGATATAGATGAGTGTGTATGAGAGTGTAAACGTTAATAAAATGTCAGTTTCTTAAGTTCAGTTTTGAAAAATGTTAACTTGATTTTTAATCTTTTTCTAAGAGGGGAAGTTACATGTATGGTATGTTGCAAAGTAGGATGTCAGTGTTAAAACCTTGTGGTCTATTTCTATGGTGCCCGGTATAAAGAAAAACAGTGATTTAAGTATACCAAGTTACTGGCTTTTATACCAATCGCAGAACAATAATTTCGACTTGAGTCTTTTGTACAAAGAATTGTACTTTTGTATACAAAATTAATAGACTTAAGTCTTTTATACAAGTCAAAAGATTTTTTTTTATTTTTATCAATACTAACAAATATCCAAAAATCAAATTTTTTGACTTAATCCCTTAATACCGGGCACCATAGATTTAATAGGAACTTCTTCCTTTACAATGCTTGAAAAATGTTAATAATTCCAATTTCTTTTTTCATTTAAGCACATAGAAGTTTTCTTCTTGTGAGGTTAATGTCCTTAATATGGGATATGAATGCTATTGCCTACCAGGTATTTTCCACTTCTTACCCTCCAGCATCTGTAAGTAAACTTACCATTCATCTGTATAATTTTATTTGAATGAATATTAGATGATTTCATTGTGAATATTATTATACTTTTTGCAATTCTTTATTAGCAATTTTATATATATTTTTCTTATTACAGTGCCTTTTATATATATTTGCATGAGCTTTTCTTGTGAGCTGAGGAATCCTGATCAACAGCTATGAAATCTCTACCCGAGGAGTAGAAATCATCTCCTAGAAATGATGAATACTGGCACGAGTAAACTTGAGCATTGTGTGTTACCTCATGTTCAGTATATTCTATATTTCCAATATGGGGATCTTACTCACTGAAATTAAGATTAATTGAAGAAGTTCCATTTACTTCTATAAAAAAAGGAGAGATCTATCAAATATGTTGTATATGCTGAAACTTTAGAGAATTCCAGAAGATACCAGTATATATTTATGATGACGTAATACATGACCCACGGATATAAGACGCATTAAAGATTTACAAACCTCAACTAAGGAAATTGTTAATAGATTGTTTAAGAATGTACTAAAATACATTTGTGAGGAATGATAAAAATGGCTGTTTTTCAGTTTTCGAGTATAACTAGCTTCCACCGACGTTCAATTATTAATATATTAACCCCTACTCTGTCCTCTACAACAGGAAATAAGCTCAATTAATTATGAATAAAAATATGTTTCGATTAAATACAAGAAATATCATGGAGTCGAAAAATTTGGTAAAATGTGCATTACTTAGGTCAGAATACTTGAGAGTAATTTGGGTTTGTTTGTCTAATCTGATTTGTTTACATATGTTTTTGAAGCAACATATGACTTAATTGTTTTGACGTGGAAATACCAAAACAAACTTTTTTTCCCCTCGGTCTCCAGACTTTATCTAAACTAACGTCAGACATCTATTCTATGACAGGAACTACGTTTCAGCGTTGCTCTCAATTTAAATCTCCAACACTTGAGTTTTTCATTCACCAGCTCTCCTTCCCATTTTACCACCGAGTCCCAAATTCCTATGCAACTTGTGAGGAGAATGCCCCGTGGGGAGCGGAATGACGCGGAAAAGACTTTCTACTTATATACATACATATAAATATATCGGCAGGCTGCTCCTCGAACCAACATATACGATCCAAAATAACCGACGTCTTCCCAGTCACTGAATCACAGAGGTGGGTCTTAAAAATAACCCGTCTTCCTTACTATGACTGCTAACCTTAGAATAACGGTTACTGGCTAGCTGGAATTAGAAGTTCTAAAGCGAAACCTTCCAAAATTAACAACAAATCTAAACACCCGGGCACAGGAGATACTAAGTTCCCCTTAAACACACCACTTGTAGCCATGGACCGAACAACGCACAACTTGCTACACTAGTATAAACATCAAATATATACTTATGGATAAAGAGTGTTGGAAAATGTCAGTCCCTCAAATTTAACTGATATATTCGTTACCTGTTACATTTGTGATTGTGTCAGTTTGTTCAGATGACGTCAGATCTATTCCCATTATTCATGAGTATGTATACCAATATAAAGGCTATTTCAACATTCCCAGTTGGATACACAGTGCTGGAAATTTACTCTGAAGCTGGGTTATACTAGTCTTCAGAAGTGCATTATTTCAGTGTTTGTGATTGTCTGTGATTCACCAGGCCGTGATTTACAATGAAATGCAAACGTTGAATAACGACGTTCTTAATCAACAGTTTTCAAATGTCATCGGAACAAGTTGTCTGGATACCAATGTGGTGGCTCGAATGCAAGAAAACACTTGGATATATAACATATGGATTAACCAAGACGTCGAGGATTGCTTTCGTCATAACAATTGGAATACTAAGTTCTTTGGGAATGATCCAGCAAATTTCGTAACACTAAGAATTCTCATTCAGATCGGCTGTACACAACTATTAGGTATCGCCGTTTTATAATATAAAAAAGATGTTTATATTTAATAATTTTTTCGCGTTGTTAATCATTCCAACCTCATATTTTTATAGTATTTTTATTTTTAAAAAATTTACTTTGATAAATTCATTTATTATGAAACATTCAATTGTAAGATCTAAATAAAAACTAAACAAAATGTTATAAATATTTAAAACAATAATGGTAGACTTATTTACATAAAACTAATATAGATATAAATTTTATTTAATATAAATTAAATCATACGTATTAATTCTTTAACTTCCAAGTTCCAAATTTCTTGATTTTTCAATATATTTTAATGGATGAATATATCACAGATTTGAGAATTTTCCCGTAAATTACACACCTTGTTAGATCACCTGTTATTACTACAAATATATTAAGTTAAAAAACATCTGCTTCAAACATTTGTGAAAGTTAATGTTTTTACTAACGGAGAACCACAGAGTCTTGTAAATTTTCCATAAATTTGAAGAATTTAAAGGAAAAAGTTTGTTTTTGAGAACATAATTCCTATCAGTTTAAAAATTTCAAAGCTTTCATCACTTTTTAAATGAATTAATTTATTACAAAGAATAGTAAAAATAATTCGTTTAAGCTTGAAAATAGATTTATTAGAAATATTTCAATTTTGGCAAAAGAATTAACTTACACTTCATAAGTAATCTCTGCTGTCAAACAAGACGTGTATATTGTAATATTGCGCGCAATATTGCAATATTTCATTAGCTACACTGAGCAACGAATAAAAGGTTTCCAAAGTAAATAAAGCAGGAAAAATAGTTGCTCTATCTCTACAGAACAATCCGTTTCTACAGATATAATACATCTCAAAGCAGTCAAATCCCCCCATTTAAAATTAATAATTCTAAAGCATATGGGTTTTTACAGAAATTCAATTCAAGAACTGAAATTCATTCATTTTTTCGGTAACATGGAGCAAAATTGATTCATACTGAGATTAATTTACCGTTCCTGACACTTTAAGTGTAAAACAGAGAAGGATAATAAGGTTATCTTATTGCAATCTCCATGGTTGATAATGATTAAAAATCTCTTAAATATCAGTATTAAACTGCATCTAAACGTGCATCAAGAAGTTTAAAACATGCTTCCTGTGGCATTTATTGAAAAGTTTTAAATTTAAAAGCCTCACACTACCTGGAAATCACTTATGCAAATTTTTATAAAAAATCTACGAAGACACATAAATCTTTGCGTTTCCTTAAGTTTTATGAAATTTTTGTAAAGGTTCTAATAGGTTAAAAGTATCCTCAAAATTGTTTTTTCAGGAATTCAACAATTGGTATTGTTTTTACATTCGGCTAATTTTGCATGTAGCTTTCAAGTAAATATGCTTGTTCTTAAATAATTCTTAAGCTCATCTACCAAAGTACACAAATCCTACTATAAAGTACACAAATAAAAGTTAATTTTTTAAAATATTTTGCTTTTGTCGAAGTTTTATGAATAAAATTTCCATGCATACAATGACATTTATGTATTTATTTATTACTAAGAGGAATTACCACATTACCAAAAATTTAGAAAGCAAGAAAATTTTGGAATTGTACTTCAAAACAGTGCAATTATTTAAAGTGTATTTAACGGCTTGAACAATATAAAGGCTTCAGAGTGTTCTTACATTGAAGCAAATTTGACAAATACAGTCATCAGTTGTTAAAAGGTCTCATTGAACGCCCATCTTTCACGTGGTCGCGATAAATGCAGTTTGTGATTTGCGTTACCTTTGAGGCAGAATCGATTATTACGACCCTGACATCAATCTGATGACACTTTGCCTTCTAATTAAAGGCTTTACTGCCAAAGTTTCGTTATCCATGCAAAACATTTTCATCTCATTTATGTAATTGGAAAAAATAGTGCTTTTCAGAACAGTTTCTGCGTGTTGCATTAACTAATTGATGCCCATTTTCTCACGTTATTTATCCACAAAAGGTTAAATGATACTGAAGAGATATGATTGCTATAATCTCTACACATCTGTTCCTTTAAGATGAATATAATTATTATGAGCTGAAGTATGTTTCAAATGAAGAAATACAAAAATGAAAAATGCAATTTTTTTTCAAAATGAGTCAGAACTTTGAACCTATTTTCATATTATAAACTGAAAATTATTAACAAATGAACAAACCGTGTACATTTTTCTAGTATTATGTTACTATTAACCAAACATACTATACATTAAGAGTGTATAATATGCTTGGTTTTAAGTAACATAAGCCATATACTTTTATGTATATATGGGTGGTTGGGTTTGTGTGCATGAGGAAATTCCCTATATTATCAAAATATTACTACTTAATTGAACTTTTTAGTCTAAAATCTCCTAGACTCCAAAATCTCCAAAATCTCCTAACTTTTTAGCACAAATTCTCCTAGAATGAGAGAACAAAGAATAAAAGAAAAAACAAAAGTTGATGATTGAAAATTTTTAGTAATTTATTTAAAACCGCGAAGATATTTTTATTCATTGACATCTATACAAGTAAACCATTTAAAAACACAGACTTCTTCAATAGGCTTTTTCTCTTGGAGGTTATTCCATATTGATTTTATTCTTCAACACATATACATTGCAAACACACATTGCACATATTTCGAAAATAACATTCCTGTTCCATGAGGTCATGTAGAGCACACTTATGTAAAATCTTTTTTACCATACCATATAAAGAGATTAAAAATAAGACATTTGGAAGTAAGTTTCTTTACCTATCTATTTAGTCTAAATAGGCTAATACAGATCTATATATATTCAATATCTAACTGTTTAACTGTAGACTAACTAACTGTTAACATTCAGATGTATAACAATAGATAATAAAGATTAGGTAGCATGGTTTTAAACAATTAAATACCCCTGCACATAATAAGGAATTCTCATAAATAAAGCTTATGAATATGCATGATAAGAGTTTATGAGATTAAGATAATAAGATTTTGTGTAGAACTGTACAACGAAGTGATTATGTACTAAATTCCCAAAAACTCCTAGGATGAACCTGCGTCAAAAGTGAATCTCTCTTTAATGTTTTGATTGCTTTTATCAGATAACAATAGCAATTACATTAAGTAAAAGCAATGTTTCCCCTTGGTTCAATTCTATGTGCTTTATTTTGCGTTGTTTGGAACTTTTGGAACAAAGGAAATATTCATAAAACATACTTAACTATTAAATTCTTTAAAATGTATTTTATAAATACTAAAAAAAATCAGGCCTTGTGGAAACATAATTTCATTGGATTAATAAGACTAACATGGTACTTAATTTAATTTTATGTGTATGCAAAAATATAATTGTATTGAATTACACGTCATCACAAAAATATTATATTTATCTTGTTTAAGTTTTTTTTTCTGTTTCAAAGTGTCTAAAACTTTTTTAAAAAACCTCTAAGCATTTTACAACAATTCTTTACAATATAATTCTACTAAGTAGATCACAAAAACTAACAACAAAATGTAAATCTCGTTTTATTTCCCTAAAAGCTTCAAAATCTTTAGAAAGCAATAAAAGATTACATATTATTACTGTTTATTGTTACGACATTTTATTACTACAGTCTTAGTATACTTAGTTATACTTAGTAACATATAATTTATCTACAATTTGAGTAGTGCGAAACAATTTCAATAACAGACAAGGGAAAATACATTCTTAAATTACAGCGGTAACATATATCTGTTGACGAGTATTTCAATGAATCGTACGGAGACTTTTTATCTAAAAACCTATAAACGATTAAGTATTGAGTTATTTGTTACTAAATATTACAATATATGCGTAGAGCAAGTCAATAATTTACAACCTGAGAATAATGATTGGGTAGAATAATATCGTAAAAAAACATTAACTTGGTGTGCCGTTGTCTATTTAAATAAAATTAATAACACCAACTCGTGAAACACCGGTAAATTTGTAAAAGAGATGGTTAATATTCAGTTTTTAACGGTCCATTCTATGACACCATAAAAGATTTCCTGTTTTACTCAAAATGTCTTTAGAACAAACTTATTAGCAAATATCTAATTGTATTTATAAAGCAATTTTTAATCCATTGACGTCAGTCTGTTAATCTCTCCTTGTGTGATGTAAAAGCTAAAACGTTAAGAATACATTTCTTTAAGCGTTTTATTTATTATTGTAATCAAACATTTTGTACACTAGGGCAACATTATTTTCTAATCTAATAGTCTTGAATCATACCGTTTTTTTTAAAATAAATTACTAGAAAAGCACTGCTATTATAATCAATTAGTTTAGAAAGGAGATACATTTACTTTTGTTTATATATGTGTGAGTAGAAAATATTTTTTTCTCCAAAAAATGATGGATATATCTTAAATACCATTCGCAAAACCTAATAAAGTTCGGTTTTAGTTTTATAGTTTTTACAAATGTGACTACAAACTGTACTCGATTCGCACTTGTATGACCGTTAGGCATAACTTAAACAAGACTTTTTTAGCTATAGTTGATGAATTTTTAGTGAGTTTTCTAAATAGCACTCGATTTTATTTTAAAATAAATCTATGGTTAGTTCTTATCCTCTGAAACATCTATCATTGTCATTAAAGAGCAGTAACTTGTTGAACTGCCATTCCAGTGATAAAAAGAGTTTTAGCCTTTTTTTTGTCAGTTTATTCAGTTGAATAAGCATACTTATTGAACCTTAACCAGAAATTAATCTGTCACTGTTTGTATAAAAGTTTCCTTTAATAGACGGCTAAGTGACTTCCATATCAAAGAGATTCCTGCTTTAAATTCCCCATAAATTTTTTTCTTATTTTTCATGTGAAATGATATAGAAATAAATATGATTATTAATTGATATATCATTTCGATTAATGGTGGCATATGTGACCTGACTACACTTCAAAAGTTTCAGGAATACTGCTAAATTATCGTTCGTATAATGGATAAAACTGACAAAAATGTACGTCACGTATAGCAAAATCAATGAAATCATCCTATTTTATCGCAACAGTTTTAATTTATCGCAACAGTTAAGATGAATTTATTGTAAAACTAGAATTTACTGGAACTAGTATGTTACCATCAGACGTACACAGATGTTGAAGAGCTTGTTTAGAAAATGATACAGTATCAAAATTTTTATCGAGTTACAGTTAATACTTAAACAGTTCAGACAATGATTTAAGGTTTAGCAAATAGATTAAGTGCACTCGATGGATGGAAAAATAAGACGTGTCAAAAATGATTTGCAGGTCGAGAAAAATGATCTAAACTATCAGTTGTACATAAGATTTTTTCAAAGTACTTATTTTTAGTACAGCTATACATTCATAATTATTTTACCTGTCACTGTTATTGGAAGAAGCAAAAGGATTGGTTATACTTGTCAGAGGAAAAAATAAATGATTCTTATGAATATATTTGATCATATTAAAAGATTATAGGTCGTTAACATAAAAATTTATAAATTCTATTGAACGCATTTTCTTAAATTGTGCAATGTTAGCATAGTTAATCACACAATTTGTACTAACGGATGTTATTGAATAATTAGTAATTATTTTTGTGAAAGTTGTTAATATAATTATAAAAATATAGCCAGTGCTGACTAAAGAATACAAAAATATCGAAAAATAAATTCATTTGAATAAGTTTTATGAAAACATCGAAACTTTGTAAGCTTCGATACATTTATAATTAACAACATTAACCATTATCAAGGTGATAGAAAGTTTATGAAAATCAAAAGCTGAGATTTTTTTTTAAGGGATCGTTTCCTTTTAGTTGTCATTTTATTGAATTTTAGTATTTTTCAAAAAGTAAATTTTGGATGGAAGAAATTAATTATATTTTGTTTGCAAAATTTTACCAAATTTGGAATTGATTAAGCTATTGAGTAGCAGCACGCGAATGTCTATTTGGATGATTAACTCCCTTTTTTAGCTGTTACAGGTAGTTTAAATGAGTAAAAAAATATTTCTTCTGTTAAATACCTAGAAAAATCAAAGACAATGCATGAAGTAAGAAAATTATACTTCATTAAAAACTCTTCGTATATATCTTCATTTTTAACTTATACATGAAACCATCACTTTTTTATGAATTAAATAAGCACTATTTTGTGAGTGAATCTGAACTTTATTTCTTCCCTAGAGTATAATAATTCCTAAAGCATATTTGAATGAATATTTTACTTCTTTACACTTTATTTGTACTTTATAACTAAGCAACCTAAAGTATTTTTATCCTAAAACTTACATTTTCTAGAAAAACTTCTTATAAATACTTCTTCTCTAACTGGTTTATAAAATTTCATCCTATATCTTACAGAGTACATTTAAATAAAGTTGGAGTTTAATATACGAGAAAAAAAAACTAACTATAAATAATGATACCCAAATAATTATAAATAGGTTGATTTCATTTAAAGATAAAATAGTCATTAGGAAGTTTTTTAGTATTGCAAAAAAATTTTTCCCTCTAACTTATTTTAATAATGCACGCGTACACTATGTATAGGTTCAGAAAATAACTTTCTAGTAATGATTTTAAAAAGGAGTGTTAAAACATAAAAGAAAATCCTCTAAAATTCATAGATTTCCCAGCGTTTACGGCTACGCTAAAGCTATACTCTTAAAAAATAGTATAGTAAGGTAATCGTTAATTATAATAACTGTATTTTACGGATAATCCAAGTAGATATAATCCTAAATTGCAACCATAAGAAGGATGCATAGACAGTTTTATTAAATGAGGCTATTTGAATTGAAAGAAGGCCTGCAAGACCTGCTAAGGGTTGTAGAGTGGAAGGAGCAATACTCATTAAGTTATAAATTTTGCCTCTTTTCTTTCCAATTATGTCGAAGGGGGAATTTTTCTGATGAAGAGAGAGCCCATAACTATAAAAAAATTTTCTCCGCGCTATTCGAACGAGTTGAAACTAGATTCTAGGAATAATTCGATAGGTATTAAATTCAATGCGAAAGTATGCACGCGTTTGGAGCATTTAAAATAGTGTTTCAATTAAATGTTTCTATTCATAATACTAGGCATTTTATAGTATATCTGTATAAGGAAAGTTATTTTCTACTGATCTCAAGAGTTTTACAGACTAACTTAACAGGTCTTAACGTGAATATCATGCCACAGAAAAACTTTAAAATTCTGGAATGTATTCTGCATTTCCGATTATTTTCAATTTCCCAAAGAAAGAATTCGGAAAAAAACTAGACTTTAGGAGTAAGTCACTAAATTCTAAACAAAATAACGTACTCATGTGCAGCATTTAATATCGTATTTCTATTAAATGTACGTATTCATTATACTAGGCATTTTTATAGTATAGGTGGACGACAGAAATTTCTGCTGATTCTAGAGTTTAACAGATCAACTTAACAGGTCATATTTGATGTAAATACCATGCCACTGAAATTGCTTTTTGTATTCTGGAACGTATTTTGCATATCCGAGAATTTTAAGTTTCTCAAATAAAGCACTGAAGTGTGTCTTTGAGTAACAGCTTGGAGAGGTCACTGAATTTTGTGCGAAATAATGTACTCGTGTGAAGCATTTAATGCCGTATTCATTATACTAGGAATTTTTATAGTATAGGTGTACAACGGAAATTTCTGCTGATTCTAGAGTTTCACAGATCAACTAAACAGGTCATATTTGATGTAAATATCATGCCACTGAAATTGCTTTTTGTAGTCTGGAACGTATTTTGCATATCCGAGAATTTTAAGTTTCTCAAATAAAGCCCTGAAGCGTGTCTTTGAGTAACAGCTTGGAGAGGTCACTGAATTTTGTGTGAAATAATGTACTCGTGTGAAGCATTTAATGGCGTATTCATTATACTAGGAATTTTTATAGTATAGGTGTACAACGGAAATTTCTGCTGATTCTAGAGTTTCACAGATCAACTAAACAGGTCATATTTGATGTAAATATCATGCCACTGAAATTGCTTTTTGTAGTCTGGAACGTATTTTGCATATCCGAGAATTTTAAGTTTCTCAAATAAAGCCCTGAAGCGTGTCTTTGAGTAACAGCTTGGAGAGGTCACTGCATTTTGTGTGAAATAATGTACTCGTGTGAAGCATTTAATGACGTATTCATTATACTAGGCATTTTTATAGTATAGGTGGACAACGGAAAATTCTGCTGATTCTAGAGTTTCACAGATCAACTTAACAGGTCATATTTGATGTAAATATCATGCCACTGAAATTGCTTTTTGTATTCTGGAACGTATTTTGCATAACCGAGAATTTTAAGTTTCTCAAATAAAGCACTGAAGCGTGTCTTTGAGTAACAGCTTGGAGAGGTCACTGAATTTTGTGCGAAATAATGTACTCGTGTGAAGCATTTAATGACGTATTTCTATTAAATGTAAGTATTCATTATATTCGGCATTTTTATAGTATAAGTGGAAAACGAAAATTTCTGCTGATTCTAGAGTTTAACAGACCATCTTAACAGGTTATATTTGATGTAAATATCATATCACTGAAATTGCTTTTTGTATTCTGGAACGTATTTTACATATCCAAGAATATTAAGTTTCTCAAGTAAAGTGTGTCTTTGAATAACAGCTTGAAGAGGTCACTGAATTTTAAGGGAAATAATGTATTCATATGCAGCATTTAATATCGTATTTCAATTAATTGTACGTATTCATAATACTGGGCATCTTTATAGAATAGGTATAAAATTAAAATATCTGCTGATCCTCGAATTTAACAGACCAACTTAACAGATCATACTTGATGTAAATATATCATGCCACTGAATTTTTTCTTGTGCATTCTTGAATTTATATATTTAAGTTGCTAAGCTGTTTCTTTGGGCAGTCCGTGAGAGAAAACTACTCCATCAATTTACTTCATTTTGGTCTTAAACGAAAGATTTTAATCTATAGATGTGTCAAATTTGGTTTTTATAACGGCAATTTCTATTAATTAACGATAATTTACAATTAAAAAATTGCTTTCTGCGCATGCTCAGTGACATGTTTTAATCTTGCTTTAGATACTTACTAAGCACGGGGCCACATAAACACGTTGATTTATTTGTTTATTCGATAGGCGAATGTCTACGCGACAAGTGCCTCCGCATTTAAAAAAAAAAAAAAAAAATTGTTTCTTCGAAGGAATCTCTTTAGCTCTCTCTCTGCCATTTTGATTTTTAATTATATTTGTGATAGAATTAAACCGGATGGAAATTGTTCCTTTCGTGCTGTTGATTAACCCTAATTCTTTTTATTGGTTTCAATAGTAATTTTTTAAAGGGTATTTTAATACTCTTAATATTATGATTTTCAACATTTTGGCAATGATGTGTTGAGTATAATTTGTGCATTAGTACATTTATTTACTATCCAGCCGTCATGTTTTGATGGGTACCAACTAATGTAATCTGAATTTCCGCGGATTTTAAGTTTCTCAAACAAAGCGCTCCCGCGTGTCTCGTTTTGAGTTGCAGCTCGGAGAGACCAACCGTGTTCAGCAAATTTCGGCATTTAACTTTAGATAAATATGTCTCGAGAGTTATGTTTTCCTGTACTTTCGTAACCGGAACCAAAAAATTCGCACACTCATAAACCCGTCAGAGACCGAACTGTTCAAGAAAACCAGACGTCTGCAAAAATCTGAATCTATCGCTCTCTTTCATTACGAGCGGCGATAGATAAGGTGCGGGGGAGGCGAGGGAGGATGCAAGTGATGCGGAGAGCGCGAGTCGAGAGATGTTCAAAGGGGCGACGTTGGGGGTCTCCGTGAGGGACGGAAACGGAAGTAATGTAGCACGTGCACGGCGGACGTCACCAGATGGGATCAGTTACAAGCACATCCGACCGCAACGCCCTCAAGTGGGAATGGGGGCAATGAGGGACCGTGCGAGGTTGTAGGTTTGTAACACGAGGCAAAGAAAGGGTTAAATGGACCTGAGGAAGAATGTGGGATGGAAACGGTGCAATTTTTTTTTTTTTTTTTTGGGGGGGGGGGGGATTTCAGAGAAACCAAAACTAAAAAAGAAATTTCGATAATATAGAAAAGACTATTTATCGAAAAATTTTTAAAAAGCCGGAAAACTAATTAGTTAATTGTATCTAATGGAACATCGGATTAAAATAATTTAAGAAATATTCATGAACTAGCTTGAGGCAAAGAAAGGGTTAAATGGACCTGAGGAAGAATGTGGGATGGAAACGGTGCAATTTGGGGGGGGGGGGGAATTTCAGAGAAACCAAAACTAAAAATGAAATTTCGATAATATAGAAAAGACTATTTATCGAAAAATTTTAAAAAAGCCGGAAAACTAATTAGTTAATTGTATCTAATGGAACATCGGATTAAAATAATTTAAGAAATATTCATGAACTAGCTTAATACCCGTGCTTCGCTACTGAATACATTCAAATTAAATACAACGGTCAATGCATGCAATTAATGGCAAAACATATATATATTTATATATAAATATAATTTATAAAAAAAATCGCAACGGATATTTTTATAGACAAAATAATGTAAAAGAAAATATTCAAATTAAATACAACGGTCAATGTATGCAATTAATTTGTACGTTTAATATCCATAAAACGTAATAATTTGAATTAAATTTTTTAAAAACTTCCATCTCAATTAGTATAGTGATTAAATTTTATCTTTTACCGTATTTTAATTTTTTTGTCAATTTATTTCGTTGTTATGCACCTGACACAAAATTAAGTTGAAGTATCACAAAAAGGACAGAAACCACGTGATCAGCATTTAATAAATTAAATTCTAAAAATTCATCTTTAAAAATTCATCAAAAATCAGAAAAGGGAGGTAAAGATTTGAAAAAGATTTAATTTTAAAGAATTTTTTATGATATTTCTCTTGATATAAATTTTATAACCCCCAGATTATTATTTTAAATGCAAACTTTAAAGAATGTTACAAAAACAGCTTAAAAATTTGATTTTTAAAAAATCTAAGAAGAATTTTTCAAAAATCTCTCTTATTGCACCCCTGCACTACAGGAAGAATCGCCATACAAAATTTCAGCCCTTTAGGTCCAGCGGTTTGGTCTGTGCATCATATGTCAGTCAGTCAGTTACGGAACTGTTTTACATACAGGGTGTCCATAATTGAAGTCCCACTTTCAAAAGGCTGCAAAAAAAGAACCACTGGTCAGAATGACTTCAAATTTGAACTGAATATACTGGAAGAAGGGGGAAACGATTTGGCATAATAAAAAAAAATTTCCAAAATGTTAAAATTTTGGAACTTTTTTTTTTATTATGCCAAATCATTTCCCCCTTCTTCCAGTATATTCAGTTCAAATTTGAAGTCATTCTGACCAGTGGTTCTTTTTTTGCAGCCTTTTGAAAGTGGGACTTTAACTATGGACACCCTGTATATAGACTAACAACAATGTTAGACATTGCACAGCACATTCATAAGTATGTAATCTTCAAATTATCCAGAACTGTAAGCAGACAGTAAAGAAGAAAAAAAAAGAAATTTATGCATTGCAAAACTTTCTACATCAATTCGTGCAAAGGCGAAATGATATCGCTTGGATTCCATTCACTTATTATAGTTGTTAAAGTAAACAAACTGTTATTATGGTCATGCATATTAAAGCTAGCTAAGATATTTGACAGTATGGGTATTTTTTTAAATTATCAAAAGTTTAGTGTTTAGTGCATTTTGTGTTGAAATGTTGGAAAATTTGAAGTTCAAAAGAGTTTAAGGAAATGTTTTTAATGTGGAAGAATCATTTCTTTTAAGTTTTTCAATACACTTGAAGCCCTTAAAATGTTTTAGATACTTTTAATATTTTAATTAACTATTAAAATATTAGAAGCCGTGTTTTGAAAATCAGAACTTTAAAACACGATAGAATTTTTTTATTTGTAAAAAATTGGTCGCATTCTTTTTTATTCTAATATATTTAATAGAGTTCATAAATTTCTTACATTCGACTTTATTCATGCTCGAGGTGATTTCTTTTTTTACTATCTAGTTTTTTAAAGAAAGATTGCCCCTTTTATGGCTTCAAAAGATTCAGCAAGGTAAATTTAGAATTTTTAGACTCATGCTGCAAAACTGCAGTTTTCGAAAGCTCAGGTTTTTAAATTTCTTATTTTTAATGTAAATTCTTCGCGTATGAAAATAATCTCATGAACTAGAATATACAATTTACGATTAATTTATATAGTTAGGAATATCTAGAAGTTAGGAATATCTAGATATATATAGATATATCTAGATTAGGAATATCTAGATATCCTATAAATAGTTAGGAATATCTAATTTAATAGTTAGGAATATCTTTCAAATATTTAGAGGTCAATTTTTTCTCTGAATATTTTAGTTTTAAATATTTTGAAGGTTTATGGAGTTTAGTCAGAGCCAACTTTCTTACCGATATCCCAACTGATAGATGAATAATCACTAAAAAATAGATTATATATTTTTAAATTTTTATTTACAAATTCATTTTAAAAATTCATAATGGAATGCACACAGTTATAATAGTCAATTTTCAGACTACTATTGCTTTTTTCCTGCTTATAACATTATAAAGCCAAATTGGATTTGAGTATTTAAAGCACCAAGCTCAGAGGGTTTCTTTTTGTGCATCGGGTCGATGTTTTGGGTCCCAACGCCATTAATCACAGGTGTATATGTCTTTTGTTCGCCTTTTTTGATAAGTTGCCATAAAACTCGCTTTTCTCAATAAACCTATTACCCATCTCACCATACGTGCCAACTGATGTTGGGTAAATAAAATATTTTTCTTGCCACTTATGTGAATGGTTTTTTTCTGTTTGGATATTACGCTCAAACCTAATTGTAATTCGGAACCTTGCAATTCGGAAACCATATACCAAACCACATTCTCACTATTGCTGCGTGTGCAGGAACTGTCTGTTTTTATTATTTGTAGTTAAACTTTTTTTTCCCCAACTCACACAAATCTTTACTTTATCGCGTGGAGTATCTATCAGAACTTTAACAAAAAAATTGGAGTTCTCGTTTTATTTCCCTTGCTAAAGACGCTGCTGAAAAATTGCATGTGTGTGCATATTCACACAAATCCAACTCTACCTACACACTTCTCTAACTTGAGAAAGAGAGGTGCTTGATTTCATATAAAAACAGAACCCATCTATCTTATTACAATGACAATGCTGTAAAATACGTTTTTACTATTAATACCTCCATAGTATACTAAATTCGAACACAGCACATTTCAAGGAAGATGATAAATTTGAAATATATTGAAGCTGAAACCCAAAGCAGAAGAGAAACTTAAAATATATTTCAAATTGATATTACTTTTAATGATATCACTTTTACACTAATGATATTACTTTTAATGTGGATTTTAAGATTCTATGTGTGCTTGCTTTGGTGTATAATTACCGTTTGATTTCAAGTTTTTTCTCCGTTTTTTGAATGTTTGTGAAGTGTTAGCATGTGTTAATCTCACAGATCACATATTTCAAAACCAATCCTTTGTTTAAAGACAATATTGCTAGTGTTCATAAACAGCTGTAAGCAGTAATTTTTTTTCTCTGTATTTGGTTTTCTTTATTGCTTTGGATTTCAATTTCAACATTTTTCGATTTATTTTCGAATTCATAAGAAAGTCCTACTTTTTAGCCACGCAATGGAAGTGATTATATTAAATTTCAATTCTAACAGCATTACAGTTTACAATTTAGTGGAATCTAGACGTCATTATATCGAGTAAAATCATACAGCATTTATCAAGTGGCATAACAATACTATTTTATTATTTTCCAGTTGCCATACATCGACAATTTAATCCGCTAAAAGAACGGGATATCAAACATCCAACTTTACATCGCTGGACTTCTCGATGGGGAAAAAAAAAACAAAAAAAAAACAGGAATTTGAGGTGCAAAAGCAGAAATTCTTTTTGTTACTTTCAGTGGTGAAAGAGGAGGGAAACTAACGTCTGGCAAATAATTGTGACAAAACTGAGCTCGGTTGAACCAGTTTCTGAATTATAAAATATGTCTTGTTTACCATGTCCAAGTCACATAAGTTTGGGTATAACAATTAAAATTTAGAAGTGTGATCGAGGATAGCTGATTTCTTGTCATAAGGTTCAGGATTGATTTGTTTTTATGTTGATGAATGCAATATTTAAGCTATAATCTTCGAAACAGTGATTTCCACATCCTGTAGTCTCAGCTTTTATGATTAATTTATAATTATTCATATTAAAGGTATTTAAAGTAGTGTAAACCTATTACTGAACAAAAAATATTTACATTATTTTTAATACGAAGTGATGAATCCTAGTACTGAAAATTCTTTTTTTATAATATAGAATGTGTTCAACTTATTAGTTGTGAGTTTACGGAATTTTATGAATACAAATGGACCACTAAATATTTTTCAAATCTGATGTTTTGTAAGTAAACTTATCTTGAGATTTAATTAAGTATGGAATGAAATTTCATAATTAAACTCCTGTTGTCTTATAGTAAATAGTGCTATTTATTAAAGCAGACAAACTAAATTTACATTATTTCCTATTTTTATTTTGTCATCTAACGTATGCTATTTCACCGTGTTAACAGATGGCAGCACCAGTTCTCTCAACGAGCTTAGAATTAGACTATTGAATTTCCAGAGGTCTTACGGTTTTATTACAATGCGATACCATTTAACGAAAAAATATGTCTTCGGGAATTTCTCACTATTCTATAACTTCTTTATTTATATTTTTGATAACGACATTAAACTGGCTTTTCTTTGAAAATTTTTGCCTCATTTTACAGTTACTACTAGTTTTAGATAATATAAAGAATAACGAAAACGCCACTTTAAAATAATTTGTATCAGCTATTTGCTTCAGCAATCCATCGTATAATGGTTCCAAGCATTAAGAAAATTTAAGTGCAACTTAGGTACGAAAGTAAATGTCTTTGAAATTCCTTCATGAAAGGTTATTCCAAAATGCTTAAAATCTTCTTACCAAATTTCTCTTCAAATAAACGATTCAAGATTCTAAAAATTGTAAATAATAGAATATACAGAAAATCTTTCAGTACTAATCCCTTCCTTCTGCAGAGAGTATATTCTAAATCCGTCTCAGCAGAAGGAAATAAAATACTTTGACATCGATTTTTTACTATTCAGCAGACAAAATAATTGCTTATTAGGTTACATAAAACATGTCAGAGCAGAAAAAGGGTGCATTAATACTTTTACATTTAAAAAGGAGTACTTTATTTCATTCTTATCTTAAAAACTATTAGAAAATACAAATCAGAAAGATTTTTAAAATAAAAAATTTTTCAACGAAAATGTCTCTGGAGTAGAAAAACTTTATTCATTTTGTAATAAATTTAACTACTGTACAAATATAACTTTAAGCAGATATACGGTTCAAATTGAACTTTTATGTTTTTAGACAAAATATACCTCAACTTCTAATATATTTGGGCAGTAGAGGGGTAACGAGATTATTTTGTAAGTTTTAATATTTGCACATGGATTTGCAGGACGATAATATCCCTCTTTTCTTAAATCCTTATTTATGTATGAATATATATATATATATATATATATATATATATATATATATATATATGTGTGTGTGTGTGTGTGTGTGTGTGTGTGTGTATACACATATATATATATATACATCAACCTCAAATAGTTTTTCAAGTAATGTATATCCACGAAAAAAATGTTTTAAATAATTTTTTTTTCCCATACTAATTCTTTTTAGCTTATGTCTTTGGATCAAATATAAACAGAGCATAAATTAAAACATAAAATAGAACATGCATTTAATTTTGATAAGCATTTTAATAAATAGATATTTTGAAATTTTACAATTTTAGCTGAAAAATATTCTTGAATACCTGGATGCAGAATCCCAAATTTATTTGCATGACAGATAGATTAGTACTGTTAAGTTAAATTATTTACTTCAGAAGTTTGTTATCTTAGTGCTCTATACCGCCATTACAAAGTTGGTGTGAAAATCTTTTTAAGTAAAATCAGTCCAAAAATTAACACACGTTCAAAGAACTTATTCATTCTTCATTACAGTATGATTTAAGGTTTAACATAAACAGAGGATAATGAATTAATTCATATAGTATCTATAATAGGTTTTGAGATTCTTAATTTTAATAGATTAAAAGGCATTTTTAGAGAGTTTAATTGTTAAGAAGAAAAATTACACACGTTTTTCAACCAAAAATATTTATACACATTAATTTTATTATTTGATAAACAATTATATAACCTTATTTATGTCAGTATATAAAATATCAGATGTTAAAATGAAACAATTTCATCTGGATTCATTATATTAAAAATTTAATTGAAGCTTATTGCTTTCATTTTCTCAAACGTAATATTAATTTCCGTTAAATATATAATTATAATTCCCCGCAAATTTATTATTGTTTCAATATTTTGAATGAAATGTAACCAATTCGTTTAGAATTTTAGGGGTATTGCATTAAAAAACAAAGACCTTGTTGTACTGCATAAATTTCCGATGTTTGCTCTTCCCGAACAGTTGAAACTAGACAAAATATCTCCCTGACAGCGAAAGTTTAGTTGTACCCGTTTCGTGCTAAAGTTTTAAAGAATTAGCCGAAAAGTTTTTATTTCAACTCAATTTTATAACAAACTTTCCAATCTCCTCTTGACCTCTCTACTCCTCAAAAATATTAAAAGTTCAGGTAAATTTTGCTTGAAACAGAGAAATTTTAATTAGAATTATTAAACAGTTTATAATCAGATTATTTTCACTGTTAAAGTTTATTATATGAAGAATAGTTTTTCTTCACTACAGACTGTTTTGTTTAAAAGTCAGGAGAGTTATTACACTATGAAAACTACTTATGTTAATACATAACATTTTTTTAAATTAATGTATGATGTCACATACTTTTGTATGCATAGTAAAAGAGAAAAAATACAATGAAAGATGGTTATTGAAAACTAAAATGCATGCAACAAAAAGAAATTGAAAACTTATGACAATATGCACAGTTAGGAGTTAGCCGCATGACATGACGATTAAGAGGCACGTGACCATGCAATAATATACAAAGGGTGATAAATCTATAGAAAGCCTTGAAGGGTTGCAAGTGAGCTTAGAGGTAAGTCCTTATAGCTAATAGATGAAATAGTTTAATCTTCAAAATGATCTCTGAATAGCCTTATCTTAAAAAATAATTATAAATAATTATAAGATTTTTAAGTTTTTATTTATTTATTTATTTATTTATTTATTTTATTTTTTTTTTGGGGGGGGGGGGGAGTTTTAAGATGGCAATCAGTGGCAGTCAGTTTGTGATTACTGACAGTGAATTTCTATTTCTTTCTTTCTTCTTTTTTTGTATCTATATCTCTGAATGTGAACACCAATACATATTTTCATAATTACACAAAGTTTAAAAACCAAAAAGGAAGGTAGCCTATTGATAACAGAAAGTCACAAACATTGTTTACGAAAAGTTGCTGCCAAACCATAGTAACGTAGATTACAGATTATATATTATTTTTCCTTTATGCATGAGTTAGATTGTAGTATTTTATACGCTTCAAAATTTCATTGCATATATATTCTATGTGAAATGAAGGTGCAATGATTTGTAAAAAATGAATGAGAATTAATTAAAATTAATGAGAAATAATGTAAAAGAAGAGAAATAATTAAAAATATACACCAAATCATATATTAGATTAATTTACGAAATTTTGGTGAAAGAGAAGTAAACTAGGATAAATTTTTCGTGACTCTAATGAACCCTCAAAGAGATTTTGATGAAAATTTTAACTTTTTCATCTTCCACAGCATTAAAATTACACATGGCCTAGAGCAGACTTAAGCAATTGAATAATTTTTATTTTTTTTGTGTGTGTGCTCAAAATTAAATAGCCATGTCTCCCGAGAAGATGTTTTTGTTTCATTTAAAGTACCTCCTTTCACTGAATCTTTCCCTTTCGTGGGATATTACAAGAAAGGTATCTTGTTCCGTATTTCCTTTACAAACAGAACATGAGATAATGTGTCTCCCCAAAGACTCTACAGCAACGTAAATCCCTTACGTAAATATCTTTAACATTGTTACTTCTCGACATCCGACAACGTAATTGATGTTCTTCATTAGAATCCACCTGTTACGGCTATTGAAGAGTAAATTGATGGATTGCTTAAACCCTACAGTTTTTAAGCTGTATCAATGTTATTTCTACACAAAGTGAGGGGAAAATTTAAGATTTTCAAGGTTTTTTAAGTGTATGTGAATATACTCATCGCTAAATGTTTTAGTCAGGGTAAAGTTCACAATGTATACTGTAAACCAGCAGCGTGTGCAGAAATTTTCAAAGGGGGGGGGGGTTATACTGTAGTCCAGTCAAATTAGGTTTTCATTTCGCATTAAATGAAGGGGTTGAGATTTTTTCAGGAATGTGAAGGGTTTGGTACCTTGAAAAACGCCTTATAAAGTCCCCTCGATTTCAGGCGCCGCGGGGTGGGGGTGGGGTGGGGTAGGGGGTCCAAAGGTAGCTTTTTTCAGTTTTCGGCGTTTATCTCGAAAACGGTGCATCGCACAGAAAATTGTCTATGCAAAAATTAAAGCTTAGAAAATTTCCTTCCAAATGGTATATCCATGTTTGTACCCAAGTGTTACCGTTTTCGAGGTATGAGCCGTTGAATATCAAAATTTTTCAAAAAAGTGGTAGCGGTTCAGGTTTCTCGACAAACTTCCTCTTCTAACTCTTTCCCCTTCCATTTCTCAGAAAACTCGTGATAGAAAAATTGTAGAGCGAAAGATTTCCTACAAAAATGTATATAGTTATGTTAATTTATCTCCACCAGGTAAATAGTTAGAGCGTTTTGAAGTTTAGGGATACTTTTCAACATTTGCTAGTAAAATGCTCGTCACTCAAGTTTCGTTTCCAAGGTCTGTAACTCTCTTAATCACTTTGTATGTTGTTTAATTAGATACGTATAGTATTCATAACCCATATAAATAATAAATTATGTATACCTGTACGTATAATGTATATCTCATAATGTACAAAAGAACACTTGTAGTACAAAGGAGGAAGTAAGAAAACAAACCAAAATGTATAAAAGTGTCACTTTAACTCAGATCATTTTGGAAAATTTAGATATCACACCATATGAAAAAGAAGAAGTAGTTCAGTTACTTCAGACCTCAGTAGAAATTACTTCACAACACATTTCCACAAAAACCTCCCTTGCCAGCATTCAGTGGAAATTGAGAAACGAATTGTCACGTCTCAAAGGTAATGGGCCAACAGCAGCTTTGTGGGTCCAGTACTTTGAAATGGTGGTGTTGATGAAAAAATTCATTGCAAAGCAGCGCAAATGGGAAGATCATATGACATGAGCCCAACTGATGATACCTTACTTCCATGCTAGCGGGCATTTTCATTATGCAAAGTGTACTCACCTATATGTACAACACATGCTGGAACTAACAACTCGCCACCTTCAACTTAAACAGGATTTTATAGATCGTGGATACTTCACTGTCAACAGAACTGGAACACTAATGGCTGGTGTGTGGTCTGACATGGCAATTGAGGTGACAATCATGTGTGACATGAAGAGTGAAGGAGAATTAACACGTGGGCGAGGCTTTAGTGATTCGGTGTTGGCGAAATGGGTTTGAGGAGCACGCACAGCTACAGCAATATGTAGTTCATTTGAGATGTTTTGTGGCGTCCATACCGCAAGAGAAGAACAACATGTTGAGTTTCGAGCATCACGCATAACCAGAGATGATCTAGACCAGGGGTGGGCATTAAGTCGATCGCGATCGACCGGTGGACCACCAAGACATTTTAGGGTGATCGCCTTTACTAAGACCTAAGACGGGCATACTAAAAGAAACCTATTTATGGAACACCGATGCGATTTACTTTAAATGCGGTTTTAAAAGAGTAAGTTTTTTTCTTATTCCGTATTTATTAAGTTATAATAAATATTGTAGACCTTTTTTTTTAACTCACCACACCTACGTCACTGGGTGGACCGCAACACCTTGAAAAAAATTAGAAGTAGCCCGTACCCTGGAAAAGTCTGCCCACCCCTGATCTAGACAGAAGGAAGCTTGCTCAATGGTTAGCTGATCACCCGCCTTTTGCTGAACGTAATTATTTGATGTCACTTTCAACGGGAGTAATTGGAACAAGTAACGTCAACTGCTACCAGGCCTTGGAAATTGGAACCCGCACAATGAGAACTTTTGTTGGAATGAATTTCTCAGAAGTGAAACAATCCAAGGAGGACTCAGTCGTTCCTTTAGCTGCGATGAGCAATATGATCAAAGTCAATGATGAGGTAGTGGTGGTAGAGCCTCTGATGATATTTCAAAGAACTCTGATCACCAAGAACAAAGAAGGGGATGTAGAGGAGTTGCTAACGTACGAGTTAGCCCCATACCCTATGTCTCTATTCGCCGAGGGGATAATGAGAAAAATCAAAAAGTCAGCACTGTATGATGCTTTCCCAAAATGTAATCAACTGATCAATGTTAAGAACAGTTTCACGGTAATCGATGACGGCTTCCTGCTTCATAGAGTAAAGTGGAACACCGACACCACCTTCGCCTCCATCTGCGATCAATATTTGTCGTACATAATCAACCAGTACGACAGCAGTTCAGCTGTGGTTTTTGATGGTTATGAAGACAAGAACTCCACGGAAAGAGATGAACAACATCGGAGAGCATCAAGTAAAACATCAGTGAATATTGACTTCAATAAGAACATGGTGGCTACTGTTCATCAGGAAAACTTCCTTTCCAATGAAAGGAACAAAACCAAGCTCATTACTATGTTAGTTCAGTCCTTGGGTGCAAGAGGTATACATTCTACTACAGCCAAAGGAGATGCTGACTGCAGTAATGTCAGAGGTGGGTGGCAAAACACCTCTCATTCAACTGTGGTGATAGTAGATAGGTAAGACCTACTCGTCTTACTTGTGGCACTCACTCCACGAGACACGAATGTGTTTTTCATGAAGGCCGGGCGGGGCAACACAGAAGACAGGCTCTACTCTTCCCAACATCTTCAGGTTTTATCATTCAGCCAGTACATTCTCTTCATCCATAGTTTCTCAGGACGTGACACTGCGTCAGCGATTTATGGTAAAAGCAAAGCAGCAATAGTGCAATGTTTCCAGCGGTATTCCAATGAAACAAAAAACATCGCCAAAGTGTTTTATGACTCCAAATCTTCACCAGGAGACATTGCTGGAGCTGAGAAACGAATGTTCCTGCTCATGTTCCAGGCTCCGCCAAATGAGCATGATCTCAATCACCACAGGTACCTTTCATTTTTCTTTGTTCGCACTGACCCCATTAAGTAACTTTAATAATTTATATAATTCAGTAATATTCAATAATACGTTATACACTATCTGGCCAAAAGTATCCGGACACCCCCCTAAAGAAGTGGATCTAGCAGGTGACGTAATTTGATGCGTAACCGAAAGCTATAAAAGTATTGGTAGTGGTTTGTCAGGTCATATTTATGCGTTTGTAAGACGATGAGTAAGTCAGAGGATATTAGTGACTTTGATTGTGGCATTATAGTGGGATGCCACTTTTGTGGGAAATCAGCTCATGAAAATTTTGACATTCTACAGAAGCTAAAATGATAGTGAAGACTTTTTTGAAACTTTTTCCGCAGTATCAGATTGACGGCTTTTAATATATAGGAAAGCAGTTGATGAAATAAATTGTATATAATATATTTAATGTAAGTAACTGTTGTTTGAACCTACTTTTGATAACCATTTTTTGATTATATGAATAACTTTTATACATTTTGGTTTGTTTTCTTACTTCCTCCTTTGTACTACAAGTGTTCTTCTGTATATTATGAGATATACATTATACGTACAGGTATACATAATTTATTATTTATATGGGTTATGAATACTATACGTATCTAATTAAACAGCATACAAAGTGATTAAGAGAGTTACAGACCATGGAAACGTAACTTGAGTGACGAGCATTTTACAAGCAAAATGTCGAAAAGTACCCCTAAACTTCATTTAATGCATGATTCGCCGCCATTTTGAGCTAATTTGACTGGACTATTACTATGAAAGAGTAGTTTTGATCAATCTGTGCAAAGCGTAAACCTAATTAAATAATAAATGTAATCAGAACCAATGGGGGGGGGGTTATGACCCCCATCAACCCCCCCCCCCCTTGCGTACGCCACTGCTGTAAACTAACAGCATAGTTTTTTTTGCAGAAAAAATAACAGGAAATTGATAATTAGGATGATTGACGACTGTTTTAAAAGTTTATCTTCATAACTGATTTTGTTTTAGTAATGATTAAAGCTTTTATAATGACCTTTAATAAACTATAATATATATAATGTTATAAACAGGTATTTTTGAGCAAGCTTAGATTTTAAAACATTATTTTCAGAAAATTTATACCTAACTTGCTCACAGCGTTCAGATCAACTGAGGAACAGCTGAGAAGTAAATTGTTTATCACCTAAAACAAAAATAGCTTTCCGTTTACTTAGACTATTCGATTTTGTTTTCAGCTTCCTCAAAACTTTGTGACGACCTGTGAAGAAGGTAAACGGGAATAACTAAGACTTCATCACAACACCGGTACAGCTCAACAGGGAAAGCTACCAACTCAAGATAAGAAGATTTGAGCTCGACTACCAGTATCGAGAATTATACATTATATATCATCTATATACACTGGTGTAAGAAATTATGAGAATTTTCAGACTTGGTCGATTATCTCTAGAACTACTGTACCGATTTTAATAAAATTTGATATGTACATACATTGATACAATACAAAACAAATAACCATTCAATAATTGTAATACACACGCATGATCGTGCATAACACAAGTTGGAGTCGGAAGGTATGAAACAGCGGTTCCAGAATATACAAAAAATGGGTTAATAGGGGGTATGGTCCCCTCTTACAGATATGCAGGTCTCGCAGCGTGATTTCATACTTGAAATAGGGCAGTTTGTCATTTCCTGTGGCAATTGGTCCCACTCGTTCAACAACGCTGTTTTCATTCCCTGGATGGCTCTCGGAGGGGGGTTGCGAGTTGCAATTTCCCTCCCCAGACCATCCCAGACATGATCTATAGGGTTAAGTTCTGGAGATCTGGCTGGCCAATCCATCCGGCGAATATCCTCACTCTCTAGAAATTCGTCGACCAGAAGAGCTCTATGTGGCCTCACGTTATCGTCCATTGAAATGAACTCCGGGCCAACTACACCCCTGAAAAGGCGAACATAGGGCTCCAAGACTTCATCCCTATACCTCACACCAGTCACAGTGCCTCTTTCAAAGACATGGAGAGGTGTGCGGCCATCCAACATGATGCCTGCCCAGACCATTAAACCTCCTTCCCCATAATGGTCAATTTCGCGGACATTGGAGGGTAGGTAGCGGGTCTCTGGTTCTCTCCATATGAACGTACGGCGAGAATCGGTGTTTAGGCTGAACCGGGACTCATCAGTGAAGAGAACGGTCGCCCATTGATCCATACTCCAATCTCTATGCTCTCTGCACCATGATAAACGGATTATCCTGTTCGTAGAAGTGAGCGGGACGCAAACAGCAGGCCTTCTTGCAAACAACCCTCTCTCATGAAGTCTTTTGGAAACAGTCACCCTTGATACACGGGTTCCTGTGGCTGCATACAAGTCACGAGAGAGCTGAGAAGCTGTAGCACTTCTGTTACGCCTCGCTATAATCGACAAATGGCGATCTTCTCTGGCCGTCGTGGCTCTTGGACGACCTTGCCCAGGCTTTCTCTCGATGGATCTCATGAAAGAATTTTCAATAAATAAAGTTCTTTTGCAGGTATGAAAAATTCCGCAAAATATTCTTTAGGAAATTTTTTCACATCATTTTTTTTATTACGGGAACACTTCAAGCAATAAGATAGCAAGTCGCTGTTACAGAATAACAAATAAAAGAATTACTGGAAAGCGAACGAACATGGCCAGTTAGCCACAGAAATCAAAAAACCGAACATGAAAAGTTACCTGACTGAACAGCACATTTAATAAGATTAAGGGAAATTATAGTTTTGGTTTTGATAAAAACATACCCTGAAATCTTTTAGGCACCAACGTACTGGTTTGTACACATTGAACATTTAATTAAATTGAATTGAATGAAGGAAATTTTTTTTAAATCTTGTTTCCTTTAATATCCTTAATTCCATGAATTTATATATTTAGTCGCAGAAATTTATAGCATGGTAACAAAAACATAATGTTTTTCATCCTTGATGGTTAATGAGCATAATATATAAACATTATTGGAGCTTTCTTTTAAGACTGTCACTAAAGCAGCATACATGTATTTTTTAAGAAATAAAATACGAACTATTACTATAATCCATGGCAGTTTTGATCTTGCTCTGCTAATCAATATTGGCAAAACAAGGAAATTATTAAATTTTATAAGAACATTGGATCTGATACCTAAGATTGCAAAAGGTAGACCAGTAACAAAACAAGATAATTAATGAACAGGGGTATTTGTATCTGGCTATTCTCATTATGAATCAGAACATGCAATTTGCGACTTGACAAAACAGCATTTAAATAAATTTGTGCAGCTATAAATGTGTTTATTGTCTCTCACCTGATATGGGAAAAAATGAGTAAGTAAGCAATAAAATACAGCTTCACATACACACCTTTAGTTGAACAGAGATAACTTTTTTTTGGCGAACCTAAGAAATATTGCGTATTGATCAATCTTTTTTCTTTTGAAAAGGCTTTATTCCCTTACAAAAGCTTGTATTATAAGTTAAAAATAATATTGTTGATATTCCTTTGTTAAATGTTAAAAACACTCTTTTAACAACATAAAACTTTTCATAAAATCACCAGAATAGTTTTAAGAGCGTTATGAAACAATATTTTTCTTAATGGACAAAGAATTTTTTATTTTGTACAAAAATAAATAAAAACGGAGAAACTACATTTCCTGAAACAATTTTCAATAGAAAAATTCAAGTGAAATATTTTGTCGCCTACACAAAAATGTTTCTTAAGTTAATAAATTTAAATTTTATGGATAGAGACTTTTAAAACATTTTTCATTTCGAAAATATAGATTTACATTTTGGCATACACACATACAGAGGCTGTTCACACATTTTTTAGACGATGTATATTGTATTCACAAAACTAAATTACATAAAATTCTTGTGTTTTAAATGTTCTATTTGACATCCTTTATTCTGAACTATCTTTCGACACCGCAATTTCCAGGATAATAATGCCTTTTGAACTGTCAGAAGAGGTATTCTATCCCATTCCTCCTGAACAGCTTTCCAGAGTCCTGTAAGGGTTTTAGGACGACGTTTGGATAATGCAGATTTTAAAAGTCCGAAAGCCCAAAAATCCATAGGTGATACACCGGGAGATTTAGTAGGGATATCAGTGAAGGGTATGGCCTTGATACCAGTTTTTTGTTCCATTTCTTTTAGGAAATTTACAGTGGATTTTGATGTGTGACTGCTAGCTTTCTCCTGATGGAGTCTCACAGATTGATGGCACTGTGGGCAAAGCGATGGTACTTCATTCAGAAAAATTGGCGATAAAATATGTTTCTGATAGTATTTGGAGTTAATCTTGACATTTTTTTCCACTCTCTTTATTTTTAACTTGCCATTATAAGAAAAACCAGCAACAATCATGAATCCCTTAGAAAAACTTTCTTTCGATTCTTTGAACCATGTACTTAAATTTTTTTCTCCCCTTTTATGATAATAAATGGCTCTTTTTTGTTGCAATCATTTAAATACACCCATGATTCATCTATTGTGACAATTGTTTTCCATTTTTCTTTGGATAAGTGTTTCTCATATAGAATTCTGCAGCGTGTCCTGCGTTCAGCGATATAATTTGGAAGAAGACGATGCACATTGCGTTTTTTCTCTTTCTTAAGATTTAAATCAACGTTTATCATTTTGTTTACAGTGGACACCGAGCATTTTAATGATTTTGCAACTGTCCTTTGACTAGGGGGATTTTCTTTTAACATTAAACAACGTACCTTTGCAATAGTCGAAGATGTTCGTTTTTTCCTTGGATACTTGTTTGGAATTTTTGTCCCCCTTGAGGCTCCAATTTGACGTTTTTTTCCTTTCTTGTTGACGATATTACCTATTGACGCTTTAGATATCACAAAACCATGACTCTCACATCGTTTTTGGATAACGGAGTATGCATATTTCTCTTCGGAAAGAGCATACATGTAGCCTTCGAACCACTGCTTCGTTAAAAACGCCATTTTGAATAAAAACAAAACTTTCAAGCCGTAGACGATAATTTTGACTTTTAAAAACATAGTACAATTGCAATTATTTCTTTTGCAGCAAACGATTTTTTATTACCGCTTACCAAAATCGTCTAAAAAATGTGCGAACAGCCTCTGTAATTGCGAAAAAGGTTACAAGTAACTTTTAACTATCTATTGCTTCCCCATTAGTTTTTTTCGCATAGACTTCAGATCACACACACTTTATCTTATTTACAAAATCCAAAGAGAAGATGTATTGGGTAGAAAGGGGAAACTAAGGAGTATAGAAAATTAAATGAAAACTGTTCAGGAATAAAAAGTAAAAAAAAAAATTATTACAAATTCATACGACAATTGCATTTAAGTGCAGGCAAGGTATTTTTCACACGTGCTCTATTGGGCCCACTTTCAGAGACTTTCAGAAAATTTGCATAATTCTTGCATGATTAATGCCATCTCGTGTTTAATTGTGTTACAATAAGTATTTGTTGATTGTATCTTCATGTAAATTTATTTGCAAAGCTTTATAGTTTGATCTGGTTTATTCAGTTACGTACAGGGTAACTGGAGTTTATGGCATATTATATTTCAGATGATCAGGTTTTATGGCATATAACATTTCAGACGATCTAAGATTTTTGGGATGCCACTGCTTTGTTGAAAACGCCATTTTGGATAAAAACAAAACTTTCAAGCCGCAGACTATAATTTTGACTTTTAAAAACATAGTACAATTGCAATTATTTCTTTTGCAGCAAACGAATTTTTATTACCGCTTACCAAAATCGTCTAAAAAATGTGCAAACAGCCTCTGTAGAGGACCAAATTTTATACTAAGCACATTATAGTAGTTTTAAATATTGTTTAATGTCATTTAAAAATCAAAACTGGAGTTCGATTAAAAGAGGTGTTTTCAATCCATGACAGCAGTAACACTAAAAGATATTAAATATATTTTTAAACTAATCTGATTTCAATTCTAATAAGTAATTTTTATATCATTGGCGATAGTTACATTAAGAAGCTAAACAGAATTTACAAGTTACGCTATAAGCAACGAGAGAGATGTATCCTATTCAAACTTCTTTGATGTTGTTGCCATGTGTGTTACAGAGTCTATTTTGACTCTATTTGAGGAAATTTTAATAAAAAATTTCTGTCAATGAGAATGAAAAGCAACAAAAAAGAATTGTCATTACTTTAGATAAAAAAATGAAATAATTTTTGCCTTGCAATAAAAAATTAATTAATGTAGTGATATTACGAACGATTCCTGTGTAAAAATAGTCTACCAGCGCTTACAAACATCGTTTAAAATCAAATATAGCTACAAATTTCTATTGTTCAATATATCAAGAATTCGTACATTTATTTTGAAGGATTCATTTATTTTTATTTTAGATACACATATATTCAATAATCACTCGGAGTTAAATCTAGAACATAATACATTTATAATGTGTGTATTTCAGTATTTCGAAAAACCCGTAACTTGTTGAAACATAAAAATTTCTTTCAGCATTTTCTCGGGGTTCATAAACATATAGCCAATGACCATTTAAACAATTACAGCTGCGATATTAGTTTGGCTTTGAAAGATATAATAAAAATGAACATTTCAAACTCAATGGGGATACTACATCTCTTCGCCTGCCGAGGTACAGAAATCAAAGATTTCAAAGGATTCATGAAGGAGTGCAATCTATTTTACTCTTTATAGCATTCCAACACGAATGAGACTTAAAATGCAAACACACTGCGTTGTCTGCCTCTCTAAACCGTTATTTAGGCGTTGTGGTTTCACTATTTATAAAAGCAGCCGGGGCCCAGTGCTTTCTATTTATTGACTGGCAATGCGGTCACGCTATGCGTTTCAGGGGAGTTTTTCAAGGCTCATTTATCCATATTTGGATTTAAAACATGCAAAGGAAAAGATTGGCCTTTTCAGGGCGCTCTTGCGTTTCTGAACGCAACCTGCCTTTAGTTTCGGTATGTCTCCGACTTCCCAGTCCGTAGCGGATTTTAATTTTTTTTTATGAATTTTTTTTACTCATTGTTTGGCTAGTTTGAAGAGTCTGGTGGCCACAGAAAACTTTCACACATACCTTTGGATACATTACAATACACTCGTTTAACTACTCTAGCGGAAAACAATGTGTGATTGAATAATAATATTTAATACATAAAAATCCTTGAATATATTAAAACGCATCTAAAGATGATGAAAATTTATTGACGCTCCGAGACAACTATTCTTAACCAAAATGAAGGAAACTGCAAAAAAATTAAATATTCAACTTCATTAAATTTGTATCCAGGGAAGAAAGACAAAAATGGAATTCGATTAAACAACGAAAACGGAAGGAAATTGTACTGACTCTCTAATAGAATGTACATATAGTATCAGGAATAGAGTATTGGTTTATTTCTTTATTTGTTGAAAATAAATAAAACGCTCACATTCTCTAGAAGTAGATATCATACTTTCAGAAATTCAAACGCATATTCTATTTATGAACAAAAGTGAAGGCCTTATTTAAATAGTGGTCAACTCCAATTTTAAAAAAAATGGAGTTTCTCTCACTTTCATGTTCATACTAAGTCATTTCTATCTTATTTTTAAACTGTTACACCTCCAGCTTATTTCTGCTGCCACCAGAGAGCATTACAAATCAGACTTCAGCAGTAATTTCTCAGTACTCATTAGACTTTAAGGCTCTGTATCTCAAAGTGAAAAAGAATGGAATTGGACCACTCTTCAAATAAGGCCTTCAAGTGATTTGGGAATTTTGTTTTCTAATTGCATTTTTATTTAAAAAAAAAATGTTGAGAATTTGGAAAACGTTTAATGATATTTTAAGGATTTGCGATAGTCGGTAATGATTGACTAATTAATGCTTCATTAAATAATGCGAAATATTCAACGATAGATAGTTGAGAAGCTATACTGGCATCGAATTTTTGCCTCTTAAAATATTAATCAGAGTAATATAATAAATCATCTTTTAATGCTCAATGCAAGCTAGTTTGTACTTTCCTAAAAATTCCTTAACAAAGCTTTGATGATTACTCGTGTTAGAAAAAAATTACTGCTAGACTTAAACTATCAATACATCCTTTAAAGCATTCGGCCACTCATCTTTGTTTCCACCGTTTCTCTTGGATGGGATTACAGTTTGAGATATCGTGCTGAGTAGATAGAAGTATGGCGATGGAGTGTGATCGGTCTTACTACTGTAACTTAAGTCCAAACATATTAGCCCCGATATTTTGTGTTTTTGTTTGTCTGTTTAATTAAATTTTATGGCGCAAGGTCCAGCAAGGGATAAGCTGCGCCAACCATATGGTGTACTCATAAAACAGACACATGTAAAGGCAGATAAAACCAAGTTCTTATGTAAATTATAAAATCCAAAAACATGTATAAAAGGTTAAAATGTAAACAATTTTAAAGCAAAGAACATGGATATAAAGTGAATACGATTAAAACGATAGTGATAAAAACGCGAGGTGCAAGATTTAAAAGACTAAATCTTGGAGTAAAAACCAGTCGTTCGTAAAAAGTTATAAAGGTTAGGATGGGGGTACTCCTCCTTTGTGTTTTCGAGAAGAATCTGAAAGTAAAAACAGTTATAGGTAAAAATCCAAGTAATCCCAAAATTTTATAACGTAAAATAAAAACAACTTTTAAACTATCAACTGGTTTTGCCTTGTACAACCCCAATCTCTGACTAACACTCATAAATATTTTATGAATCGTTGAAGAAAAAGAGTATTGACAGGGTATATATCGAACTTACAACCTTCTGCATCCCGGGTTGTTACAAATATTCATCCGGGAGCATTGTAATCACATAATTTTCCTTGGGTGCTTTTGTAACGACCCCATTTCTCAATTATCATTCATTCATATTTTTTCTATCTTAAAAATGAAATATGAATCAGACAGGAGTCGAACACACCATCTTCGGCATCCTGGACCAATCAGTGAACTGCGGTGCCAAGTCACTGAACAAACTTACGGCGTTTTATCTCGTATTTTATATTCTCGAATTTTTCCTTCACGTGTTGTAACAAGTCCAAATTGATAGATTTTTAAAATTTTTGAGAATTTTGAAATAGAAAACTGTTATTGATCGAAATGAGTACAATAAAAAGTATAAATATTTAAATTTGTTGCAAACATTCTTTTAAAAACCAGAGAGATTTTCTTTCTTCCATATCATGAATAAAATATAAAAGTAATCTAGTGACGTTTTTATTCATTTTTGATTAGCATTTTGAATCTTTAGAAGTTTTTCTCACCGTAAAGGACTGTTCACATAGGAGTCCGGTAGCGGAAGCGTTAAAGTATTGAAATATATTTAACCAATGACAAACCTGCAAACGATTAGCAACGAAATTTTTAACACCTATGATTGGTTTATTTCCGTCTCAGCTCCATCTTTCCTTTTAGGCTTCCGCTACCGGAGTCCTATGTGAACAGACCCTAACTCGTAAAAATGGTTTACTCCATGGTTTACTGCGAAGATTTAAGTTGTAATTAATCAGTTCGTGGTCAGTTAACTGTTAAGATGAAAATACAAGAGTAATCGGTTGCTTAATAAATGCAAATTAAGTGGCTTATGGTTATCTACTTATTTGCTCTTAAATGCAAATGATTATTGAAATATGAAAAAAAATATATTCCTCTTTAACCAGATTTCACTCATCCTTGCAACAGCGCGACAGCGAGATAACAATTTCTCTCAACAATGAAGTGACATTTCAATGAACTCTGTTTCGTGTTTTTTTACACTCTCCTGTAAGTTTGCCAAATTAAAAATACTTTTTTTACTGAGACGTTACAGTGTAACATTGATTAGGAGATTTTGTGATTTTAACACAATTTTGAAGGAAGCAAAGTTGAACAGGCTAAATCGCCATAATACAGAGGAGAAAAGTATCACTTTGGAATGACATCAATAAAGTTATTAAAACAATTTCTGGACAAGAAATCAGACATATTTTTATTGTGTTATCGCAAAATTAACAGCAACATAAGAAAATGAATTATTAAGAATTATCATGATTACCTGTTAGAGCATAAATTTTAAGGAACTCTCTATCTTTTATACGTAAGAAAGATTGGAATACATATCTATATCTATCTTACAAATTATCGTACCAAAAATTAGTCTATTCTTAAGAAAAAATACTTAAATTAACAAAGACTACATATAAATAATAATTTTTTGCTTAAAATCTCGTTAATGATTTATCTATACGATAATTCTATATCCACTCCCCATATGTAAAGATAAGAAGGTGAAAATACCACTTTTATTCGAAATATTTTAAACTAAGCCAATATAAAGTATATAATAATTACAGGTTAAAAAGAACTTTTTATATACCACGTTTTTAAATTTTCTGTTGAATCATATAAACTTGACAATTCTCTCTTAATTGCACAAACCTTCACTTAATTATTCTTTTCACTTTCTTTTATTTAATTTTAATCACTTTTTAGTCATTTCCACTATCCACAGACTTTATAAACTTTAATTTTTATATGTATTTTTTAAATTTTTCGCACAATATTTTTGTAAACAAACTAAATTCACACGTATTCTGTTTTCAAAATCGTCAAACGCCGTTACGCAAAAGTGCAAGCATTGAATTCGATCGAAGCGCCACCTTACGGATTTTTTCGGCTAAAAGTAATAAAAGAATGCATTGTCATCGTGTTCTGAGCTATTCTAAAAGTTTCAAATGTCTAGCTAGTCGGGAAGTTAGTTAAAAATCGATTGCAAGATTTGTACTGGACAAATACACAAACAAACGAGAAAGCGAGCTAATAAAAACATGGTAATTAGAGATTAATACTCAGAACATATACACAAATTCAATCAAGCCTGTAAGTAACACAAGACACGTGGACCATGTAGTAAGCAAAAATAAACTCACGGTGGGGGGATTTTCAAATGTAGTGAAGATCTTTCTAATAATTCATGCTAACAAAAAATTCATATAAGCTCCTGTTTCGCTTCAATAGATTGAAATTTAATTCTATTAATGTTTTGAATTAAATATTCCAGCTCGTTCTTGAAATGGTTCAGGCTGGTTATCAACGCGAACACGTGAGAGGAAAATTTAATGAACAAATATGAAAGTCTTTAAAATAAAACAAATTTCGAACATGATAAATCAAGCAGCTGAGCAACCGAGAGTAGTTAAAAAAAAATCAAACTTCCATATCGTGAGAAGAAATGTGCGGGGTATTGATTGCAAGTAAAAACAAATGTAATTGCGGAACACAAACCCATTGGAAATGTCAGATGGTGTGTTGTCGCTAGCTGTCAGCATAGACCAATAAGTCTCGTTTACTCCCAAAGAAAAGAAAACCTAGTCAGAAATATATATTTTTGTTTTTGCAGCTGAACTTGTTCAGTTAAAGTTATATATTGCATATATGTTATATGTTAGCTTATATGTTGATAATTTCTTTCAACAACCAGTTATAAAGTATCATCCTTCATCGGAAAAATACGTAAAATAGGTTATTAATGTTAAAATGAACGCAATACTTAAGTCAATAAAAAACACTACTAAAAGACTTATGAGCAGGCCCGTTACGCTAAGAAAATATATCAGAAAATAATTAACAATACATTAAGGGGGTCCAGGACACAAAATTCTTCAAATTTTCGAAAAAAAAATTATTGCATTAAAATTTTTTCTGTTTTTTTTTCCGCTTAAAATGACATTTAAATCGTGTTTCTATCTTAATTAAAACAGGAGATATCAATTTTTTCGTTTTGCAACATTCTAATAGCAGCCAATCTTTGTTTAAACCTTTAAATGCGTTTTTCTGCATGATTGAATTTTTTTCGCCATTTCTCGTCTTTAAATGTTAATAAGTCAAGAACCGTTAAAGATAAATGGTTCAAACTTTGAATATATCTTTTTCAGTTATTTTACTTTAATTTTGATTCAGAAAATTTGAAAAAAATATTTGCTTTTGAAAATATGATTTTTAAAAAATAAGTTACAGATTTTTTTTTAATTTTTACTCTAAATATTTTTAATTTTTTTAAAAATTAATATTTAAAAAAATGCTGAATCAAAATTAAAACTTATATATTGCTGTTTAATTAAAGGAAAGAATTTTGAAATTCGACAAATATTTCGAGTTATAACGAATTTAAATTACCCCGCTTTTTAAAAAAAATTTAAAATTTAAAAATTTTTTAAAAACTTAATGAAAAGCTTTATGATCTGATTTTGTTTACAAATTACTGTATATGGTTAACCATCACAAAAAAATTTAAAATTTGATTCAATAAATAAAAAGAAATATTTTAATGTGTCCCGGACCCCTTAAACATTAAAAGGTTTGAGAATGCTATTAACAGCAATACAAGAGATGGCATAAAAAAAAATTATTAAACACGCTTCCAAAGAAGGAACCACGAAACTGAAAATTTATGAATTCCGAGCATATCTAGCAAATGTCCATGACTGCTGCCATGCCTGAGATACACGAGAAAAAATGATTAGAGTTAATGGCATTCATTCAAGAAGGCTCTTTCTTCTTAACTATGAAACAGACATCGTGCTTCCATAACATGCGAAACACATTTTTGCTCTGACATATCATTAATTAATTAGAATTCTGGAAAAAAATATATAGTTGAAAAAAGCAAGTTAAAAAAGGATTTTGAAAAGAAAATTAAAAAAAAAAAGAATTATTATAATTAGGTTATACAAAAAAAGTATGTTTGATACTCAGTATAAAAAAAGTCCAGATTATTTGAGATTTTGTGCTTCCTGAAATTAAATGAAGATCGTAAAGACAATAACTACTACAGGCAACTATCTAACCATGGTAAAAATGATAAAATGAATCAGATTTGAATAAATATCCTTAATATATTATAAAGTTAGAGAACCCATTACTGATTCTGCAATACAGAGTGCCTTAAATTCAGCTTTTGATAGATTAATGGTTCGGCTTCTTGTTAAGCAGCTATGTGAATAAGTAAGAAGCCGTGCCAAAGCCAGCTTACTTGCGAGCGCCACAGTTTTGAAAAGGATAGAAAGAGGAAAAGATGATTTCTTATTGTCACGATATGTGATTAATGACTAAAATATAGATGTATGATAAGAGAGTCCTGGTTAAGGTCCTGGCTGTAGGTAATTGTGCAAGAGAAATATAACTGAAGGGTAATGTAGTGTCAAAAATTTGTATATTCACGTAGCACATAGCTAAAATTTGCATTCTCTAAAAGTTACAGTCAGATTTCCTATTTGTGAACAAAAAGAAAGTTGCAAATAATAATTGCATTAATTATAGTACAAATAATACAAATATTAATATCTGATAAGCAAAAAAGAAAAAAAGGAAAATAAAATAAAAGCAAAATTAAAAAAAAATTCTGTCCTTTTTGGGTTTAATTTTTTTTTTTTTTAGAAAATTTTGATCTAGCTGCAAATTGTCAGAAATTTGTTTTTTACAGGTTGAGTAATAAAATAATCTTGGGATTTAAAGCATAATACTATTTATGTATACATTATTAATTATGTTTATATTATTGTTGTTGATAAACAGTTACTGAAAAATGAATACATGTTACTAAAATATCAGTCCAGTGGTCTATTTCCTTTACATTCTCTAAAAGTTCCAGTCATATTTTAGATTTTTGAACAAACAAAAAAAAAAGTTGCAAATAATAATTGCATTATTTATAATACAAATAATGCAAATATTAATATCTGGTAAGCAAAAACGAGAAAACAGAAAAGAAAATAAAAGCGAAAATTGAAAAAAAAATTGTCTTTCTGAGTTTAATTTTTTTTTAGAAAATTTTGATCCAGCAGCAAATTGTCAGAAATTTGTCTTTTGCAAGTTGAGTAATAATATAATCTTGTGCTTTAAAGCGTAATACTATATATATATATATATATATATATATATATATATATATATATATATATATATATATATATATATATATAAATATATATATATATATATATATATATATATATATATATATATATATATATATATATATATATATATATATATATATATATATAATTAATTATGTTTATATTATTGTTGTTGATAAACAATTATTGAAAGATTAATACATGTTACGAAAATATCAATCCAATGGTTTATTTCCTTTTATTTTAAGGTAAAGAATTTGTTATTACTTCAAAATTAAAAATGATTCTGCACAATATTGCTTTGAACTAATTTTAATAAGTTTTTATTTTCATGTCCAAATTAATTGAATAAAAGAAATTTAAAGAGTGAAATGAATCCTAATAAATTTTATAATATTAATTAATTGCATTCTATATAATTATGATTCAAATAAATGAAATCTTGATATTTGCTTGCTTATAGTTATTAAGATTAAAAAACGTGCTTATAACAGAGTATTTATTTACCTAGGATATATCCGGCATTCTCCTGTTGAGCGCATAATATTTTTAATTCATCAGAAGTGAAAATTAAGCGTATAAATTATTCAAAAAATTCCATTACCTTTCCAAAACAACGAAGAAACTGAACCGGAGCTATAGGTGTATCGGCTACCTTTGTCCGTGGTCAATACCATTTTGCTTTCCCGCCCTCTCCTTACACCCTACTCTCTCCTCCCTCCTATAACCATACTTTTTCGTGACGTAATTGGGTCGATGAAAAAGCGCCGACGTCCAAAGCATGTGACCGATGACGTCGAGACCCCTTGCACGTGTTGCCTGCATTGGTAGCATTTAGCACGTGCCAATGTTTTAAAGAGAAGGGATCGAAACAAAGAGTATCTAAAACGCCTAGAGACAAAAGAAAGATGAATTTATGCCCCTAATTTTTAATATTAATTGCATTTCAAGAGGCAAGTGAGAAAACTGCCTCTCTAAACAATGTTTATACAATGGAATGCGAAGCAAATTACATTGCGATGTGTTACGTTTGATGCTAAAATTCTTTAATCCTTTAAAAAAATCCGAAACTTATTCAAACTTCCCCAAAGTTAGAATGATATGAAATAAAATTTCACCTTTTTATGTTATGAGGTATCACTAAGACATAAATTCTAGTATAGACCTAACAGCAGTACTTGCCTTTGCTAAGTAGTAAGGTCTATAATATAGTCTGATTCTAGTCTCAAGAAGAGAAAGATCGATCATTTCACTAGAGGTATCACTAAGACATTAATTCATCAGGTATCCCTAAGACATTAATTCATCAGGTATCCCTAAGACATTAATTCTAGTATAAACCTAACAGGAGTGTATCAGTGGTCGCAGTACTTGTCTTTGCTAAGTAGTAAGGTCTATAATATAGTCTGATTCTAGTCTCAAGAAGAGAAAAGTCGATCATTTCAAGTTTCGCTGCAAGAGAACTGGTGTTTTAATTACTTAACGGGACATATTTTGTCATTCAAACGTTTTCCCTATTTCCTATTATTAACTACAGTTTACTACATTTTGCGTTTTCGTGCTCACTTCACTTTACTTTTCTTTCTGATGCAACAGGCTATGCAATCTCTTATCTACGTTTCAGGATCAATTTATATTAAAAGAGGGAAAAAATGCTACTTTAAATTTTTCTTTTATGGCTTGAACAATCCTTCGACTTCTTGCGTAAGAGAATAAATTTTCTGCCATTACTGTAAACTTTAAACAGATGCGCCGGTGGTGACGTCTGGGATCGGTAGCCTAACAATCTTATATAAAATAAATACTACGAACGAACTTCATAGAAACAACCGCATAGAAATAGTGGAGATAAAACATATTATAACTACTTGTAGACGCTACAAAGACTCCTTCCCTCTAAGATGCCACTATAGTTAAAGATAAGGGATGCTAATGCAGGAGAAATTTATTCTGTCTTTCGCATAGTCCAGAGTCTAAGAAAGAATGGCTTTTCTGATACAATTTTTATAAAACCCAATTTTTTTTTTAATCTTATGTGTTTAGGGCTAGTCATAATGACTTCTTAAAGCAGGAAAGTAATGACAAATCAATTAGTTTTGTTAGTATGTATTTAGTTTAACCTATGTTATTTTGCTTTTTTCCTAGTGTATGTGTGTCATGTGTGTATGGGGTAAGGGGGAGAGGGGGAGAGAGAGAGAGAGAGAGAAAGAGAGAAAGAAAGAAAGAAAGCGAGCGTAAAAACGGCTATTGATAGCAGTTAACGCAAGTAGAATATACAATATATCAATAAAGCACGAGCAGTCGTAAATTATTATTAGACCACCCATTTCTTCCAGTCGGTTCGATCGTTGACACGCATCTACTGCCATTGTTTGCTCTGTTGCCATTGAAAGAATAAGCATTGCTTGGAAAGAATGAAAGAACGAAGAATTATGATGCATTTAAACAGGACATTAAATTATAAAGTTTGCATTAATATTTGGGCGATATGTACAAAAATCTGTTTTATTGTAAAGTTCTGACTGAATATATTCGGGGTTGGACTCCCAACAGTTAAAGGAAATTTTTTTAAATGAACTTCGGGGTTCGAAGATTTTAATAAATAAGTCATCAGGATCTCTTAGAAATATCGCACACTCTTCTACCTACCCGTCATTAAATTTTTTACAATTAATTTTTAAAAAATCAATTAATTGTGTAAGGTGCTATCACACACTGGCTGTCCTTCCAGTCAAACTCATAGCCTTTTGTTTTCCCTGTAGATGAGCTGACCACTAAGCAACAGCAATTAAATATGGTCCTCATATTTTTTCCAGCTTGAAAGAGACTCGACCTGAGTTCCTGACTACAGATGTAATATATTAATTTCTACAGGCTCTACTATATGGTTTACTCTGCTGAAATTTCTCCCGTGTCTCAGTTATTTCTTTCTATAAGAAACAACTCACGAGTCAGGGAATCAAACAAGAACCGTCTACTTTTCAAGATTGAGTGCAATTTTTTACAATTAATTTAAAAAATCAATTAATTTTGAAAGGTGCTATCACATACTGGCTGTCCTTCCAATCAAACTCATAGCCTTTTGTTTTTCTGTAGATGAGCTGACCACATAGTAACAGCAATTAAATATGGTCCTCATATTTTTCTCTGTCTGAAAGAGACTCGGCCTGAGTTTCTGATTCCAGATGCAATTTATTAATTTCTACAGGCTCCTCTATATAGTTTACTCTGCTGAAATTTCTCCCGTGTCTCAGTTATTTCTTTCTATCAGAAACAACTTACGAGTCAGGGAATCAAACAAGAACCGTCTACTTTTCAAGAATGAATGTGCTGACTATTACAGAACCAAGCTAAGGCTTAAAATATGAGCTTTCGAGTACAAGGAAATTGATACAGGTATTATTTGATATTTGTGGTCACTCTCTCATTGTTTGTAATGAGTCCTTGGGAATAAATTATAATTACATAATTTTCAAATATTTTTGGATTGATTACACTACAAAGGGAAGTTGAATCTTTACCGAAACGGTAAACTTTTAGTTAAAAATAATCAGACATTTACCTTCTTTTGTAGATTAAGGAAATATTTCTCTGTCTGAATTGTATTACTTTGTTTAATACTATTAAAAGATCAAAAACGTAGCATTGAAAAGATCTATTATTATAAGAGACGATAAAATTTCTGTGTTACTTACTGGAAGTTATCATCTATTGAATTACACTTACAGTTGCAATTCACTTTTTTGGGATGAAATAATTTATCAAGTGCATCAGCTGCATACATATGTGCTTCATTTTCGAGCTGGGATAGCTATTATATCCTAGTGGTTGATTCATAAAATTCCCTTCTTCATTCACCTGGGAAACGGACTTTCGTTTTAGTAATTACATTTGATAATTTCAGTGCATTTGTAGACAGAAGGATAAACGCACTGTACGTGAACATTTTCTCCCGAATGAAGATTCTTTTAGTTGCATTAAACTGCAAGAAAGTGTGCTTTTATATAGTATTTTCTTTTAAAAAAATGATATATGTTTATTTAATGTACTCTACATTTGAAGCGCGGAACACATGTTTGCAATTATACTGAAAAGAAAAAAATACTGTAGTGCTACCTTTCCTAAGAATGTTAGTTACGTTGCTATAGAACACTGGGTTAACGTTGTTGAAATTTTCAACAACGGGTTTATATGGCCAACGGGTTTATATGGCCAGTTGAAAGTAGTTGGGTTTATATGGCCAGTTAGTAATATATTAGTAATATAAAACTAGGACTTTACTTAACAAAATCCCATAATAATCCCCTAAAAATTTCCCTTGCTTCGGAAATTATTTAAACAGGAAGACATTAATCTAGTAAAAGAAAAAAGTAGAGAAACAAAGCAACATTTTTAAGTGTGATGAAACATCAGTTTTTCCAATATGTTCATAACTAACGAGAAAATGTTGATAAAATAACATATATATATATATATATATATATATATATATATATATATATATATATATATATATATATATATATATATATATATATATATATATATATATATATATATACTTCTTAAAAATGCACAAAATGCAAAAAGAAATAGCTGAAGATAAATGACTTAAAAGAAACAGACTTTGAAAGGATAAAGACAATTTCTAAAATTTCAAGTGTGATAAATGGTTAAAACTCAGTCGTATCGTATTCATTGTGCATTCATAAAGTGTATGAAAAGTTCGTGATTCTTCTCTGTCCGGGTATCTTAAATTCAGTATTTCGTTTACCAAATTTTGTTTTTAAATTATTCAGGGTAGTTTAATACAAGTTCATTCAAAGTTCTGCCGAAAATTTTTACTTCGACGAAATTTTTACAAGACTTCGTTAAAGGGGAACTCTCTGCATGGAAACTCTAGCGTATGCGCATGCTCTTACGCAACTAAAAATTACAATTGTGATATTTCATTATACCTTATTAGCTGTTGTTTGCTACTAGTTAATGCTAAATATTCATTTATTCTAATTTTTTTATTTTCTTTATACAAAAACTTTTTCTATGTTCTGTAGCGTAAGAATTCCATGCTGTAATAAAATATTGTTTAACGGGACGTTTAGAGCCATCTCTCTGGAATAATTAACATTTGTTCTTGATTTTCGGAGTTTTAAACAATGTTACCTGCATTTGACTTTTTACAATGACTAAACAAAATCATGTTATTTTAGAGAACAATTTTATATTGTGAGTTTCATTTTTGGATATAAATTAAGTTATAAAAGATTTTCTCATAAACTTTTTCAGCCTTTTCTATTGATGAATGTCATTACTTTCTCATGTAACATTATTAAAACAGTTCATTTTGTAACTTCGCGCAACATGAGTAAAATATGCAATTTCTTTGAGTGCTATAGCCTTTTCCCCCTTTTATAGCACCACTGAATTAAAACTGTGAATCACAAATTCAGGAGTGTTTCTACCCAAGAAAATTTCTTTTCAAGGACTTGTGATATGTAACTTACATTGCTAAACAATTCATAATCAGTCTAGAAGAATTGCGATGTATAAATTTTGTACTCTTTGTCTTTTGCGTTGCAATAGTAATAGTGATGATAGAAAGTTTTTTTAATTTGAGAAAAAATACACTATACTGACCAAAGTCAACAAATATTCAGAGTAGATGCAAAACGTGACATTCACTGAGATGAACTTGCGTCGTGTCAACGCTCTTTTGTCCGTAAAATTTGATTTATGAAAAATAAACTATAAGGTATCATTCTGTCAGTAATGTCGTCAAAAGATAGTTTGTTGTAGCCCTATTTTCAAAACTAATAGTCTGGGCTCTTATTCATCCTATAGGTGATCAGTAGTATGAATGAAGATCAGGACTTTGCTCTAAGCAGTCACAATTTGATACATCATTATCCTCGAACCATTTTGGACTATTATCATGCCGGTAACCGCTGAGATCATCTACGTAGAATTGCCACAGAATCCGAAGGGGGGATGTAATTGTCAAGAGTAGTTCTAACTGTTTAATACTTTTGTCACAGCAAAATTGTTAACCTGCAGGGCTTGTCCGTGCCACGTATATCGGCCCCAAACAAAAACACTACTACTTCCAAACTTGATGGTAGGAAATGTACATTCTGGTAAATACCATTCTCATGGCTGTCACCAAAGCCATGAGACTAGTTCAAAGTGTATCGAGATTTGTCAGTACATAGGACCATTTTAAACTGCACAAATATTAAAGAGAGCTATCTGTTGCACCATGCTATTTGGCATGTAACATTTAGATGTGTGATGCGAGGCTTTTTATGAGCAGCTGCAAGACTTTAAAACCCTCGGATTAACGGTCTTTGCGAATGATGCATGTGCATACAAAGTTTCCATGCAGAGTTTCACTTGCGTAATAAGCTGCTGTAAAGTAAAACACCGATTAGAAATAAAGGGCTCTCTTTAGACTTTGAAGTCCACTGTCACTGATTTTTTTGTCTGTCTGTATGTTTTAATGATTCAGGGACACCACTCTTTTTCCAGCTATGCATTGCTGGAATCCATAATATGAAGATTGCTGAATCCATGCATATGAAGCCATAAATTTGGGTATGTTTAAGGTATATTTAGGTTTGTTTGACTCTGCAATATTTCTCCCCTTAAGTAACATACCAAAATTCTACCTTTTAAATATCAACATTTCCTGCCTCGATATAGGCAAGCTGCCTATCAATATAAAATGCTTTCGGGAAGCTAGACGCTTGTTTGTATAGCATTCATGAGTAACTGCGAGCATCTGTAGAACATTACAACAGACAAGCAATTTTGATTTTAAAGAGGGGGGGGGGGCTGTGTCTTAGAAAATTCCATGAATCAACAATTAACTTAAATAAACTCGAGAACAAAAAGCAAAAGCAGTTTGTAAATTTGAATTGAAAAAACGAGCGAAAATTGCAAATAAGAAAAAGTATCTGCGTTAATAAGAGCTTTTATAAAAATAATTATTTTGCACCATATAGTTCACTTTACTTCCCACCAGACCTAAAAAGATGCTTCTTGTAGAGAATTTGTCAAAGCCACAGGATTTCCAGATTAATCCCGACCTGTGTCAGTAAAGATGACTTATGCTATTATCAGTCAGCAGATTTTAGACGCGTCTTAATGATTAGATGAGTTAATAACAACATTTAACCGGTCATTCTGTCAAAATTAATACTTTCTTTGAATATCTCGTTTCAACTATAATTTTCATGTATGCTAGTAATACATAAATCAATAAAACCAATTAAAATGTTTAGGAGTAAGATCAATTATGAATGTCATTACAGGGTCAAACTTATGCTTTAAATGAGAGTTCTGAAAATGAATACTTACGCCAGGTTGTTGAAATTCATATTTATTCACAAATGGAAACCAAAGCTTTAAAATCCGATTTTATGCAATGCAATTTTTGTGTTTTCAAAGAGATTTTACCAGAAAAAAACCCCTTTTCAGTTTCTTTTCACCGCATATTGGCACATTTTTCTAAAATTTACCAATAAAGTAATTTTATCTTTTAAAAAATTTTCTAAGCGGAAAAGCTCAAAACTTCTTCAGTTCTAAAAATGTGATATTAAAGTATGTACATTGAGTATTGTCAGTTATTTTTTTCTGTTTCGTTACGAAGAACGCATAATATTTGAAACCGTTTTCGTTTCTAGAAGCTGTGATTCTATTCTTCAAAGCTGCGTTAAATAAACGACTGCAAGTATAGGATCGAAGGCTTGAGGCTTTCAGTGTGTTAAGATGAACGAACCAAACAAATCAGGTGTTTTCGCAGCTGAGTTCAGGTAGTCAGCCTTATCTCCTGAAACTACAGTTGTCTCAAGCCAGCATGAGGTGATTCGAAGGGAATAATAAGTAGGTGATTCATTTCTGACTTAATGAAGCAAGATAGTGGTGGAATTTCTTGTGATTCATTTATATAATTTTTTTTGTCAGTATGGAATTCTCCTACTGCCTCACTTCTCAATTTCGTAAATACCTACTACTAATTAAAATGTGAACCTTAAGTAACTGTAATTTTCATCGTAAGGATACTGCAAAATTCTCTGATTGATATTCTGAAGTTGTATTCTACTAAATCTAGGAAACAAAAGAGAATATATTTAAATTACAGATATTATTTCAATGTGCTGAAAATCATAAATTTGAAGTAATGATAAGAATAAAAAAGGGTCCTTAAATGGATGCCTTATCATATTTCGTTTCTTCCTAGTGTTATGTAGTAGTGTGATAGTAGATAATTCAGTCGGTTTATATACAATATGGAATTCACAGACTTAGGTAATCTGCAACCTATGCATGATTGAAATCAGAAATTTCATCATAAAATTTCTTCCAGATTAAAGTATTCTAAAAATAAAAAAAATGAGAAGTTATTAAAGGGGAAACGTCAGACAGGATGCTTGAATATAACAGAAAAGGATCATAATTCCTAAAAAGCTGAGAAACACAGATCTTGATGAAAATAAACAGTAACTCAAGAGAAGAGCGTGTCCTTCATGGATAGATTTAATCATCAAAACAGTAGTAGAATGAACAAAACTGTTTATTTATGTCCTAACAAAGAAATACTACATTTCTTTTAAAATTCTCCCTTTTTCTTCCATCATACCAGTTTACTATAGTAAGTATGTACAACTGCTGTTACGCTTTTAGGTGCTAGGGGCATATCCCCGTATGGGGTCCTTTATTTACGTTAATTAGTAATATTTTTTAACTGAAATAGGGCTTTAGAGGGACAGCCTAGTTATGAGGTATAGAACTGAAGCAAAATATTGCATTCAGTGAAATATTTTTGTCATTAATTTCATAACTATTTGACAAACTTGTAATGGCTATTTAAAAAAAAATCACAAAGAGGAAAGCATTTTTGCAAGTTTGAGGATTAGTTCGAATAACATGAAAAAAAAAACCAGATTTATTTTGTAAAATATATTTGAGTAATATGGATTAATATTGTTTATTTTAGTGAAAACATATACGCATTAAAATTTTTGAAAAATTATAAGGTACAAATATAAGGGAATTAAAGTGCTTGATAGTAGAAAGCATTACCATAAAATGCAGGCTCTTCTAACGGGGTTATGTTTAAAACAAAAACAATTTTCATTAATATAGATTCCTAACGTAGCGTAATATTACTATAGAATTCTAGATATAACAGTATGGAACTAATAAGGAATCAGATTCCTTGCTCAAATAATAGAGAAAAACAAAAGCCATTTTATAGATTCTCTTTGAAATAGGGCTTGAAAATACGGTTTGCTTACTTAGTTAGGAAAATAACAAATTTTTGCCAATTTCTTTTAAACCTTATACTGAAAATTTGAATCTCTCTTTAAACATTTCTTTCTGCGCGTATTTCAGCATTACTAGCTTTATTAGTCAGCTGCTATTTCCTTAATGCTTAATGCTATTTCCTTAATGCTCATGTGTACAGCGAAAATAAGTATGATTGGCGCTCAGTAGTACGGCAATTTTTTTAACATTTAGCTGAAGAACCATTTATATGTGCTTTACGTTAGGCTCTTGATCCCTGATTAAGCAAGAGACTATTAAATATTTTCCTTACTCAGACACACGAACTATCCTTTCGCAATCATTAGGTAAAGACATATAAATTGAATTTATGATAAAATGCGTAGAAATATAGGCATGTCTGGCGCCATCTAGTGGCATGACAATCTGAACATTCCTGAGGTCGACTTCTTCCCGTTGAGTGCGGTTTCAATTGAAGAACTTCGTTATGGTCGACATGCATGGGCTGAAGAGCGTTCATCTTCAACGGAACACTTGGACACGAAATATAACATAGCTGAACGGTCCACACAAAATGCATTGTGCGGGTGATACCGGAAATAGACGCTTAGCAAAGGTCACGGGAGGATTCTTCTTTTAAGCAGGTAGGGCCCTTGTTCTGTGAACTTAGGGCGCAACATCTTTGTCCATGCATATCTAATAACGAATGAATGAGCAAAAGGAAATGGTGATTTTGATATGAATATTAAAATTTAAAAACCACCTGTTCAGAATATTTGAATAAATGTATAAATTCCGATTGTTTTAAGTACCATAATGAAGCTGAATTTTATTAATTAAGTTTCGTTTGAACTTGTGAAGATAAAGTGACTGTTAAAGGTCGAAAAGATTACTTACGCTTCAGCTGAAATTAAGACTTAACAGGAAAATATATCCTGCTGTATTTTGAGCTTTAAGAGGAGACCTGATAATACAATTAAATAATATTTTGTGATAAAAAAATTGCATAGATGTCATACCAGAGAGGGTGTCGTATAATAATGGAGATGAGAGTAATATCCCCGTTTTCATACACACTGGGACTTGGGGTCATTTTCGACTTGAAAATGAGAAACAAAAATATTAAACGTATAAATTTTTTTATTTCTAGTAAACTTCACAGAATTTTATTGCTTCATTTCACACCTCGGGAAATAAAATCAGGTAGTGTATGGCTCGGCAACTCACGATCACGCAGAAATGAAATCAAAGGTTTGGTCTTCGATTAAAATTGATACAGCAAAGTGCAATCTGTGATTTTACGGGTTTCACAATTTGATGTAAATGTATTCTAGTTTTCATTAAATTATACCACATGAGTCTCTACAGGAAAAGCACCCTTACACAGTTGTGAAGAAAATGATAAAAAGAGATGAAAATGAGATGAAATGATAAAGAGATACTTTAAATTGATAGGAAATCGCTGGAATGGTTCAGTTGACAAAAAGTTAATTTCAAGTTCAGGATTCACAAATTCAATTCTAGGTCGTGACAGACGGACACGATGAATGAAACAAAACATAACTTATCACAAACTATACAAGCCATTTACCATGCCATGAACGCATACACTCTGGTAACGACTAGGTAGAGAGCTGGAATTTGGTACCACAGTCTAGGGCTCGACACCCGCTTGTATCAGCACCCGCTCCGATTAGGTAGCTGCAGCTTTCGATCTGTTTAAAGGTTGTGCAGAAAAAGATGACAGAAGCGTGCCATAATCGATCAACCAATCAATCTTTTAAAAAAAGTGATCTCAGATACAGTTACTGAAGAGTTTCCGGGAGTTCAAACCCGGATTTTCTTATCTCTAAGCGGAATGTTTTCCTATTTTGTTATCTTGGCTATGTGAGGAAGTACTATTTCCGTGCATCTTCTTCACAAGACATTATCAAGAGTTTTCTATATCAATGTAGTTCAAGTCCTATACGTAAAATGCAGTATTTAATCTTTCTTCACTATTTTAAGAGCTATAATATTCAGAACTGGACATCAATATTTCTGTGTTCCCGTTTTTATTTTTGCTTATACGTAAGATCAAAAGTTGTAATAATTTCAGTTTCAAATGTCCTCGAAATTATAAGCTCTATAAGATGATTGCTGAGCTCAAACTGTATTATTTTGTCCGATTAGGTAGTGATTTATTCCCAGAGAAAGTGTATAGAAAAATAACTATCGATTCTCCTTTTCATGAGTAACATACAATTTAATGACACGTTCTGATGCTTGGCCGTTTCTTGAAACATAAGATTTTCATAACCACCTTATCCCAGTTTGTATCTAAGCAATAATTCAAATTTCAAAGAATACTCAATAATAGGAATGATCTCAAATACATTTCAACGACCACCATCCCGAATACGGGTCAATACGGCTCGGTGTAACTGTATCATTACGATGTAAGTAACTCCGGTTTTCGGAATATCACATATGAGACTACCCCACCCCCTTTTTTAGGCCAACGGCACAGGATTTTGATCTTAATTATTTATTCTCATTAATTTATTCTTACGTGTTACTATCTAGAATTACACTGTAAGGTTTCCTAACGGTCCTTTACAGTTACTACCGTAAGGTAAAACCTTAACATCCATCTAGCTATAACGTCCATCTTCCGATACCTGAATGCAAGCCTAGATCTCCAAACTTGGAATTCGTATTCTCCCACATTAACTATCTTGCGAAACGAGGAACTCTAATTTCTAGAATTCTAGTCACCACAATTTCTGTGTTTAATTTAATGGTAGGCATTGTTTGTATTCACCGATAACTGATAATTTTCTTTTCCATTTCAACATTAGTCAATTTTATACAAAGATGTCCCATGTGAGATTGTTATGATTTATTGTTCAAAGAGAACGGTCGTTTTACTATTTTGTCATTTAAAGATGACTCTAAAACATCAAAAACCTACCAAAAATCTTGTCATTCAAAGAAACTAAAATTTAATTGTTTATATGATTTAAATTTGAAAGCCATTGAAAGTTTAAAAAAATCCCCATAATCCAGAAGAGGCAAGCTACAAGCGAGGCAGTTAGAATACAAATTCTAGACAAGCTGTCTATGCGGTAGTGAAGATTTGCTAAAGCAGAACATCCTCTTAAAAACTATAATAAAAATTAATGTTCCCTGGAACAACTAGAGTAGTAACAAGGGAAGAAGAAACTTTAACCTTGTGCCACAAGCACGAACTTTAACAGGGCTTTAAAATACTGTTAGAGAAAATCATAGAAAGTGGAGGGCCAACGGCGAAAACCTTTCAACTTTGGAATTTTATTCATTAAACTTCCCGTAGGGGTGACCTAACTCCGCAATTAAACTAACGGAAATGGACGAAAGAAACCTTTTAAAAAATTTATCCCCCAGCCTCTCCGATCGAAAGGGGACTTGTTTAGGTGTAAAAAATGTTTTGTACTTACCTTGGTCATCAATTACGCGACATCGTTATTCTTCGTATTCGGACTAAGTGTTTCGAGTGATATATTTTCACGGATGTTCCTCGTACTTGCTTTTCTCCCGAAAGGTAAATTTATCATGGGAAATACGCTTGAGGAATCTAAATCAATCTGTGAATACTTTGATATATCCATTATGGAGTATGCGGGGAATTATTTATGTTGATGCATTTAATCTTTACTCTAAGTAAAGCTTGATGATGGCTCATTTATAACGTTTTATCAGGAAATAAGCTTCTACATGTGGACCCACGTATCGATCGGATTGAATAATTTTACTGATGCGTTTACGCATATATTGAAGAAAAGATCGGAAATATAACTTATGTATCAGAAATTTTTAAATGTTGCTCTTTGGAATTTTAATGAAAAAACAAATATAAAGATAAGTTACTGATTACATGTTTTGAATAAAGGGTTGTTAAAATATTGTTAAAATACAGCTAAAGAACAGAAATATTAAACAAACGTAGCTTTAATAAATAATATCATTTATTTTTTTCTAATAAACTAGTCAAAATGACGTTATAAAAAATAGTACCATTTTAAAAGAAGAATATTTTTGCAAACTTGACACAGATAATAATCAGCTTAATAAAGACAATATTAAAAAAAAGGAGTTACTATTACCTTTATTACCATTTTTATTCGCTACATAAAATGTTTTTAAGATATACTATTATTCCATACGTAGATTGAAAATATTCTCTCCTTCATCGTTATAGTCTCAAAACTCTTTTTATTACCAAGATAAAAAAAAATAAAATTGAATTATTTTCAAAATAACTATGGAATTTTCCTTTGTCATAAGCAAAATCTAGACAGTACAATATTAAAATTATTTTGTCATAACTTTTGATTCATTTTTCACAAAAGCTGAAGTTAAATCTAAGTCATCCTTTTGAACATTGAACAGCTAATGCCTTTCCGGATACGCGCGAAATTAGCATGTTTGAAAGCTGGAAATTCATTAACTTGTGGCCCAGAATTCTTAACAAATGTATTGTACATGTGAAAGACTTGTTACAACGGTTTGAGAGAATACCTAGTATCACGCTCGATTTTTGCGCGCTTCATAAATGGGCGGGTATTGAATCTACCGCTAAAAATTATATTATTATGCGCATCTAGAAACTATCCTTTACACGCTTCCATTACACGGCTGCGTATTTATTTTCTTAATAAATTATTTAAATGTTACAAGTAAAAGAAAGTGCAAAAAATTTTAGGTAAACGATCTATATATATGCAAGCAACTGCGATCTCATTTATAGGGGAAATTCTTGAATGGCTTCATATCCATATAAATACCAGCCTTTTCAGGTCGATAGGGGTCTACAGGAGTAAAAATTTCCGCTGTGGAATCGAAATATTGCCCTACCGATATTAAGCTAAGAAAAGCCGTTCATGAGCAAGGAGGGGGTGGGGAAGAACGAAGGCAGACGTGATATCCGCATTTGCATATATCACGCCAACTCTTTGCCGACTAAAATAGTCTTTGGTGACCAACGCCCATCGTGCACGCAAACACTTCAGGGGCATCTCGTGTTACGCGAAAGTGGCGAACAGGGTGCAACTTTAGAGAATCAGTGGAAAATAAGCTATGAAAAAAAAAGAGAAATGAAATTACTGCTTTGTAGTTAATATTTTGAATATTAAGAAGGAAGACAAACACATATCAGTGTTAGTTTTTGTATTGCGTGCATAAATATCAACATAGTTAAATTTAGAAAGATGTTGACCTATTCCATACATTTAAGTGAGCAACATAAATAAAAATTTTAGCCTCTCTGATTTACACTTTGTATCAAGCTAATGTAAAGGTAATTTGTGTTAGATGATATCCGACATTAAGAGACAAAATTCTGACTTTATCTGATTAAAGTAATCATTGTTAGCTATTGTATGTGTTTGTTAATGTGTCTTTTAATCGTTCATTAATCGTTCGTTAATTTAAATCCCCCCCCCCTAAAACACATATTTTTCTAAGACATTTACGCTGGCATAAATCATATCTTTTAAGTTAAAAAATATGTGAAAAAAAAATTTTTTAATACAATTCAAGACGAAAATTGTAGGTAAAGAAAGAAGAATAAAGGAAGCTGTAACATAAAATATGAAGTAAAATGAAAAAGAAAATTACGTCACTAATTGAGTTATTTTAATAGAACATCAAATATGATGTCAGTCCGATAAAACCTTTATTTTTAAGCCTCTAGTAAAAAAGAACTCGATTAGATAATTTCCGTAATGTACATATAATGACATGAATTCACTCGTTTTGTATGAATAGGTCTTATATTTTGACTCAATCAAGGGAAGGGTGGTGTTTTTTCGACTGTAAGTCATAAGAGCATGAAATTCTATGAAAAGGTTTTCTCTCAGTGACTGAAGTGGAAAAATGTTAAGAGATATAATTGTTAAAACTGCAAATTAGAGCCGACGATCCTTTTACTCCTTGATACAAGCAGAAAAATCACAAGAATATTTCCGAACTATTTTGCGTAACAGCAAGGATGGAGACACGAAAGGTGTTATTGAAGAAAATTGTTGAGAACTCTAACAAAGTTCTAGAAAAGTCTTAGAAATCTCTTCTTTTGCATCGAATAGTTTTGATTCTCGCGTTCGTGTTTCGTCAGTAGTGACAATCACAAATTATGCTCCCGTTAAACCGAAATAAGTAGCCATCTATACGTTTCCTTGCGGATATTAAGAAGTTCTTATTTACAATTTTTATTGCTCCCCACAAATTCCTTGTAAGATATTACACTTAATTTAATTATTTCCTTTATAGGAAGATTTTCGTTTCTTTTTCACCACAACTTATTATATTTAACTCAAAGAGGTTGTGGCGGCACAGTGGTACAGCGCGCTGGTTTGCGGTGCTGAGGGTGAATCTCAGATCGAATCTCGGCGTTGCTCCACCAAAAAATGTCTCCGTTTGTATTCGTCCCTTCATAGGGGGTAATGCTGCCCGTCTAAATGGTGCCCCCATAATAAAATGGACAGTAAAACTGCGGCGTAGTATAGGCGAACGTTTAACGACAAGTGCCTCCGCATTGAAAAAAAAATAAATATTTAGCTCAAAAATAACACATCTCTTGAAACTGCAAAAGTCGCTTGCGGAAAGAATTAATCAAGCATATTAGTTATCTGAAATGTATGCAACATAACAGGAATTCTCGAATAAGGAATGATGATCCACTGAAGTTTAGTTAATTGCATTCAAATTCATTTTACATAAAAATGGATATAGGATTGATTGGCTGAGAGAAGCACAGTTATTTTTTGCTACGCAAGGGCTAGTTAAATTTCGACCTACAGTTAAAAGCTGATTCCAAATGACTACATACAAATAGCGAAGCTCAAACCGACTGATTCCGGTACCAAACGCCTACGTTCAACCATTTGGGCATCACTAGATTAGAATGTAATGAGTGTTAATATTTGTACTGTATTTCGTGAAACCGTCGATTAAAACTTTAATATAGCTTTTCCGTTTCAAGCTGAGAGATTTTGAAGGATTTGCTAAGGAATACCTTCATAATTTGAATTCTTATTGACTGGAATATGAGAGTGATATCACGCTTCATTGGATTGTTGTTGTTACTGTTTTTATTACCCCCTGACCGGAAGTATTCCAGATCAGGTCCATATAGGCAACCGGGCTGAGGGGTGCGGATCCGGTTTCTAATTGCATCACAACTGTCGGAGTCTGACTTAGCCAGGTGCCACCTCAATTTTGACCAAGCATCCCCCACGACCGACATCTGGGGGGACCGTATCCTCTCCCATCTTCTCTGACCTCATAGAGGGGCTTTCCGGTCTACGGATTTAACGTGCCCATTTCCGGCCTAGACACGGAGGTATTTAATGATGCTTGTCGGGATATGATCCGAGCACCCTGTATGAAAGATTATCAACTTATGATAACCTACTAAAATCTATGAAAACATTAGTACATTTCGGTGTAGTTTGTAATTTGTTACAGACTGTAAAGACAGACTGTTGTAATTTATTACAGACTGTAATTACAGACTGTTCGCTGTCTTTACAGACCTGAGCCTATAAAGACATCGAATATTTATTCTTCAATTACAGTTTCCAGCCATTTTTATTTATATGTGATTTTTGAAGAAATCTGGACTAAAACTCTTCAGTGCGCTTAATCTATTTTCGAAAAAAAAAACATAATGAAGGCTATTTTGGTGCGGAGGGTCTCCTTGTAAAGTAAATTAACTTCGTCAGTTTTTCTCTGCCTCAGAATATTCGGTTTTCTGAGGTCTTGCGTCAGGTGAACCTGATATGTTGTGCTTGTATTTATTCTTATTTTTAGATTTGGGATTCTTATTTTTAAATTTGGGCTGACATTTGACTACGAGTATGCTTCCGGTATAGCTATTTTTTTATTCTATTTGTGTGTGTATTTGTGTGCGTGTGTGTGTGGTTAAATAAAGTGTAAATTCTTCTCATCTGGCGATCTAAATATATTGTTTTGTATGCTATCCTATATAGCTGTACTTTTCCACCTTGTTCTAAACAACTATGCCAGGATAACAATGTTTCACATCAATCTTTTAGCAGACAACAGACAGGTACCTTTACAGAAAATTCCTAGTCATCTATCTGTAATGTAATTAAATACAGACTGCCTCTCGCATTTCTAAACGTTTTTCTTGATCCTTATAGTGAGGTATTGAATTATTTTCTAGTAAGCCCTTCACAAACACAATTCAATAAACTCTTTCGAAAAGCATTTTGCAAGTTTAATTCTACCAGAAATTTGCCCAAACTATATATTTCCCGCTAACAGTAAACTGTAAGGAAGCTGTAACTAAAAAAGAAGTGTAAACAACGTCTAGCAGGTAAAAGAAGAAAGCGGAAGATGAACGGCAAATTTTCCGCCGCAGACGTTAACAGAGACTACTATGTCAACAAAACATTTATACCGTCCGGAATCAGAGCCTTTGATGGAGTAATGAAATAAGTTGGATAAGATTCAGAGTTAGGAATGCTAGTGGGGGGATATCGTTTAGCAAAAGATATCCGATTGAAAAGTCCAGTTGTTTACTTAGGAATTAGGTAAAACTATCCATACAGCAATAACAATATTTTCATAGCTGATATTTACAAATAGAATGTCTGTAATATATATTTTAGATACATTTAAACCTCTATAAGTTATTTTACTTAGTGTTTTTGCAAGATTGCATTGCCAAACTGTCTTCGGAACATGTGGCAGAGGGCAGAAATTCATTAAAATTCCTATTGGTAAATTTGGAATTACAGAACCACTCATCAAAATACAGTCGGACCCCGTTATAGCGAACCCGGTATATAACGAACGAAAATTTTGGTCCCGTCGTTTTCCTAGTATACGTACTTTAATTAGTATTGTGTCGGTTTAATGTAATCAATTTTAGTCGATTTAATTCATTAATTATCATTTTTAATAGAGTTTATCATTTTTAATACATCATTATAGAATACACATTGCAACTAATGAGTTATACGTATTGTAAACTCTAGCATTTTTCTTAGCGGTTTGGATATAACGAACCACAGGATAAAGCGAACAAAACCTTTGGTTCCTTGAAGTTCGTTATTACGGGGTTCGACTGTAAATGTTCTATATCTATAACCCCTCCCAAGTCACCTCTAAAATTTGTTTTAAGAGTAATAGCATTAATCTCACTCACAGATTTCAAAACACTATGATGAAACAAAGCAAGAAAAGATACTATGATGAAACAAAGCAACTGGAACTATGATAAAATGTCAAAAGTTTTTTCTTTTTTTTTTTTGTACTGAGACATGAGAGAGCAGGTATGGGTATGTAATATATCAGAAGCTTTTATTGTCGTATAGTGCGATATGACAGTTATATTCCAATAACAATATTGAACTTAAAAAAAAGTAACACCCAATAACATAAATACTTTCTAACCTCACGAAAGAGACAAATCTCAAACTTCATAACAGGTTTCTCTCTCTTATTAAAAAAAATATATTCTTCTGTCTAACTTGTAATTTATAGTTATACATGACAGCCGAACATTTACAAGCCAGTGAGTTATAATCCGAATCTTAAAAATTATTTCACATGTAAAAAGGCTTCCAGACAAAATTCTAAACATAGGAAGATATTCTGTAAACGACAACGGGGCAACTGTTTCCAACTGAATCGCATGAGACTATAAATAGCTTAAGAAATGTAATAAAACAGACGGCATGATGCATTCACACATATACATGCTTGCTAACGTAGCTTACAGTCACTTAAACAGGGACTGTAGAAGTTAAATTTCAGACATAAGCTTTTGTACGCAGAGATATCACTCTGTGAACGGATGCTATTTAAATCATGTAAAGATTATCCCAGGGTATTATTCAGGAACTCCTAAACTCATTCACAGAATATTGCTTATTAGTAAATTTAAATGGTTTCCTTGAGTGCAGTTCGCACAAATATGTTTATTTTCTTATAGCTTTGGAAACAATAACGGGAATGAAATACCTAACATATGGATATAAAACAGCCCGTAAGTATTTAAAATCTTCAAATCATTCAAATTTGCTCTTCTTTCCAAACACGTGTCTTTTTAAGTCCCTGAAGCAAAATAATTTTTTGTGACCTGTTTCATTCATTCCTCTTCGTAATTATTAAACCATAACACTTAATTGCTTTTGTAATAAGTAACACCCAAAAGGGATGTTTTGCCTTTAGGGGAGTTTTAAAATTTCTTCTTTTGGACATGCCTCCAAATGTTCAGAATCAAATAAAGAAAATGTTTTAGGACTCAACTAAACGCACTGATGAAGAGTTTGAAATAGGAAATTAAAAAACAAGTTAACTGGTAGTATTATTCACTCTGTAAAGCTGAGTATATATTACATGACGTTAAAATTAAAAAAAAAAGAAATAGAAGTATTTTTTTTAAAATGCTTATAGAAAAATATTACATATACTCTCTGTTCCAAAACTCTTGTCATCAATCAATCAATCAATATGTGTGTGTATGTATATATATAAAGAATTATGCAGAAAATGTACGATTATTTCTCTAAGAATGAAGGGAAAGTTTTGGAAAAGATTTAAATATACCGTATATACATAATGATTCTTAAAAAAAACCATTAATTATATTGGATTAAAAATTGCGATGCATCAAGCTCGTTACAACCTCGAATCAATAATACATTTAGGGTGTTCTTATATATTACGTCTTTTCAGTCTATTTCTGTAATTATGTTACTTTCGTATATTTTTAATTCACTCGATGGAAATCGACGTCATAATTCCCGTATATTCTTCAGCTATTTCGACTATGAGGTTCAACTTACGTCAAATCTCTAAACATCGAAAAACAGAAGGTATAATCCGCAATCAGCTTAATATACTTAAGCCGGCAGTCGCAGATCAGAGTCTGGTGCTTCAACCTTGTATAAACAGCTGGGAACTTGGAGACATAGACGACAAAACTTATCTAGCGAGTGCAGAATGTAGAAGTTTGCTCACGTATTTACATTTTCTGGAATGTAGAGCATAAGCCTCGCGAACAAACGGAAGAAGGTTTTTATTGGATGTTGCTGAACAAAGAGTAAGTTTGTTTTATGCAAAAGGCGTAACTAGGATGAAAAGAGTGGTCTTGATGGCGGTAATATTCATCAGATACTTTATGTATTGGAGAGTGCCACACACGAAAATGTCGGAAATAACACAGATAAAAAAGAAATAACTTATTAATATGTGAGCGATATTGAAATAGCTCAAACATAACGAAAGGAATGCCCAAAACTCAGGTATAAAAAATAGACTGGATAAAATATTTTTATAATAGATTTATTAAAATGCAGTCAATTAGTTCCTCCTTTAGTAGTTCCCCAATATTTATTATTAAACAGCGGTTATTTTTCCAGATTTCTGTGTAGTACAGTGGAGTCCCGATAATCCGAAATGCTTGACACCAGACCCTTTTCGTGTTAACGAATCTTTCGGATTAAGCGGAATCATTCTTAAAATAAACTTAAATTACATAATAACGTGTGATTACATAAATATTACATATTACGTGTGATTACATAAATATTATATATTACGTGTGATTACATAAATATTATATATTACGTGTGAAAACATAAATATTACATATTTACGTGATTACACAGTTTATTTTATAAGGTCTGTCTAAACATAACCCAATCTCGGGACGAAATAGTGATAAGAGAGCGGAACGCTGCCTAGTACAGTCAACACCGACTCAAACAACTGCGTTTGAGTCGGTGTTGATGCAGTACAGTAGAGTGTAAGATGTTCTAATAATTACGCCACAGTGCTCGACAGTTGGAGAGGTGCGTCGTTACTGTTAGTGTCAGTTTAGCATTAGCATAAATACGTGTTGTTTATTCTACTGTGTCCTACTTTATTATACTACTGTTGTCTAACTTTTAATTTTCTTGTGATTTTCAGAAATATTTTTTATATTACTTAGTATCACTGTACTTTTATTGTAACCTTAGTTCTTTTTGACTTTGGTTTCGGATTTCCGAAGTTCAAATTATCAGGACTCCATTATAATTTGTAACTGCAACATTAGACAATCTGGAGCAAATGTAGCCAAATTTAATCCTACAGACTGAGTAAAATTAATAACGCACCCGAATAAGTGTGTACCGGGGGGGGGGGGGGTAAGGAAAAATTTTCCAGATTGCTGTGTAACTGATCATCTGTGCAATGTGCTGGACGAACCTCGCTATTCATTAGCAGATGGTGATGTTTTAAATCGGTGAAAAGGTGTAAATAAGGTTTTTAAATCAAACTAATTTTTAAAGAAGGAAAGAATTAACTTTGTCTTAGCATTCAGGTCTGCAATGACACGTTTCCCTAAAAAAATTTAATAGCATGTAACATCTTATCCGAAAAACCCTAATTTTTCTCATAACACTTGATTTTTCAATGCACTGAATCAAAACATTTCTATATAGTGAGGAAATACTTCAGAAGACTTTTTTTGCAATTTCCTTATTCTTAAAATACAAATCTTCAATAAAAATATCCATTAGACCCCTTTTTCCATCTACTAACTTACTGAATGGAGACAATCAAGCTCACAAACATGCGGATATCTGAGGTGGTGGTGATTAGTTTCATCCGATGTTTGAAATCAGAACGCACACGTGGAAGCGGATACTTACAGTTCTTTTAACGAACCAAATTGTTATCGGGATAACTTATACGGCTAAAGTTATGTTTACGATCCTCATTAAAAAGCGTTGAACAACTGTAAGGAAAGGTGCAGGAGAGTACATGTTTCTCAGAGAAAAACGGTGAAATTTCATCTATTTCGCAGAAAAATTAGCCATTCATCGAGATACCATGTGTCTGAAGCGGTTCATTAAATTTAATCTGATAAGAAAAGGAAAAATACGTGGTTCTTCAGATTTATTAAATGATAATAATATTCAAGAGTTGTATTTCTATGTAGAACATTGGCTTTGTAATTATATTTTCATGACTGAATACAAGCTCTATCTCTCTCATACACAAAAAAATTATTGTAAAATCAAGAATGTCACAATTAGTTTTGACGGGAATTTTCGTTTATTAAAAATGTTAGCTTTATGAGCTTAAAGGTGATGATTATTTTGTACGCTTTGTATATTCCTTTGATTGTATGCAACAAAATGTTTTTGGTTTTTCCTTAAATCAAATAGGTTCAAAATCATTTAGTATCAATTATTATTTCATAAAATAAACAATTGACTCATTTTTAAAATTTGTAGAAAAGATCATTATGTGAGTTACTTTTTAAATTATTTGTTCAAATATTTGTATAAGTATTATGTGAAGGAAGCATTCTTTACTTATTATTTTATGTTATTTTATTTTCTTTTTTTTTTTTTTTTTGCTGCGATCTTTATGTTAATTCTTTCATCTCTTTTTATTGTGCACTTTAAAGTTTTGCATTACAAAGCCAAGTAAATTAGCTTTATAAAAGAAGCTTGGGAAAATTAAATTGTGCTTAGAACACGAGTTCTTGACAGATGCAGTGATTGCCAGAAAATCATCTGGTGCAGCAATATGCTATAGTAGTGAAACTCGCTGAGAGCTAAAATAGATCAAAGTTGTGTAATTGTAAAATACATTAAGAGTCTAATAACTAAACAATATTTCATATAATATTCATGTAATTATTGAGCAAATTAAATTAGTGCCATACCGAATTTCTATCTTTTTCATTGAGTAAACTTATGTTTTACTGTAAGAAAATTTATTATCCTCTCTTCCAGAAAGTATATAGGATTAATATGACTATACCTGTGGCGTGAGGAAATCTCATAAAGTGATTTCCATACCGCACTCCTTTAATATTTATTTACATACTTAAAAAGTACAATAATCTTTGAAAGCTTACAAGCTGTTTGCATAATAATTATGGATTACTATAAAAATTTATCAAACTAGTTACAAGTACTGAGAAACTAATTGTTGACTTAAGTAAGCTAGTTGCTATGCTATGACGCAATTTAATTTAGCCTAATTAAATTCTGTTAGGTTTTTAAATTTTATAAAGGAGGGTCTCTGGTTCCCATCATCCCTCCGTCAAATATGTCCATGCTTTTTATGGAGTATCAAAAGAAGTTCACTTCATTTTCGCACTTAGGATGCCCTGAAGATTTACGCAATTAGTTTAACAAAATACAAATATATTTATGCAATATTTTTTTTTAAATTTATGGATTTATCAAATAAGAATTTTGGTTATTCCCCTTGTACTTTGACAACACGTATAGATATTTTAAAAAATCTAAAGTACTAAAACCAGAACTGTCGAAAAAAGTCTTTTTCATCCCACTGAATAAAATATTTTAACGCCACAAAACAACTATACTGCTATTAAATAATACCAATTGGGGACTTTTCCAGGATCAATAGGTTAAAAACTATCAGGAAAATTGTAAGTCTGCAAAACGACTAAGCACATTTTATATTATAGATGACTTTTATAATTTACGAGGAAAGTGTTTATTAATTTCGTAAATACTACATTTGCTTATACACTGCTGGCCACCCAAATTGCAACACCAAGAAAGACAAGAGATATCACAACAAAATTTATTTTGTAGATAACATGTTGAGCAAGTATCAAATGATTAAATTTATAGACTTCTGTGAAGTGTGGTTCCTGCCAAAATCAGTAGCCAGAGTAGCCGCCATTGTTGGAGATCACCGCTGCCACACGCCTCGGCATTGATTCAAAGAGACTTTGGATGAGTTCTTGGGGTACAGCAGACCAAGCAGCTTCCACACGTTGACAAAGTTGATCTGCTGTGGCAGCTGGGGATGGAATCTGGGTCAATCGTAGAGCAACCAGGGACCACATGTTTTCTATCGGCGAAAGATCCGGAAAGCGAGGCGGCTAGGGAAGCAATTCAATCTGGCGATTGACGAAGAACCGTTGGACAATGCGTGCCACGTGTGGTCGCGCATTATCCTGTTGAAATATGGCTGTGGGCAAGCCCTGAAGGTAAGGAAGGACAACTGGCTCCAACACCTCGGAGATGTAGCGCTGGCTGTTTAAAGTACCCGCAATGCGTACTAGAGATGTGCGAGAGTGATATCCAATACCGCCCCATACCATAATACCCGGTGCAGGACCAGTGTGGCGATGCATAACGCAGCTGTTCAGCATCCTCTCTTCACGGTGTCTCCAGACTCGAATGCGACCATCGTGGTGTTGCAGACAGAAGCGTGACTCGTCAGTAAAGACAATTTCATTCCATTCTGCCGTCCACATCCTTCTGTCATCGTACCATTGGCGGCGGACACGTCTGTGGTTCTGCTTCAAGGGTAGACAAAGCAATGGACGTCTTGCGGACAGACCACTCTGCTGTAAACGGCGTCGAATGGTACGCGCAGACACTGGATGATGCGTTACAGACTGCATGTGCTGTGCTATGGTTCGTGATGTGACTGAGCGATCCGTCACTGCCATGCGTACAATTTGCCTGTCATCACGTGAAGTGGTGCGCTGAGGTGGATGCGATCGAACACGCCGGTCCGTCGTACCCTCAAGCATCCAACGATCACATATCCGCATTACAGTTGTTTGGTTTCGTCCAACACGACTACCGATTTCCCTGAAAGATAATCCACAATCTCGGTAGCCCACTATCCTTCCTCTGTCGAACTCGGATACTTGATCAAAAGATGATCGCTGTTTTCGACTAGGCATAATTGATCGTTTTTTTGTAAAAACCACAAGAAAAACACAATTGCCGAACTTGAAATCGTCAAAATCTCCAAGCCTTAAATAGCGCTTTGAAGTGGCGCCACAGGCGCGCGTGATGTGCGTCTGCGCTGAAATTCTAATCATTTGTATATCTCACCTCCGCTAATGCATGTTGTAAATTTCATGTTATTTGCATGTTTCCTTCAGGGTGTTGCATTTACAGTGGCCAGCAGTGTATATCACATGCAAAAGAAACTCTTATCTACAAAAGAATTATACTCCGAAATGATTAAAAGCCATTAGGATGTTTAAAACATCTATTCTCTTATAATTTTATTCCGCTAATATACATATGTATAACGGGAAAATTACGGAAATAGACAAGAGGATTTTTTCAATAAATTTTTTTTCAAGCGAATGATCTCTGAGATGAGCTTCAGAGAAAAACTGGAACATTTTAAGGGCTTTTGTTATATGCTAATATATCAAGGTAAATGTGAGTTTTATCTTTTAGATCTTCAAATGTATCCTTAGAAAAAAAGGAGTGTGTGATTGAAACATAAGAGCTAGGCAAATTCGTCAAATCAGTTACTTTTTTCCAGTTCTCACAGTTTCAGAACTGTCGACATGGTTATATAAAGCATGGTTAAGTGCCCTCATTTTTGATTTATGCTGTCTGTAAAGTCAGTAGACTATGACAAGTAAATTAAATCATTCTCTAATGTCTCGTAATGTTTTTTTGCCATCGTGTTTCACAGTACAGTTCAGTGTAATTCGATCACTAGACTATAACATATAAATTAAATCATATTTTGGGGAATTTTTTGATAAAAGAACACGGTAAATTAATATGTTTCAGTGACTCAGAAAAAATATTTTTCTCCCTGTTGTGATATGTTTTCACGTATTTCCCATATTAATCATCTAACTTTGAAGAGCAGAAAAAAAACATGAAAAAGTAAGATCAAATGTAAGAAAAAGAATGCTCACTTGCAGCTCTTCGTGTGGAAAAATTAGTTACTTCTTTAAAAGAAAAAATTTTCAAACAACCCAACATTTTTGTTATAATGCATATATTCTTCTTCCGACAAAAGAACCCGGAAAAATGGAAAAAAAAAGGCAGGAAAAAAATTGTAGTTAATTATAAAGAGAAATTCAAAAAAAGAAAGCTAAAGAAACTTTTAGCAAATGACAATCCTACAAACATTTAATATAACTGTATGTCTCAATATCTGCTTATATGAACTATGTACAGAGGCTGTTCACACATTTTTTAGACGATGTATATTGTATTCACAAAACTAAATTACATAAAATTCTTGTGTTTTAAATGTTCTATTTGACATCCCTTATTCTAAACTATCTTTCGACACCGCAATTTCCAGGATAATAATGCCTTTTGAAGTGTCAGAAGAGGTATTCTATCCCATTCTCCTAAACAGCTTTCCAGAGTCCTGTAAGGGTTTGGGACGACGATTGGGTAATGCAGATTTTAAAAGTCCGAAAGCACAAAAATCCATAGGTGATACATCGGGAGATTTAGTAGGGATATCAGTGAAGGGTATGGCCTTGATACCAGTTTTTTGTTCCATTTCTTTTAGGAAATTTACAGTGGATTTTGATGTGTGACTGCTAGCTTTGTCCTGATGGAGTCTCACAGATTGATGGCACTGTGGGTAAAGTGATGGTATTTCATTCAGAAAAATTGGCGATAAAATATGTTCCTGATTGTATTTGGAGTTAATCTTGACATTTTTTACCACTCTCTTTATTTTTAACTTGCCATTATAAGAAAACCAGCAACAATCATGAATCGCTTAGAAAAACTTTCTTTCGATTCTTTGAACCATGTACTTAAATTTTTTCTCCCCTTTTATGATAATAAATGGCTCTTTTTTTGTTGCAATCATTTAAATACACCCATGATTCATCTATTGTGACAATTGTTTTCCATTTTTCTTTGGATAAGTGTTTCTCATATAGAATTCTGCAGGGTGTCCTGCGTTCAGCGATATGATTTGGAAGAAGACGATGCACATTGCATTTTTTCGCTTTCTTAAGATTTAAATCAACGTTTATCATTTTGTTTACAGTGGACACCGAGCATTTTAATGATTTTGCAACTGTCCTTTGACTAGGGGGATTTTCTTATAACATTAAACAACGTACCTTTGCAATAGTCGAAGATGTCCGCTTTTTCCTTGGATACTTGTTTGGAAATTTTTCCCACTTGAGGCTCCAATTTGACGTTTGTTTTCTTTCTTGTTGACGATATTACCTATCGACGCTTTAGATATCACAAAACCATGACTCTCACATCGTTTTTGGATAACGGAGTATGCATATTTCTCTTCGGAAAGAGCATAAATGTAGCCTTCGAACCACTGCTTTGTTAAAAACGCCATTTTGAATAAAAACAAAACTTTCAAGCCGCAAACGATAATTTTGACTTTTAAAAACATAGTACAATTGCAATGATTTCTTTTGCAGCAAACGATTTTTTATTACCGCTTAACAAAATCGTCTAAAAAATGTGCGAACAGCCTCTGTAGAAAATAATATTTTTCAATGGATTTTCAGTATCTCAATAATATAGTCAACCCCATTAATTCTGTCTAACTCACTAAGTCATAGATAATTTGTAGCCTTAAACACAACCCTGGAATAGCTTGAAAATATAAATGAACTAATAATGAAATTCATGTTTATAAGTGATTGGTTAAATTATCTTAATAAAAGGTATTATAAGAAAATATGATTCGTATTTTTCTCCTGTGGGAAAATATAGTTTTCCCTAACATGAAATGGCTGTTGAAAACATGATTTTTATACTACTTCGACCGTCTTTAAACCAATGTTTAATTTCATTGAAGAAATAACTAAACTGCTGGCCACTGTAAATGCAACACCCTGAAGGAAACATGCAAATAACATGAAATTTACAACATGCATTAGCGGAGGTGAGATATGCAAATGATTAGAATTTCAGCGCAGACGCACATCACGCGCGCCTGTGGCGCCACTTCAAAGCACTATTTAAGGCTTGGAGATTTCGACGATTTCAAGTTCGGCAATTGTGTTTTTCTTGTGGTTTTTTCAAAAAAACGATCAATTATGTCTTGTCAAAAACAGCGATCATCTTTTGATCAAGTATCCGAGTTCGACAGAGGAAGGATAGTGGCCTACCGAGATTGTGGATTATCTTTCAGGGAAATCGGTAGTCGTGTTGGACGAAACCAAACAACTCTAATGCGGATATGTGATCGTTGGATGCAGGAGGGTACGATGGACCGGCGTGTTCGATCGCATCCACCTCAGCGCACCACTTCACGTGATGACAGGCAAATTGTGCGCATGGCAGTGACGGATCGCTCAGTCACATCATGAACCATAGCACAGCACATGCAGTCTGCAACGCATCATCCAGTGTCTGCGCGTACCATTCGACGCCGTTTACAGCAGAGTGGTCTGTCCGCAAGACGTCCATTGCTTTGTCTACCCTTGACGCAGAACCACAGACGTCTCCGCCGCCAATGGTGCGATGACAGAAGGATGTGGACGGCAGAATGGAATGAAATTGTCTTTACTGACGAGTCACGCTTCTCTCTGCAACACCACGATGGTCGCATTCGAGTCTGGAGACACCGTGAAGAGAGGATGCTGAACAGCTGCGTTATGCACCGCCACACTGGTCCTGCACCGAGTACTATGGTATGGGGCGGTATTGGATATCACTCTCGCACACCTCTAGTACGCATTGCCGGTACTTTAAACAGCCAGCGCTACATCTCCGAGGAGTTGGAGCCAGTTGTCCTTCCTTACCTTCAGGGCTTGCCCTCAGCCATATTTCAACAGGATAATGCGCGACCACACGTGGCACGCATTGTCCAACGGTTCTTCGTCAATCGCCAGATTGAATTGCTTCCCTGGCCGCCTCGCTCTCCGGATCTTTCGCCGATAGAAAACATGTGGTCCCTGGTTGCTCTACGATTGACCCAGATTCCATCCCCAGCTGCCACAGCAGATCAACTTTGGCAACGTGTGGAAGCTGCTTGGTCTGCTGTACCCCAAGAACTCATCCAAAGTCTCTTTGAATCAATGCTGAGGCGTGTGGCAGCGGTGATCTCCAACAATGGCGGCTACTCTGGCTACTGATTTTGGCAGGAACCACACTTCACAGAAGTCTATAAATTTAATCATTTGATACTTGGTCAACATGTTATCTACAAAATAAATTTTGTTGTGATATCTCTTGTCTTTCTTGGTGTTGCAATTTGGGTGGCCAGCAGTGTAGTTTTATTTTACTATTGATACGTTATTGGTTTTTCTGAAAATAGTTGCTGATAAAAACATGAATATTTATTATTCTAAACTATTTTTTTTCAAACACATGAGTTTTTTTTCAAAATTCAGACATATGACAAAAGTTTGTGGCGATCCTCGTCCTCATTAAAGAAATATTTAATGGGAAAGGGGAAATATGTAAATGGGGAAGTACTGACATTTAATCCTACAATTTTGTTGCAGAACTTTCAAAGCTTCAAGTAAGGTAAATTATATCTAAAGCCTTAAAAATCTTAGAATACAGCACTCGACATTGACCCGGCTGGTTGGCGCAGTGGTTTGACCCATGGGCAATGTATGAGTGCCTTCACCGCCAGATTGTGGGTTCGATTCTCACTTGTCCGATGATAAGGGTGAGAATTAGCGAGATATGTTGGTCCATCTGTATGGTACTCCCATAATAAAGAAGCCAACACATTCGCGGTGTGGATGGGCGAGTGTCATAATAGACAAAGTACCTGTCACCCTGGAAAGAACATTCGAAATTTGGTAAGAAATTTAAAAATATTTAAAAATCTAGGAAATTTGAAATTAGTCTTCCGTTATTTTCTCTTATTAACTTTCCCGCGTTTTAAAGCCTATCATTTTGCTTATTGCAATGTTTTTAATAGGATAAGTGGTTAAGTGTGTTAAATTTAACCAAACAAATTCAATGTGAAATATATGGATGATTCTTTGTAAGAATGGGATTTTAACTCCATAGTTGGATGTTCAAAGTAAGAATGGTAGTTAGTTTCGAACTAACTTATATGATTCATCACATCGAGGAAGATTCGGCGTGATGGTCTCAATGGATTTGTCCATTGAGAAATTTGTACTTGTGTGTACCTGTGAGTACTTGTGTGAACATTTTACGCGTATTCCACATGTTTCAGGTTAGTAATTATGGAAGCGTTAAATGTGAATTAGCAAACCTATAAAAATATTTCCTCCTTGATAGGTATTTAAAGAAGGCTGCGTTTGAATTTAGGTATGACTATATATCAAGGGCCGTACCACAGAATTTAGGAACAAAATTTAGAAAACTTTAAATGAAAAATCACTATGTTGAAAATGACGCGAAAAAGTCATGACAGTACATTCTCAATGTGATAGTGAAACAAGGGGTTAGTCTATATATATATATAACAGTTCCGTAAGTGACTGACTGACAGATAACGCACAGAGCAAATCGCTGTACCTAAAGGGCTGAAATTTTGCATGCCGATTCTTTTTATAGTGTAGGGGTGCACAAAAAAAGATTTTTGAAAAATTCTTCTTAGATTTTTTTTAATGTTAATTTTTAAGCTGTTTTGAAACATTTTTTAAAGTTTGCATTTAAAATAATAATTTGAGGGTTATAAAATTTATATCACGAGAAATATCATAAAAATTTCTTTTAAATTAAATCCTTTTCGAAGCTTTATCTCCATTTTCTGATTTTGGTGAATTTTTAAAGATTGGTTTTTAGAATTTAATTTATTAAATGCTGATCACATGGTTTCTTTTCTTTTTGTGATACTTTAAATTAATTTTGCGTCACGTGCATAACATCGAAATAAATTGACAAAAAATATTAAAATACGGTAAAAGATAAAATTTAACCACTAAACTAATTGAGATGGAATTTTTTAAGAATGAAATTCAAATTAGTATGTTTTATGGATATTGAACATACAAATTGATTGCACACATTGACCATTATATTTAATTTGAATATTTTCTTCTACATTATTTTGTCTATAAAAATATCTTTTACGATTTTATATATATATATATATATACATATATGGTATTAATTGCATGCATTATTGACCTTTGTATTTAATTTGAATGTACTCCGTAGCGAAGCACGGGTATTCAACTAGTAAATATATAAAAATGTGATGTTATGGATGTGAAATGAAGGAGATCGATTACATCATTTAATATTCAAAGAAGTGAAAATTTAGTGATGTGTCCTCTGGAAAATGAAAGCTGATGCGGTAAAACACTTTTAATTTCTTATAAACAGATTTATGTTATCATATTTTGATTAGTATTGTATTATATATTTCAATCAGCAGACTCTAACATGTAAATTAAATTATGTATTAAATGTGATATTTTTGTCAGATCGATAGTAGAACACGCTAAGTTTGTATATCTTGATGTCTGAGAAAAATTATTATTTAATTTTTTAATGTTTATTCAGACAATGTAGAAAAAAAAATTAACTATCTGATAGTGGAAATGTACGGCAGTCAACAACTGCTGATTTTTGAAAATGTGAAATTTATTCTCCGGCTGAATTTCCAGAACAATCTCAAAATTTAAAATAGAAATTTGTCTAAAATAAAATCTGCTAAATGATAATCCTGAAAGTTCAACACAGAAATTATTCTATTAAACTTCTTGTATATATAAAGTGGAAATATTTAAGGACCATTAATGAAAATGAACTTATTTAAGGGGGGGGGATTATGAAATGTATTCTGTACAAACTGTTTCGAACTAGTGCACCTTTAAATTTTTTTTCATGTATGTATAATTTTCTATAGATATTAAAAAACAAATCTTTAATAATAATGATTTATGAAATAACTCTTTAATCATTCAGAGCTTTGTCATTTTTGCACCTACATTTTTGTATCGCGTATCTATCAAATGAACTCCTTATTTTCTATGTAAACAATTAATCTGCAAATTAATTTATGAATAAAAAGTTATCAGATAGATAAAGGCATTAAAGAATTAAATTTGTGAAAATGAATCCATGATAAATAAATCCATCAATAAAGTTTATTTTTTGTATCAAACTGTGCATACATTTAAAAAATACCAAATAATACGTAAGATAAAGCTTAATATAAGGAAATTTAAGACTTAATTTATCCTTATCCTTGAAACTCTAGAGAAAAGAATTGAGAATCGAATTTTAGATTGAAAGAGATAAAAACGATAAACGAAAGAAATAACGTCAGCAAAATTTCACGTTAGACGAGCAGGAAACTATCTCCAAACAAGATGTTACATACCATCTTTTAATCCCGTCTAAAATTCATTTTTAGCAAAATATGTCACGGACAAGTTCTTATCGCTTCCTATTTTTAACCGGAGTAGCTAAATCGAGATATATTGTTTGGTAAATCACCTGTGAGTAAAGCAAGAAGTAATTCAGTGCTCATTCTTTGCAAAAATATTTTAAACATTGGGGCATAATTTTGTGCGTTTTTAATGGTTTTCGTGCAACTTGATTTTAGCCTTATGACGCGCAACTGTTCGAACAGAGACAGTTGAATAATTCAGCTGAAGATATGTGTTCGCCCTGAAATGAATAATGCATGCAAGAGTGTTTGCTTCTTTTACATTAATGACATAAATATTTCAATATTTCACTATTTATGCATAAACTTTCTCTTCTTACATACATTTTTTACATTTATTTTTAATTTTTAAGAACTTAATCTCAATTACGTACCTTTTGCGAGGACATGCATCACATAAATATATATGCGTGTGTCTGTGTGTTTGTGTGTATACATACATACACAAGTGAACTTATATACATGTACACATACACACGCACATTCACATTATTATATATGTAATGAAACTAATATCAATAGTTAAAATGTAAATATTGATATAATATATTTTTAGCTAATAAGCAAACCTATTGGATATAAACCGGCAAAAAGGACTTAATATTTGATTAAATAAAACCATAATACTTTTAACTACAGGTAACCTTTATTTTGCATTAAATACTGCTTAAAGGTTTTTTAATTACGAAAAAATTTTTAACTATAGATATTTGTATGAATATTTAAAGAAAGGAATATGCTTTAATTTTTCTTAATGTGATACACATATATATTCACTCCCGATTTGTGTAATCTTCAACAACTGTTTGTAGGTAATTGTTATACACAGTTTACTCAGCTAGGCTTCCATTATACGTATACTGTCTCGGAAAGTTCTTTTTCGAATGAAATAGTTTTAAAATGATATCATTATCGTATAGAGAACAATAAAGCGAATGATTGAAAGAAATAAAAGAAAGTAAAAAAAAAAGAAGAAATGAGATGATTTAGGTTTTAAATGTTCATTTATTCTCCTAGACTCTATAAAACAGAAATAAATCTCTTTGAATTGGTGTCATACTTAATGTTGACAATTCTAAGAAGCGATAAATAATGTAAGATAATTTAAGAGATTTTGAATTTCAGTAGGGCATGGTGTATGTTTGATGCAAATGAAAAAATTATAATTTAGAATAATCACTTACATTCATTACTTATTTCAGTTTAGAACTATTTGTTTAGATTTATAAATTTCTGGGATATAAATTAAAATGAAAATAATATGAAAAACAACGTAAAATGTAATTAAACGAGAGAAAGTAAATTGAAATGAGTAAAAAGGAAAGAGAATGCACATTCCTTGGCATTTAAATCTATTTAACATATACTCTGTTTAATTCATTTAACTGAAAAATATTTTATAATATAACCCACTCTAATTTATATCGATCTTTAAAAACAGAACTGAAAAGTTCTGTAAGTGAATTTAATGTTCTAAAATAAAATTAAACATATTTTTGGAAAATGTGAATCATAGTTCAATACCTTTGTTTGTGACTAAGATTCCTATTGTGCTAAAAATTTCCCACTGTTTTCGTTTGTAATGGCTTCTTCAAGTTCAAAAGGATATTATTGTTAACAGAGGACAAAAGGAATACTGATAATCCACAATTAGTAAATTTAAGTAGGTTATAGTTTTGACACTTCACGGTTTTCGTGCTGCTTTTTAGTATCAGGCATTTTGTACACAACCACGGATTTCATATAAAAATATCAAGTCAACAAATAATTTAATAAACGAAAAGATAACATTTAGTTCTTGAAAACAATTATACTAGTTTTGAACTACATAAATACTTTACGAATGTCTGTTCACGTTTATAATAGTATTTTCTAGCTAAGAAATGGTTTATTTTGGGCAAAAGATGAAAATAATATAAATAATTTGCAATGAATGTAACTTAATATGCTTGAGATTTGACCCTTCGTAGATTTCATTTTGCCATTTAATATCACGTATTTTCTTGCTCTTGTAAAATCCACTTATTTTATCTAAAGATATGAAGTCTTGCAAAGAAAAAATGAACTTTAATATTAAATTCAATGTCTAGAAATGATGCTACAAGTTTAGAACTATATAAAAGCATCACTGAAGATTTTAATACGTTAGATAAAATTATCTAACATTGCTATATTTAGTATATTTACATAATACATACTACATTTTATCATTATATTTATCTAAAAATATGAATTTTTGCAAAAAATCAATGAACTTTAATATTAAATTCAGTTTCTATAAATGATACAAGTTTATAACTACATAAAAACATTACTCAAGGTTTTAATAAGTTAGATAAAATTGACAATGACTAATAAAGTAATTAATAACATATTTACAATATGAAATTATATATACTTGTAGAGCTAATAAAATTCAACGAATTCTTGAAATTTTGGATTTAAAAAAAATATTATTTCGATTTTTTCCTATCCTTGTCCAAGTATACACATATTTTTGTAGAGAAAAATTAGTACTTCCTGATCTGATGTTTATCACTTCTGAATATATTGCACGTTTAATATTGAATCATGACTACTGAAATTAGCAGTTACTTAAGTTTGATGCCTTGATTATATATTAATGGTTTGGGTCTTAAGCATGACACTTACCTAAGGCGCGATTTGTTTAAAAAGATGCGTCCACCCTATGTTGAAAAGTATTTACTTTAATCAAAGAGATTCCATTAAAAAGAAAGTACAATTCAGATAATGGAATATGCAACAACAAAAAAGAAAGAAGGGCTCCTAAGAAATAAAAATTATGGTGTTGAATTATTTTAAAACCAAAAAAGAGAGACAGTGAAAGAGAGAGAGTGAGAGAGCAATATCGATGTCAATTTCAGACTCTTGCTTAATACGTCTAGTATACATGATGTTCTTCTCCAAGAAAGGCCTTAAAGTGAGGCTTATTTAAAATGTGATCCAGTGGATGTTGTATTAATGCTTTGATATACTTAACACAGAAATAATAAAATAAGTCTCATATCGAAGACTACTGACGCACTGGCATCAAATAAGGTAAGCGTCAAATTGGGGAAATGTTCCTAGTACAGAAGCGTGAGATTAAATGTATTTAAAATATAAAAGTGTTTACATTTCTAATTCGAAGCAGGTTGTCTTGCGGAGATAATTAATGCATTCTGTGGCGAGCATTCATAGCTTATTATGACACACTTCGGACACGGGTTTATTGAGAAGGCTAACACCCGTCTCCGCAGCTCTGAAAAGGGCGCCAAGCCCCCTCATTAAAATGTTCGAAATGATGCCGTTAATTTCGCAGGCGCTCGTTTTTACCCTGGCCTTGTATACGCACACCCGCGACCTTGTGCTGTCTACAAGGCAGCATGTATATATACGAGGGGGGCCGCATGTGTGTTGTTCGTAAGGTTTGGTAACTATAGTAACAGTCTGATACTTGGCACCCGCTTCCACCATAGAACACGGCCAGCCAAATTAGCTAGTGACCTTTAACAATGAAGATTAGTTAAACAAGTTAAGGGAAAAATTGCAGGCAAGAGGATATTTTTTTATTGTTTAGTTTTAGAATTATTTTTGCCAGTTTTGACACCAACGATTTATTTTTAGGGGTGATTTGGTTTCGTTAGATTACGTTTTGACTGGGGTCCAAGGTTATTTTTGGGGTGGGGGCAGGCTTGTGAACTTGAGTTACGATGCTAATGGCTAAACGGAGGGGATCAAAGAACGTTAGTTGAAGGGGGCCTAAACACTCTGAGTAATTCTTTAATTCGTCGTGGTAAGTAGTTTAACTACCGAAAAATTAAAATTCAGTGAAAGAAACCCAATCGACTTCCGCTACACTAGATATCGGGTAATGGCAGAAATTATCTTATAAATACATTGTGTGGTTTATTTTAGTGCGTTACTTATTTCATAAATGATCAAAAATAGATCTCTGGAAGTTAAAACACCACGAAGCTAATTTCCTGAGCTTTTGGTTATTCTGCGGTGCAAAATTTATCATTCAGTAGGGGACTCTTAGCATAATTGTAAATAAATCTTTGGCTAATTGCGTGTAGAAGTGATGTATAGTCTTTTGCGTATTGTAGCAACTCTGTACCATTTAAATAATGCATGCCAATGGGTTTTTGATACTCGAACGTAAAGCTCAGAAAAAAATGTAAATATATTCATATGTAGTCACACTGTATATTATAAATGATAAAACAAAGATTCTATTTTTAACTGGAAAAATATGTAGAAAACTAAATTTTAATTACGATATGAGGATAATAGAAATAAGCTGTGCCTAAATTGCTAGGGTTTTTTTTATAGAATCTCAAAGTATTTTTTTTTCGTGAGTTTCGAGATTCCTGTGATTTAGAATGCGGGTCATTATGGTAGGAGGAAACAATTTTCAGGAATGGCCTACCTTATTTTCAGCTAGTAGGTATATTTTTTTAGAAAATCTTTCATTTGGTAAGAAATGGATAACACGGATTGATAAAATTTTTACATTATAATTTTAATTTCATACTTTGTGAATTAACTGAGTTTCAACGCAATTTTAGTTTTTAATATTTTTTTTATAACTAGTTAGTTTCAATTTCCTGAGTTAGTTTCAAGTTTAAAAGAGATTAGCAAAAACTTTGTGACCATTCTATCATATTGAATTAATTATTAGTCTTAATTAAAGGGCGAATCTATTTAAAGGTAGTTTTTATTCCATTCAGTCTATGAAAGTCTGAGCTAAATTTTGAGAGGTTATGGTTATAAGCTGGTAATCATGATATACTTTGCCTTAGTTTCACTGGCAGGAAAATGTTTTCAAAATTTTTTTTCTATGCAGCAGGCACTTTGTTTATTCTGAGAATATTGACCTATCCCCCTCTTAAATATTTAGGCAACTTTAATAGGGGAGTCTCCCATAGGGAACCAACAGTGCTCCCTGTGAGGAGACAGCACAAGAACTTCCATGCCCTTTCCAGGAATAGCACACGATCCCACTTTGTAGAAGCACAAGATGCTAACCACAATGTGTTTCAAAACTACTTTTAAATTAATGTTAAGGCAGTAGAAATTTTTTTCCAGCTCTTATCCACATTGGGTTTGGATAAAGTAAGATCTGCATTCAAGATCTGCAATATTTTGAAAAAGACCCAGTTATGTAGCAGAAAAAAAGGAGGGGGTGATTTGAATGCTTTAAAGTCATCAGTGCAACTCAATGCCTAGTAAATAGCCTTCCGGAAAATATTTTCCAACAGAAGTGGGTTGTATTTACATTCTGAGGTAGGAAAACCGTGAAATGTCTCCTATTCTCTGTCACTATTGCAAACATCGGGATTCGAACCCCTAATGATCTAAAGAATTTTCCAACAGAAGTGTGTCGTATTTACATTCTGAGGTGGGAAAACCGAGACATGTCTCCTATTCTCTGTCACTATTGCAAACATCGGGATTTGAACGCATAATAATCAAAGAAATTTTCCAACAGAAGTGTGTCGTATTTACATTCTGAGGTGGGAAAACCGAGAAATGTCTCCTTTTCTCTGTCACTATTGCAAACATCGGGATTTGAACCCCTAATGATCTAAAGAATTTTCCAACAGAAGTGTGTCGTATTTACATTCTGAGGTGGGAAAACCGTGAAATGTCTCCTATTCTCTGTCACTATTGCAAACATCAGGATTTGAACGCCTAATAATCTAAGGAATTTTCCAACAGAAGTGTGTCCTATTTACATTCTGAGGTGGGAAAACCAAGAAATGTCTCCTATTCTCTGTCACTATTGCAAACATCGGGATTCGAACGCCTAATAATATAAGGAATTTTCCAACAGAAGTGTGTCGTATTTACATTCTGAGGTGGGAAAACCGAGAAATGTTTCCTATTCTCTGTCACTATTGCAAAAACCAGAATTCGAACACCTAATGATCTAAGGAATTAAAAGTCGCAGTTCTCATTGTCGAACATCCCTTTTTACCTTATCCTTTTCGAATTTAAAACACAAGATAAATAGAAGATACTACGATGAATAAGATATTTACATTTGTCGAGTAATATGTACTCTCTCTGTGCATTCGCAAAAGCTGTGTATCAGAATTGGAAACAGAACAGAGAAAAAAAGTGACTGACATAGGCCGCACGAAAACGCACTGTATCTTAGGCGTACGAAAACGAAACTCAATTTAATGTAATTTGTAAATAGATGTAGTGATATCGCAACTCTGCTAGAAGGGTGTTACGTCTCAAAATAGCCATATTTTCAGGAAGAGCTAAAGAAGATATATGTCGAAATTTCATTTCTTGTTTTATGAATGCCTATGATAATTTTGGGAAAACTTATTGTTCGTATCACTTTAGAAGGTAAAACTATATACTATTAAAGTTGTTTTCAATTTTTAAAGCATGATTTTCAATTTTAATTGCTGATATAACCCTCTTCTAGTAACTTCATTTTGTCAACATGGACTGAAAAGCTTGAGGGAACACTGTCATATCTCTATGCTAATGCACAATCTATCTAAACTTTTCACAATACAACGAAAAAACCTTGATAACATGAACAGCAGGTTAGAAAAAATACAAATCTATTTTCCAATTAAATATATTTATTTTCTAAATAAAAACATTTATTTTCCAAAAAAGAATTAATGATAATTTTTATTACAGGAACATTTTAATACAACAACATTAGGCACTGACAAAAATCTTATTTTCATTCTTCGCGCATGAGCAAGTTCCCTCTCCTAGTTGTGGAAGAGGGTAATAAGCGCCATCTAGGAGATTGTGTTGGTACTAGGCTTATAACATTATTCGAGAATGAGAAGCACTTCTTGCAGTACATTGTGGTGCAATTATCCCAAAATCGAAAATTTCGGAGATGAAACACTCTTCTAGCAGAGGTGCGATATCTGGTATTTGTAGTGTATCATTAAAGTTATCATTTGTGTTCCTCCGAGGATTTTAATTTACCATCTACTAGCTCTTTTATTGTTTGGAAAGATCATCTCCATGTCAATGAATATGCAACTACTAAACAGATGTAGTCTACAGGAGGGAGAATCAAGGTAAAATATTTATTTTATTAAAGAAAGAATATGAACTCCTTTGAATATGAACTCCAATGAAAACCTTGAGACCTCTTCAGTGTACACCAAAAACATCATTTCAAATTAAGTAACCTCCAAAATCCTAAAAATTAATCTGAGGTTCTTCTAAAGGCTTTAACAGTAATACTGATCCTACGGTTACCAATAGATAATACAACTTATATCTGTCGCTAAGATTTTATTTTATAAAATTAATTCAAAGCTATTTTTTAGTTTTAACTTATGCCTACATTTCATATCTGTGCAAGAATACCCAATATGAAATTCTTTTTATAAACCAAGATTTAACCTCCCTTTTTAATGTATTTTTTAAATTTTTGCTTGATTTCTTTTAATTATAGTGCATGTAATAGTCTAGTGACACATATTTACAAAATCATATCTTTATATATGTTACAGAGGAAACCATAAGTTGAAAATATGTATCAAAAATTGAGAAGACACTAAGTAAAAATAGGCTTCAAAAAAGGATCGTGTACATTTTTTGTCATTCAATACAGTAGAACCCCGATTATCCGCGAGTGCGAGTGGAGTGAAAAAAAATTTTAATTACAAACCTCAAAAAAAAAAAAACAATATTAATTTTTAATCCAAGCCAACTTACAAGGGAAATACAATAGACCCTGTACGGAGGTGTACGATGTTTAAGAAAATAAGCACAGTGGACTGTAAATAATATAACATAAATTTAATAGAGAGGCATTGTTTGCCATAGTAAACTCGCTTTTTGCAGGAGCTCCGTGCTAGACAGATACAAAGTTCGTTCTGATGCACTCTTGCAGCTAGAGGGCATACATAGACAAATTGGTGGAGACGTTACGACAAACTTTACGTAACAGACCCTGCAGTGCGAATGTCGAAAATGAACGACGAAGGTGAGAATGTCGACGAAGAGAAGAAGAGTGGCTGGAATGCGACGCAAGTAAGTCGGGGTTTGAACGACTGACTGGCATAGAGATAACGAACAAAGCAATGGGAGTAAACGAGAATGGAGAACAAAATAAAATTGAAGACGAGGCGCCTACGCGGATGACACACGAAACTGCTTTGCAGCACGTAGACGTATTACTTCAATATTTAGAGTAACAAGACGACGATGCACATCTGGCAGAAAAAAACCATGTTAAGGAAAGTACAATTTAGAATAAAGAAAAGGGGTTTTCAAAGCAAGAAGCAAAAACGAGTGACTGATTTTTTTAAAAAGGTGTAACTGAACACTTTTTATACATACAGTATGTATGTATTGTTTTTGTTTACCATTCTTTATATTAGTGATTTAGACATAGAGCAAATGTGTCTGCTGTACTGTACATATGTAAGTATTTTTAAAGTTTTATTATGTTTTTGTACAATAAAACATAGTTTTCATGTTGAAATATTTTTTTTTCGTGTTTCAACTCATTTTTAGACATTTTCGGGTTATCCGCGTTTTTTGTTATCCGCGGTGCCCTTGACACCCAATTCCGCGGATAATCGGGGCTCTACTGTATGTGCAATTTTGCGAATACAGTTCTTTTCAATTTGGATTAATTTAATTTCGAGAAAATTCCATGGGCTGTAAACTTTCACGATAATTTCGATTAAGGGTCTGTTGTTTCCTAGACATGTTTATCGGTCTTGCTGAGGGGATCATGATATAATCGACACCTAGGTCCAGCCGTGCTGTAAACCACACGTTATTTGTATGTAGTTAAATTGAGGGAAATTAAATGCCTTCAAAATTTTCTCCAATCGCCGGGGTAGTTCTATTGGTTTGAATGCTAGCCTCGAAAGACAAGAGTTAAGTCCTTGCCCCTGGCAGATGGTCATTACAATATACTTATTTCTCTCCTTTCATATGCCATATATACGCAATATCACGTAACTAAACAAACTAAAGATAAGTCTGTTCTGTCTTTGTACTGGAGAAAGGGGACTGTAGCTCTTAAACAACCAAACTAAGCAAAGATAAGCTACCAGGAAAAAATTCCTACTCACTTACATTATCTCTTTAAGAACTGTTCTTCATCCTGTCTATATTTCTGTTATTCAAAGTTGAAAAAAATTGTAATTGAAAATATTTGAATTACCAGTGCATTAATTTTACTTTTAATGACATTAGTTGTTCATTAAAGCATGAGTCATTTTCCTTAGTAATTTTTTATTGTAATAATTTTTACTGATTTTTATGGGACAAGCTTTTCGGCTCTATAGAAAGGCTTTTATGAAGCCGCACTGAATCTACACTTAGTAATAAAAATTCCTGAAAATATTTAAAATGACTTTTTAATTTGATGAAGCTTATCGAATTTCAACTAAAAAACGTTTCAAGGAAATTTTTCTTTTTTCTTAACTTCAATACACCGATATATTATTTTTTCTCATGAAGCTTACTTCTGAGCTTAAGTATTTTTTTTTAATTCCATCTAAATCATTATTACGTAAAGAACATTTCTTCAATACCACAATAAAATTAAAAAGACAAAATAAAATTAAAGATGTGTTCTTTACGTAATTATTTTCCGCAAGTTTGTAGAAGTCATTAATCATTATTATTTTAACGATTTGAAGCTGAGTTATTGATTAGTAAAAAATTAAAGAATGTTTTCATACTTAAAGCATGAAGCAATTTTTTTAATGTCGCGATGTGCGCTTTAACCGAAGTTTAATGTCTATCAATATAATTCGCCGAAATGCATCACTCAATAAATTTAATTCCTACCTTAAAATTTTAGAATTTGATCGCCGCTTGTAAAAGAGTAGGCTATTCTCTTCAGTGAACAATTTAATAGTTTAACTCATTTTATTAATATTCTAGATTATTTGAGTTAGGAAGGTTATTGACGATGAACACTAGGAGTGGGACTACTAGTGTAGGGGAGGGGGGGGGGGGGGTCGAGCTTCGCTACTTATAAGTAACTGCAACAGTACATGCATGTGTGGTTTTCAAAGGTTTATCTGAAGCGTATACATAAATGAGTAATGACTTTGAAATATTCTTGTGAAGGTAATTTCGTAATTGGCGGGAATATGTTTCACTTTGAGCATGATGATCTGTAAAGATGATAGTACAACTATGTAATAGTAAATATTTATAACGTAAGGAATTGTAGGCTTTTCTAATATTTTGTAAAACAGTAAAAATGTGTGCTTTTTGTGTGATGTTAATTGGTTTTGACGACCCTCTAGAAAGAGTTTAACTGTAGAGGAAGAATGTGATTTTAAGTGCTATAAATATGAACTTGCTGTGAAATGATTTAAGTTAGCTGACTGCCTAGTGGATTGTTGAGAGTGGCAAGGCATTGGCCGGTCAGGATAGCTTTTCCTGAATCCGATTTTCCTGGCAGAATGAACAATAGGTAACGCAAATACGCCTCATGTGGCTTCATACGTCTAAAATAAATATACCAATGAAAGTCATCCAATCCAAGAGGTAGATCTTTGCCATGGTGCCTTGCAGATTTCAAAAATTTCCTCTCACATACTATAGAGGATTTCATTATTCTTAGATTTGATTTTTATTTTCTTGTTGAGTCGTTAATAATACGTAACTGCAGTTTGGAACTACCCAAGAGAAAGGTGGTACCTCTGAGAACTACTAGAAAACCACGAAGAACGACATTCCGTAGAAATGCAATTCCATTAACTGTTCTTCTCGAGTGGATTTAACTTAAGAAGTTTTCTTTCCAGATGGCAATGAAAGCAGAATTTATCAAGAGGTCTAAAAATAGAACATTTATTTCTTGAGAAAAAGGTTTTTATTCCCATCTTATGTATTAAATAATAGTATTGCTTTCTTATGAAACTAATAGCTAAAATCAAAAGGTAATCTATTTGTAGAGCTGATGAAGTCAAAAGACACTGAATTGCAATCTGATTTGAAATAGTTCGAGCCTTATTTTTCTAAAGAAGAGGAATAATTTAGCGATGAATAATAATAAAACGTAAACATCACTCAAGAATTTATCTCACTTTTTTTAAGTCTCCGATCTGAGTTATTTGATAGTAGTTCTATTTATTTAAAACGGGCCTAGAACAATATTTGTGAAAATAAACTTCACCTTAACAATTCATCATTCAACAAAATTGAGGTAAAATTTTCTCAAAACTAAAACAATTCATAGCTCAAATTCCTCAAAACTTGTGAATACTTAATACTGTTATAATTCATTAGTTTAAACTTTGTAAAGTTCGTTAGCTTCATAGCATAATAGTCCAGTGAGATGATTCGTGGCAGTTTGTGTCGGAACGATGAAGGTAGGTTCGATACCAGCTTAACCCATATTTCTTTCTTAATAAGGGGAAAAACTTGCTAATATATTATGTGTGTGTGTATGTTTATTTTTTACAAAATTAATTTGTTTTATTTCATTCCCTTTATGATCTCGCTCAAGTTGCGTAACGAACTGTTTAATATCATCTTAATTTCTTTTCCTTTAAAATAAACTTGTTATTTATTTTATTTTCGGGGGACACTTACATGTTTTCTTGTGTGTTATCTTACGGGACGTTATTTTGTGTATCTGTTTCAACAATTCATGTTTGACCTATAAAATTCTATGAACTAAATGAAAGTGATACAAAATATCTCAATTTTTAACAGAAGAAAAGCCTGATTAGTGTGTACTTGTGTTGCAAGCAAAAATGAAACTCGAACAGCTTATATCATTTTCTAAATTTGGCTCAAAGAAAAATTACGCTATTTTTGGAGTACATTTTGTTACTCTTCAAAATATTTAACGTTTGTTAAGTTAGAAGCCAAATATATGTATTACAAGAAAAAGATACGATTTCAGTCGTTGATCATGACGACTCTACTTTCCTTTTTTAAGTCTCCATCAGTAAAAATGACTGATCCTTTTGTGTTAGATAGTTTTTTCTGTATTTTGAAATTTTTCAGTACACTATTTTATAGCATAATACCAAACGATACAAATTCTGATTTTATGTTTAACAATACCTGTCTAAGCATTAAACAGCAATACAATGAACCAATTAACTCTTAATTTCCTTTAAATGAAAGAATAACGAAACTTAACATTATTATTTTTTATTTATCCATTGTTAGAAATAGCTATTAGTAACCTTTGAAGTTAATGGATTAATAAATCAATTTTAATTGGAGGAAAAGTTTAAAGCTTTTCTAAATAAATTTAAACTTTAAACAAGATTTCATGATTTAATTTTGTTACTGTATTATGGTTAAAAACCAATCAGTTTTCAATCGCTCTGAAAATCCTTATCTATGAAGTTAATGAATGTAGGGAAAGAAATAGTAATACTTTTATAAATCTGACTGTTGATCCAATACCAGTAATAATTAATGTAAAATATAAAATAACAGTAATTCAATATGTAGATGCAAACAAAGTGGCTTTTAAAAACATTTTTTGATCGTGAATATAGAAATCTTACAGTTTCTCATTGCAAGAAATATATTAGATAGAAGGAAAATGTATTAATATCTGATTCCATTTACATGTGACTTTACATAGTGCAGAAATCAAACTATGGGATGTGGAAGTCGAAATTCAACGTTTATTCCGCAAAATTACATTATTAAGTCTCTTACATAATTCAGACGTAGGTATTATCGAAGTTAAATGGGAACAGACCAAAAAACTTATAAGGGGAAATGTTCCCAGGAGTCGTTAGACTTTAATATATTATTTTAAATTGTTATCAAAGCAAAAGTAACTTGAATTAAATATATAGATCTTGAGAAAAAATTTCTTCTTTTACTACATAATTTTTTTTACGTGTTCTACGTATTGCAAACAAATGCATTATCTGTCTTAAATGGGAGCACAACAAAAACATTTAAATTGAGTCCTGCAGTAGTTATACACTGTAGTCAGTTAACATTAAAAGGAGCGCAACTTAAATGAAATATTAAATAAAAATTAAATTTTCTTTTAACGCACTTATTTTTTTCTGGAGAAAAATACAGTCAGTATCATTCATTACATAGCATTTTTTGCATATGAATCTACAAAACGTAATTTTAAATGTTATTTCATCATGTAAAAAATAAGACTAATCTAGATTAAAAGTATAGAATTCCTTGAAGAATTTGCATTTTGAAAATTTTCGATATAGCCTCTTGACATTTATCATGCGTATGTTTTTTATAATGCTTGAAATTCAAAAATGAGTAGTTCAGAAATTACTACAAAAATTCGTAACAATAAGATCTTATTAATTTTAATTTTAATGCATGTCACTGAAATAAACAGATGTTTACATAAACTTAATATAAGATATCATTTATCTTTCCATCACATGAAAACGTTAATAAATTAATCGAGGAAGTATTTACTAAAAATAAAACCTTCTTCAATAAAACCCGCAATGGCTCGCGTCCAAACATTTCCAAACTTGTGTTTTGTATTTTTCTTCCGCCTCAATACCCTCCAACATCTTCAGCTAATCGGCTTCAACAGCGGAAATGCTAGATCTTTTCCTCTACTTCCAGTTCTTTATTACGCTTTGATATGGCTTACGATGACATCTTTCCTGTCCACATTCGTTCACAAACAATTTTTTCCGATATTAGTCGAAACGAGAAAAATATATTAAACACAAATTGAATATTAAACAGTAAAGGAAAATATTATTTTTTATGTCTTTTCTATTATTTTTTATGAATTAAAGATGAATCATTGATTACATTTTTATATTTTTCCTTTTAAGACGGAAATATGCAATTCTTATAGACGGTATAATTGATCTACGAATGTTTCCAACAGATTTTCAAAACTTTGTATGCCTCAGAAAATAAAATTGTAGCTGATTTTTTTCGTAGATATTCCTCTAAATTCACATATTTGTTTGGTTTAGAGATTCATAAAAACCACAACACGAAAATTCGAACCTCGAGTGAATTTTGAATAGAAAAATAATGTAAATCATTCCCCTTTATCCAATTCTTTAAATAATTTTTCCGGTGTAAGATAAAATACATTTGGTTGGAATGTATGTATGAAAATGAAAGTATTTAGGGAGGCTACTGTTAAAACGTACTATTCGATTCAAACGTACTAATTTTGATTGTTAGTTGAATTCATGTAAAACTACGCAGAAAAATGAAAATTACATTTTTGTGTGAGTAAATGGTGATCGGCAAATCTTTTTTTTATACTTGAATTTTCTATTATTTAATATCAAAATGATATTTGCAGAGCTTTAGTATGGTCTTGAAATCTGATAGTGCCGTATAACTCCTAAAACTTGTTAATAACATAATGTGGTTTAGCTCATCTTCACGGAAAGCAGCATGTCTCGGCTTCAATTCCCGGGCTAGCCAATTCTGTATTGAGAGAAGCGAAAATCGTTAAATCAGACAAAGTGAGACCAAAGAGGTTATTATACGGGCAACTTGGCAAAATTATGAGAATCGAGGGACGTACACTTTTTTTGTATTCTTTTTTCAACTATTTATCTCTTTTGTGCAAAAGATGGCTTTTCAGTTCAAAGTTAGTGTGGCTAATTTTCATTTTTTTATTCGTATACTTTCGCGCAGTCACTAAGCTCATAATTCATGGTAATAACAAGGAACTTGATTTCCGATCCGGCATTTATCATGTACACCCCTAAATTAAAAAAGAAAAGATTTTCATGAAATATGTGAACTATTCATTCTATGTAAGGGATGATACTGATGGAGGCCCCAAGGTGACAATGCTATCTAATGGTTGATGAAAGCAACACGGTTGTTACGACACAACTTGTTCTTCCGGAAGAGACAATTAAGTTGACTTGTTCTGCCACTTTCTAACGTGGTGAGGACAAACCGACGCAACCTAAGCTTCTTCGCGATAGTTCATTATTTAAATTTTACCAAGCGTTGTATGAATATTAAAGGCCATAATTCAAACAACAGCTTAAAGCCACAGTACAAAAAACAAAAACAAAACAAAAAAAATCTCCAATTTCTTAATCTCTCATTGTACCAGTCGAAAAACAAGTCTCTTCTACGGCCCTAGTAACTTTAGAGTAATTTAATACTAGAATGTGTTTAATTGTTATAAATAAGGATACACTGAAAGCGCCTTTTTTAAGGGATTCATTCCTGATAGTAGATTGAACAAATTCAAGTTGGGGACGAATCGTAGCAATCGTGTTCCCGAAGTATAAAAGGATATTAAATCATTCACCTGTTACAACCAAAATACACGATTTGAATAATTTCAGCCGGAGTATGACAGTCATTGTTAGAAGAGTTGTATAAAACATTTCTATAACTGACTGCACATCGAATTTCTTTCCTAGAATAGTCGCTTGTGTTTACTGAGAAAGTAGCAACAGCTGAAAAGGTTCAGCCAAACACCCACAGATCCAACGAGGCCTTGGAAGGATATTGGGATTCCAGGTAGAGCTTACAGTTAAAAACATAGTTTTAGACGAAGGATCATTTTGTTACGAATTTGCGCAGGACCAAAAGTCTCGAAATCGCCATTACATTAGAAGTGCCTCTCCATTCAATGCGATACAACTACGAAGATGAGAGTGTGAATAACACAATAACAACATAGAGCAATAGGCCCATACTGTACGTTACCAACGGAAAATTTTAGTGATGGTTCTGTTATTATATTAGCTTTTTTAATACAAATTGATCCTCCCCCCCCCCCTTTGGACATTACAAAGTAATGAAGCATTATTGTCAACCTCGCCCACCCGTTCTTCATTCCACGATACAGTCGCTTTCAGTGCAACAATAACATAACGCTCCAGGATCCAAGAGAACAGCTAAGAGTTAAAGTTACTTCCTTGGCCTTACTTGTGCCCTGATACTTATTTAATCCCGCATTTCCGAGATGAAATTTAATGTATAGTTCGGCTACAATGACTACCCACTAATTTGTAGCAAGAGCGGACACTATCTTTTAGGCATTCTTTTATAACAAATCCGAGTGATTCCATCATGTCAAGTCGCATACAAGCTGTTTTAGTACCTCATAGTAGTGAATCCAAACCGATGTGCCGGGCACCCGGTAAGAGATGCCGTGAAAATTGTCTGGGAACAAAAAATATTAGTAGGAGCCACTTAAAATAAATATTAAGTTGAATTAATTACTCTCACGCCCGACAGATAGTGACACAGATCGATGCACTCGCTCCTGAGGTTGAATTAGCTACTCATACGCCTAATATCAAACATTTGTGCTCTAAGCATCCATCGCAAGTTCCCCCTTCCTAAAACAAAACTCTTTTCAGCAAGTTCCATAGTAGTCTAGTGTAATACTATACTGAAACTATATCAATATATTATATTCTGCTGTTTGTTACCTATATCTTTGGCGGCAAAATCAGAAGTTACTCAGTATAAAAAGTGAGACAGAAGATTTTCACGCTCTCTGCTTCATTACTTCTTTTGCTCTGCTGTCCGCGTACTGCTCCCTATATTAGAATATAATCATGTTCGATACTCAAGCGTCAGCGGAGTCCAGTGACTAGCTTGTTGCGTCCATGTCGTCAGTGTCAGTTTGTGCCAATTCATATTGTTGTTGACGTGTCTTCATTGTCGCCGTCTTGAAGTTTAATTCCATGGAATAAAATAATTCAACTCTTCAACGTGTTCCTGTTCTTTCCTCAATTCTATATGTGTGAACCCATCTCCTGTGTCGGTCTGTTAGAAGTACTACCACTCTGGCTACGTCTACACTGTCGTGTTTCATCTCCTCTACATAGTTAAAGCTATTCGTTTTATATATATATATATATATGTACCACTTTCATTTGATTTAAAAATAAAATAAAATAAAAATAGAATTCAAACAAGGGTGCCCCAAGTTTCTAATCCAATTCCTAAGGATACCGCAAACGTAACAAGGTCGGCAATCCCTGCATCAGAGGGTAATTTATACAGATTCTAATTCAATACCCGAAGGAAAGGTCTAATTCATTATCTGAAGGAGACTCGAATCCAAAAATTGAAATTTCCACTGACTTACCTAAATTCCGTCCTCCGTTTTGCCTCGGAAAGTTCTTAACAGCAACAAATTTTCATCGAGATCTAAAAAAAGGTGAAAAAAAAAAAGATATAAACTAGATGCATAGAAAAATGTATTCGCAAAGTAATTTCAAAAAGCACTGAGTAACAAAAAATTTTGTAATCTAACACTGTAACTCAAATATTTATCCTCATATATAATTAATCGAAAAATGAAAAGGATTTTTTTCTACAGATGGTATCACAGATTTGCATTGATAAGAATCAAGCCTTCCAAAATCTAAGAAAATAAATCATTTTTTCTTTTAATTATCAACTGGTTTGGGCTTCATTTGCCCAAAATTAATTTCTAAATATACATATTTAAACAAAAATGTTATTTTACAAGATTTCCATTCTATTTGATGATAAAATAACAAATGGGACTAAGAAGCAGAGGGTCAGGAATATTTATGTAAATGTTTTTACACTCATAGGCAATTATAAAAAATATTAAATATTTGGATACTGAATTTGTATTTTAGTATTAATTCTTACGATATATATATATATATATATATATATATATTTCGGGGGGTTATGTCGATAGTTAGGACTTAAATAACTTATAATGAGATGTGGGACGACTTAACCCACAAAATGTACCCCAAACACTCGTAAAAAGGTCACAGCAATTTCTTTGTTAACCATCTTCTTACGTCTGGTTTAATGCGAGGGAAATTGACTGTGAAATATAAGCACGTGTCTCTGTAGCTTTAAAGTTCAGTGTGAAGTATTCTGTTGAGAAAACCTACAACTACCAAGCGGTTATTTCATAAGGTACTTGGTGTTTCCGAACATTTTTTTTAAAACAACGTTGAATATTCTGCGATTTTTATCTGTCTTATTTCTTAATTTCCATCTTTTTAATTGGTAAAGAAGAGGGAGAAAAGGCTGTGAATGTTGGTTTGTTGAAGGAAACGCCAGTCGAATAGGAATATCCTTATTGGTAAGCTTAACTTCGTGTTCCTTAACTATTTTTCCCACCATGGAAAATTAAGTGATTTTTGACCTCCCCTTTCTCTTGCGGGGTAACACAGTACGTCTAGTATTAAATATTTGATTATATGATCACAACATTACACGATTTTCATACGTCCCGAAATACACTATTTTACGTTTGCAAGACATTGAGAGCTTAATTTTCTCAATATTTTAAGAACGGGTATTAGTCCCCAATAGGAGAACACATGTATGTTTCTGGAACACTTGGTTTTTCCTCCTATCCAAACAAAATTAGATATTGGTGATACTTAGTCCAAGTAAACTTTCAAATTATGATGTACATTTTTTCTCTTTTGAAAGGGAAGATCCTCTTACATGCTATCTAACTTCTATGAAACATATTTTTTTAACTTCCTGATTGTGAAGCTATTGCCATATCAGTTTTCCCAAGAAAAATACTTCAGTATACTACGCAGCAAAGACTTTGTGCAAACGACAGTCTTTAGATATTCTGTAAGCTGGCGTCCGATATTACATAAGTTTAAAATTTTAAAAGAAAGATTTTACCTGTATTCATAAGTTTACTAATATATTGAGCTTCTAAATTATGGAATTAAATGCTTAGGAGTTTATCATTTATTTTTTTAACCTTATAAAAAATTTGAAAGGGATAATTCTGTCAATTAGCATGCAATTTTAGTAATTTTCCAAACATTACCACCTACCTAGTTATTTTGCACACTAAGAATAATTGGGTAAAATTATAATACTTTAAATCTAAGTTGTAACACAATTTGAATATATTTAATCCAAAGTTTGTACTATGCATATTCTTTTCAATTTTTTGGCTGTTTTATCAACCACTTTAAATATATTACTGCAATTATGTGATGAAAAATATTTTCTACCATTCGAAAAAATTAATTTGAAGCTTTCTTTCTCTTAAAGGAGGAAATTTTAGAATTTTCTCTCTCTCCTACTCACGTACTGAAATTTATATCAGTACTCCACTCACTGTATTTAATATTCGTCTTTGCTTCACAGTAATTCTCTAACCATTCGGCGTCGAGAGATGGCAGCACAAGCAAAACTAAACTTCGTAGCATATATCTGTTGATCTTAGGAATAGTCTGTGTACATGAACATTAAAAACATTTTTAGCGCTATCCACTTGAGAACCGAGAGGAATTGTTTAATGCTCTGAATTAAAACATTTCTGTCATTACTCTTAATTTTCTAACAATTTTCTACTATACGATTTACTGCTAGTAGTGATTGAAACAATCGCAGGTATATTTTTCTGAAAAGCTCTAAGGTTTAAAATGATTCAATAAAATTTTGCTGCAATTGCTTGAAATCAGTGTTCATGGAACTAATTTATACAATAATTTTTTTTATTAATCTAAAAAAAAAAAAAAAAAAGGAATTGAAAAAAGACATTTAAGTTGAACTGTAAACAAACAATTATTTGAACTACATATTGGTGCTCCCCATAGTATTTTAACAGCATAAGTAACTTACAAAATATTAATTTATTATATTTTTTGTGAGCTGCAACAGAGTTCTGGGTCTAAAATTGTAGAAAATCCAAATAATGAATTTTTAAAGACTTCAGCTTCGGAGAATTATTTGAAAGGTTTTAATTTAAACCATTGCTATTTTGTTAGCAGCTCTTTAACATGAATACGCAGATTAACAACTTTAAGTCCGAGAGTTATAAAGGAAACATACTTAGAAGTTATCCGTAATCAATGAATTTACTTTTATAAAATTACTATTTACTGACAGCGAACTTTTTATCGTGGGCTCAGGGTCGTAAATTGACAGCCCCATTTCCTAGGAAGTCACTAGTGTGAGCATATTTCTTTCAAGTTTTCAAAGAAAATCCCGAATCAATTATAAACATTAAGAAAACAATATACCGTCATATACCACTGTTATTTTAAACCATTGTTTGGAAAGATAAGTTTTAAAAAATATAAAATCTCACAACTATCAGTTATATAATTCAATGGGTTATAAAAGTTTTCAAAGAAAATCCCGAATCAATTATAAACATTAAGAAAACAATATAAGGTCATATACCACTGTTATTTTAAACCATTGTTTGGAAAGATAAGTTTTAAAAAATATAAAATCTCACAACTATCAGTTATATAATTCAATGGGTTATAAAATTCTTGAAGCATTTTTTTTGGTAATTCAAAAGCATTAAAAAAAAGGCAAATGCATTAAGTTATTGCAATAACTATAACATTTTTGTATAGGATGTATTCTCTACGGGAAGACAGGTTTAAGACAAGGCCATACAAGAAGCATATCTTTTTGGGGGCACACGCAGACGGTTTCAACTGATTTGCCTTAATGATAAGATTTTGTTATGAAACGTAACTGTTCTGAATTACTTATGTTATCATTAATAATTATTTTAAACTATAATAAATCTTAGTTATACCTCTTAGATTGATCAGGATGTTTAAAACTGAAATAATAGGATTATTACACTCTATTATACCAAACATTTATCTGAGATATAAACACAATTGTAAAATAACATTTTAGTTCTCGAAGTTCAAGTCTAAATATACTGTTGGTTTAGGAAATATAACGTGAGATGATATATAATGTGACATCGTCAATAGCTATGACGTTATTGGAGTCACTCTGTACACAGGAAATGCATTACAGCTTGAACTTACAGAAGTTATGTAAGATGTTTAAATGCAATAGGCATGAAATCACATGCGCATGTTATTTACTAAAAAGCATTTGGTTGCATGCTAAAAACTATCTGCAGCGCATACAAACAAGCTTATATTATTTTTTAAAACGTGTCCGCCTAGGAGGATGATTTTGAAGATTTATATCAGCACTAAAACATTATAATGTTGAAATAAATTACAATGTGTGTAGTGGATTCAAACTAATATAAACAGGATGATAGTGATTAATTCTGAGGTTTGAGTTAGAATTTCATGTCTATTTGTTTCCATACCATTTGTTCCAGACAAAAGGAGATAACTTCTTGACAGAATGTTTAGCCCATTTTTAATAAAAATTTATATCAGTACTAAAACATTATAATGTTGAAATAAATTACAATGTGTGTGGTGGATTCAAACTAATATAAACAGGATGATAGTAATTAATGTTGAGGTTTGAGTTAGAATTTTATGTCTATTTTTTTCCAGACCATTTGTTCCCGACAAAAGGAGATAAGTTATTGACAAAATGTTTAGCCCATTTTTAATAAAATTGTAAAGAACGAATTTTTCATTCTTTTACTGATGTTAAAAAACATTTTGCTACATTTCAAAATATCACTTATGATTTAAAATCTATAATATCGATTTTTAACACCAGTGCAAACGGAATGCGTATACAATTTCCTTTAATATTAATTTTTAATCAGTTTAAACCAAATCATATATCTGTACGTCAGGGGTAAACTATCTCAAATGCAAAATTCCAATTTTTCAAGAGAGCTTTTCAGGACAGCTTTGTGATGGTTTACCTCTCATCAGGACTTACACATGCGATAGTTTATAAGTCCATATTTAATCCACCATCTTATTTTGCATATATGACAGTTTTCCTCAAAGAAGCTCCATTCAAAAGGTGTCACTTAAATAAAAATATCGAAAATGAAGAAAATTCCCTTATGATAGTTTACCTCTGACATACAGATATTTTGTACTAAACGAATAGGGTAATAAATTTCTATTAAGACAAGAAAGCTCGAGTTGTTGTGAATAAAATCCAAAAGAAGAAATAAGAAGATAATAGAGCTGCAGAAAGTTTACATACTAGAAAATATCGATGGAAACTCTGAAGTTCATCAGAATTATTAAAATCCCAGTCTTAAAGTCGTATTTGTGGTTCTGCTTTCTTATGTGTTAAGAAAAGTATCTTGTAGACATAATACGTAGTTTTCATTTAAGATCATAGTCATATAAGATAGAAGTTATTTTTTCTGAAATCTATTATTAGGCGGATGCACTTTATGATTGTTTGTTGTTATACTCATCTATGAAAACATAACTAGGTAATATATGCCCCCCATGTATGAGTAATAAATAAAGTAATGTTTCTCTTTAGTACAATATCAATGCGTACTTAAGAGATACTTTAGAACGTGGCATTGAACATGCAACAAAAATAAACCGCATAAAGCATAACAAAAGTTACCTTGTCAAATATTAGAACCCATCTTATATTACCCACCCACCAAATAGTTAAAATGTTCTGCAGAATCCTGAATGTTAACCGCAGACCATGACCTCATTTCAATGGTATTATATGTATTACGTTATGAATCTTGCTCCACTCGATATTTCTTTCTCTGGAATATAATAATAAAATGTCAAATAGTGATGTTCGGCAACTTATAAAAATAACAGATTAATACTCATTTACAATCAGTGTTATTTATACGGTTTATTAACCTTTTTGTAACGCCTAAAGATTTTATTATTTTTTGTCACATACATTTTGAATATATTTTAAGGGGTAGTGGACATAGCTGCATAAAAAACTTTCGTTAAGGAGATAAGTAGATTAATTATTTCATATACATATATGTGTCTTACACACAATAAGAACATAACTTAGTAAAAACCTTGAAACATTATTTTGAGGCATTAGTAAATTAGCAGTATTCAAATTTTAAATATCAAGACCGAAAACTCGTTAACTGTAAAAAATATCCACTAGTGCTGCAAAAGAAGGATTAACTTTACACGGCATTCTTTATTTAATTGATAATTTTTCTCTGCTTCAAATAATTTATTCATTGGTGGCAAAAAAACCTATCCAAATAAGTTTGCAAGCTCTGAAGTAATCACTCTCCATTATCAATTTAAGTTCGACGACAGATAATTAAGGAAATTTTTACTCCTCGTATTTTTCTCACTTAATACCTCCCTGTACCGGGGCAACAGGGATTTCTTCCAGGGAACACATTTTTATCAGAATGTGTAGCAAAGGCATTCTTACTTTATTTTTATCCAGCACAATATTTCTTATTTTCGCTAATACATGGGGCTGAACTTCTAATAGAAAATATTTTAAAACCCATCTTGAATTTAAATTAACAGAAGTTTGAACAGTCCTGAAATATTTTAGAAGCAAAATAAAAATCTTGATATTCGGATGCAATTTCTTTCACTCTTACGGTATTCATGTATTTATTTATTTGCTAAATTACATTAAGCATAAAAGCAGCTGATATGCTGAACGCAGCTGTTTTAAATCACCCCTATGTTCGGTAAAAAGCTGAAATGCCTAACAATGATATTCCGTTGTTCATTACTGTAGTTCGGTAATCTTTGTAAATTAAAAGGGTGTAAACTTGCCTTTAAGTGACATTTTGAACACAGGTCTCTAAAACAGAGCTCAATGAGTAAGAGTTAAGGCTCATAATGTGAATTTAGGAACAGCCCACACTTCATTCAATAGAAATTTGGAAGACTTAAAAAATGGATTACTTAAACGGGGGACGAAAACCTGATACCCCCTTTGCACAGCTCTAGATTATTATTTGAAACTTTCAATTTTATGGTATACTAGCGACCCGTGCTTCGCTACGCTATACCCGTGCTACTTCAATACCCGTGCTTCGCTATGGAGTACATTCAAATTAAATACAATGGTCAATGTATGCAATTAATGCCAAAAAAATATATATTTATAAAAAAATCGTAACGAATATTTTTAGACAAAATAATGTAGAAGAAAATATTCAAATTAAATACAACGGTCAATGTTTGCAATTAATTTGCATGTTTAATATCCATAAAACATACCATTTTGAATTAAATTCTTAAAAAAACTTCCATCTCAATTTCTAGTGGCTAAAATTCATCTTTTACTGTATTTTAATCAATTTTTTGTAAATTTATTTCGCTGTTATTCACGTGACGCAAAATTAATTTAAAGTATCACAAAAAGAAAAGAAATCACGTGATCAGCATTAAATAAAATAAATTCTAAAATTTAATCTTTAAAAATTTACCAAAAATCAGAAAATAGAGGTAAAGATTGGGAAAAGATTTTATTTCAAAGAAATTTTTATGATCTTTCTCGTGATATAAATTTTATAACCTTCAAATTATTATTTTATATGCAAACTTTAAAAAATATTATAAAAACAGTTTAAAAATTTAATTTGAAAAAATCTAAGAAGAATTTTTCAAAAATTTTTCTTAGTGCACCCCTACGCTATAAGAAGAATCGCCATGCATAATTTCAGACCTTTTTGGTCCAGCGGTTTGATCTGTGAGTTAGCTGTCAGTCAGTTACAGAATGTAGGACTGTTTTATATATATAGATTATTAGAGATACATGCTACAAGTTAAACAATGAAGGACTGTTTAAAAAATCTTGCTCAGAATATTTCTTCGGGCTTTTTTCTTCTTTAGAACAACTATTTCTCGGGAAAATTCAGCTGTTTTCCTCATCTTGCAATTTAAAGTAGAATATTTTCATCTGTATTTGACAAGAATAACGGATTTGCTCGTTTTTCATGGGTTATAGTTATGCTACTGAAAGTCACTTTTCTTATGCTCTGTATAATTAAACACTTTTCAAAGTTTGGGGTAAAATAAATCTTGTGATAAAAATTACAGATGACCTTTAATTTAAGATTCAGCAAAATTTTTACTTTTTTACTGAGTAAAAAATAAAAATTACATAAACCAAGAAATGGATTTTATAAAGATTTACTGTTGAATAACTATTTTTCTCGTCCCTTCGTATTTAAATTTTTAAAAAAATTATTAGACTCTGAATGTTTTTAACATATAGTGTAAATGTTTTGTGAAAACAACAGCCATAGGATTAAAAGATTAAATAAAAGATATAATCCCCTATAAATAATATAGTCGAAGATGTAGTTTGATATTTAACAATAATTGATAAATAAGCTTAAGAATTATTTTATATTTTAGGACCATAATGTTCATCAGAATCAAATCAAAATATGCAAGAATATCAGAGTACGCTGCATCTTAACTTTCATACTTTACAACAGAAATTGGATATTATAATGTGTTAAGAAAATGCCAAAGAGCTAACAGCATCATTAGTCATATATGTAAAATGACGTATCGCTATTTTATCCTTCTAAATAACTTAAAAGGTCTCTCTCGCGGAGAAACCTTTATCAGTATACCTTAAGAAGAGTTGAATTTTACGTGATTTTTTTTTTTTTAGAAAAATTCATGAATTTAAAACTTTGCTTAAATTTTCTAAAACTCCCTGATTTTTAACTGATTACGTTTGTTTATCTAACAATTCTTTTCCCTGTTTATACATAATATTACTAATGATATCCTTAGAGGAATGCTCTTTACCAATTTCATGCATGCTAATTAAGGGGAAGTCCAATCAACGAGGTTTTCCTATCAGCGTCATAAAAGAGTCAAGACATTATATTACAAAATCTCATTCATATAAGAGTCACAGAAAGAAGACGAATAGAAGACGGAAGACAATATTCGTATATTTACACTCAAAATTGTGGCAGAAAGTGCTTTGACATCACTCGTTTCATTTTTATAAGCGCTTAGCAAGCTTTTCAACTGATGGATATTGGCGGCTCTTTCGGTACTCATGATTGACGATTTCATTGATTGTTGTCATCACTCCATGAATTTAAGAGAAAATCTACTGAATACGAAAATTATAACTACGTTGTTAGATTTAGAGTTTTTCACGTGCCTAGATATATTTAGGATATTATAAAAAGTTGTGCATTTAAGACATTATACATATATGTTAATAAGCTAGAATATGTATCTATGCAATCTTCCTAAAGAGCGGGGGTCCTCAAAATGCCCTGAGAAAAGATTTGATGTACAGAATTATGGACCGCATAAAAATATTTAAACATACCGTATAATAACAAATGTCGAATTTTACAAGGGTATCCTTTGAACTACTCTAAATTTTAAGGTAAAGCTGCCGCGTATGGTTCTCCCATTTGTTGGTTGTGTGTCTCCCATTTGTTGGTTTACATTGCAACCTGGTAATATGGAGACCTGAAAGCTTTCCAGGTAAACTGAATATCACGTGGTAGTAGGAAAACCCATTGGTAGCATATTCTGCAGAGGACATGGGTGATATCTCCGTGGGTTGATGCCCTAGGTTTCGGTCTTAGGTGCACACTATAATTATCCACTAGAGCACTTCCCAATTCTATTTCTCAGATGATGTTTGGATTCGGTCGTCTGATTTTAATGACTTGTCCCGTTTTGAAAATCCCATTTCGTAAATTTCCTCTAAATTTCAAAGTCAATCGTAATCTAAAAATTTCATTAGAAAACCAAATACAGTGGTACCTCGACTTACGAGTGTCTAGACTTACGAGTTTTTCTAGATACGAGCATTCTCTCGGTAGATTTTTTACTTCGAGTTACGAGCTAAAATTCTGGTTACGAGCAAGCTTCAGATATCCCACCGCTAGTTTGAGCAGCGAATGCCATGTTACGTGCTCATCAGATGAGAACACAAGAAGGATGTAATATTTACAACCTTTATGTACAATTATTATACAGTTGTATAATATTATTCTGAGACTACTATCCAGCCTTAAACCGAGAGATTGAATTCTGAGAAAACGTTCTTCGGATTTTCAGAAAGAAGAATCTGGACATTACAGCTGCAGTGAACGATGCAACACTCGCCCAGTTTCCGTGTCTGACTCCGTTCACTTTAAGAGAGTAGTTGGTAATAAAAGCGAAAGTCAGGAAAGCGGGGCGTAAAGATCAAAATCAACGAATAAGATTTAATTTTTCAGTTCAACCTTTCTCGTCCTCTTTCATCAGCATCTTCAAGTCTGATCTCCAAAGTAAATGTTGTACATTACAATTAAAACAAATTTATTGCAGTACATTCGATTGTATTGCGTTTTTATACAATGTTCGTCATTTATAAGCACGTTTTTCTTATTTAAAAACATGTAACAAAATAATTGCTGTGTTTTGGGGGAGCCCGGAATGAATTAATGACATTGCCATTCATTTCAATGGGGAAAATTGACTCGAGATACGAGTATTTCGAGTTACGAGCTAAGTCATGGAACAAATTAAACTCGTAAGTCGAGGCACCACTGTATCTGCTAAAATCATTCTAAGGATCACTTGTGAAGATCAGAACATGGCCTAGTGGTGTAGCCAGTGTGTCGATCTGGAAAATTGGAGGCTTGACGTTCAATTCCCAGGCTAGACAGTTGCTAACTGAAGGGAAAAGTTGGTAAATTTTAGAACGTGAGGCATTATAACTTTTCATAATAAAAAGAAAAGTTTTAAAATTAAAGACAAATAGATTAAAATGTATAAAAATAATTTTCATTCGAGAAATGGAGCAAAATGGGTATTATTCTTCTTTAAAATAGTTGGTTTAGTGTGTATACAACACGTTAAAAACCTAAGGTGAGGATTCAAACTAAATTTTAGTGACAAAACCATATTTTTGTTTACCATGGTGCACGTTTCATTAAGAAATCCTTCAATTTAATCAAGGGGTATTACAATATTTTTAGAAGATGAAAAATCAATTTTAGATTTTTTATAATAATACAGGGAATTTTTCTTATTTATTTATTCATGATTATTAAAACGAAAAAATAAATAAAGGTTGTGTGGGTACCAAATATTAAAGAGAAAAGTTCCATGGATAGTTTGATATCTTCATTTTATAGTTCATACAAACGACAATGCTAACTACACATTTGTGTCTTCAGCCTTTCATTAAATGTCACAGGGAAGATGAAATGCCTTCTTTAAGATGGCAACTTTTTCCCCTCTTGAGTTCCTATCTTAAATTATTTTTAAATCACTGCAGAACTTTTTCCCCTTAGATTTTAACCATAATTGCATAAATTCTTCTTTTCCTGCAAAAAGGCCGCTATTTTTCGATTAAATCTGATTCATTAGTGTTCATGTAGAAAATTATTTCAACAGAAATTTTTATAAAATAATTTTACTATATTTCCTGTTTAAAGCTCTTATCCGATGGGATTAATATTAGCTACTTTATGAGGACACAATGAACTGGATCCAAATATTAACTGAATATATCCTAACTATATTTTATAGTCTTTTATTTTATTAATAACTACTTTCTAATAAAATACTTTTAATTACATATTAAAGTGTATACTGCATATTTATATGTTTATTGCTTATATGAATATGCTATATATATATATATATATATATATATATAAAGAAAGGTGGAAAATGTCCTTCTCTAAGCGATGTTTAACATGTTTATGTAATAAGACACAGAATATTATTTTGTCTTTGTATTTCATCCGTGAATTTATAATGTACTATTTGGAATATCTGATAAACTAAGAAAAATCAACATACCGTAAAATTTGTGCTCCTTCTATTTTAACATGTTGCATCTTTTATTTAATACTTAATAGTTTTTCATGCGAAAATGGACTACTTTAAATTTCTTGTATTAAAGTAATTTCACTGTCTAGAAAGTTTTTATTCTTACAGAATTTAAAGTTCTGAATCTCATAAATACGTTCACTTTGTTGATAAAAGTATTTCTTGAATTCCCTATGAAGATCTATAGAGGTTTTGTTCACCCAGAAAAGTTTTTATGGGTTTTATTTCTCGTGAAATGAAAAAGACTTTTAAGTTTTTAATAGTTTCTAACTGGAGGAAGTGAACGGCGATATATAATTTGTATTGATGGCTATTTAAAACCATGAGTCTATGAAGAAAAAGGGCAAAATTAAAATATATCATAACTTATAGGAAACTTGTGGAAAACGCAAAACAGGAACACACAGCTTCTTAATATTCACAATAACAAAATAAAAAGGGGGATAACTAGTTTCACCTTGGTGGCCGGTGTGCGCAAAATCTGTCGTGGCTGCAATGTCCTCCAAGTTCTCAAATTTACCTCTGGAGATGCGGGGTCAAGTGTTCCGGTTTTGTAGGGGGTAATGCTGCCCACCTATATGGTACCCCCTTAAATGAATGGCCAGTAGTCTCGCCCTTTACTGAGAACAAATGGCTTCATAGCCAATCTTCCGGGCATTTGTAATAAATAATAAATAAGTTCCGAACTAATTAATTGTTCATTATCAGTTGGTCAAATTATGATAAGAGCTGGAGAGATTTAAAAATATCTTTAACTCTTAACATAAGCGCAAAAATTTCAACTGATTCTAACTTCATTTTCTGCAACATAAAAAAGAAATATATATATATATATATATATATATATATATATATATATATATATATATATATATATATATATATATATATATATATATATATATATATATATATATATATATATACAGTAAAACCCCGATTTAACGTAACCGTATTTAACGATTTCTCCCATATAATGTCATTTTTCTTTAGTCCCAATTAATTTCCTATACTTATAATGTTAAAATATCTCAGATTTAAAGTTATTATTTTGAAATATTACCCGCATTTAACGTTTTTTTTCAGCGGAAAAAACTCAATGAAATTTTCCTAAAATAGTCAGAAATTGTGATAAAAATCTTGCCTATGAATACGTGCAATACTTGTGTAACCGATAAAATCAGGACACAAAGTAAAATAACCGATTTTTTTAAAGCATAATTTAGCAAACTGATGTCTAAACCCTTGTAAATGAAGAAATAAAAGGTGTGTTACGTATCAGTCTCTATTTTGTGCTCAGCATTTTGTTTTTGTATTACCCTGATTTAACTTTTTCCCGCATATAGCGTCATTTATTTATGGCCCCTTGAGTAAAGTTAAATTGGGGTTTCACTGTATATATATATATGATTCACTTCTTTAAGATGCTAAAGTACGAGAAAGATGAAAGTTTGTTTGATTGATAACTTTTTCATTTATTAATGTGGCAAGAGTTTATATCTCGAGAAATGACTCTGACATAAAACAACAATAGTAAATGAATAACCAAAATTTAAACTTTTAAATTTCCCTTTTTTTCTTCGAATAAAATAAATTTAAGTTTTTAAGTCGTATAAACTACTTTTTACTATATAAAAAAAAGTACAATCCTAATTTAATGATGTTTAAACAGAATGTGTGCTGACAAATTCGTCATTGCTGTCCGCTATTATCCTATTCATCCTTATTAATGATTAGCATAAGGTTGGAACCACAAAGAAGCACGTATCCAGACAAAAAAATAATGGGGAAAAAAAATGCTGCAAGAATCTGGGAGTGATTTGGTTGGAAAAATGCGCATTTTTCTCCTCCGTTCTAAACGCCAGAGGAACGTGTAAACGTATGCGGCATTATTTTTGCGCAGAAAATGCCAAGAAAGAAATAAAAGATGGTATAAAGTATTTGGAAGAAAAAAGTGAAAAATGTCTTCCTGTACAGGTATATTAAGCGTGAACAGGACACTCCCAACGAAGCTTCAATCCATTAACCTGTCACTTAAGCGGGGGTGGAGAAGAAAAGTCAGCTCCCTCTCCCCACTTCCCTCATGGGAAGTTGTTAGCTATAAAGCAATAGGGCCAAGCCCCCGACTTTTATGTAGAAGGTCTAGAAAAAGATCGGATCATATCAATTTACCTGTAGGCAGCTGCTGAAACTTAACAACCTGGAGTTAATAAACGCATTAAATAAATTAATGATTTATTCTTACCAACTTTAGATGCATGTTGTATGTATAAAAAGGCAGAGATACACAAGCATATAAGTTACATTCGAAATGATAAAGGCAAATTAATATAGTTCTACTTTGCCGTTCGTCTCGAAATAGAAATTTCTGGACTAGTCAATTGTATTTTGAGGGGAAAATTGATAAATGTGATATTTGGCGGCAGAAGGAGCAATTTAGTTGTGACCAAGATAATTGATTTTTACAAGGACTGTTTTATTCGACTCTGATAGAGATCAGATAAAAATAACCATGTATTTAAAGCACATAGATTTTAAATTGGACACGTTTTTTCACTGTAGAATTCACTGTAAGGGGAAAGTTCATCATATAAACTAATTGCACAAGAATCATATAAACTAATTGCACAAACCTTCACTTAATTATTCTTTTTCACTTTCTTTTATTTAATTTTAATCACTTGTTAGTCGTTTCCACTATCCAAAAACTTTATAAACTGCTAACTTTTATAATTTTTTAAAAATTTTTCCGCACAATATTTTTGCAAACAGACTAAATTTACATGTATTCTGTTTTCTAAATCGTAAAACACCGTTACGTCAAAGTGCAAGCATTGAATTCGATCGAAGCGCGACCTTGCGGATGTTTTCCGAACTAACTTTCCATACAAAACAGAATTAACTGAAAATGAATTCAAATCTGCTTAAAAATGGCAAAAAGTATTAAAAGAATGCATTGTCATCGTGTTCTGAGCTATTCTAAAAGTTTCAAAAGTATAGCTAGTCGGGAAGTTAGTTAAATATCGATTGCAAGATTTGTACTGGACAAACACACAAACAAGAAACGAGTTAATAAAAACGTGGTAGTAAGGAACTAAACAATTGCTGATACATCTGGCTCTCCTTTGATCGAGGCACGAGTTACAGATATTTTATCATCAATCTATTAATGAAAGTTGTACGCTTCAGTATCTGTTAAATCTGTCTGTGTTTAGATATATGTATATTTGAAGGATATGAGAACCGTAAAAATGCTGAAGTAAATTTAGAATTGAATAACACACTTATTACACAAAATGAGTCTGAGAAAAACATAAAAAGATATTCCCAATGACTACAAAATAAAAGTAATAAAATTAATTCCATAAGTCTTTCTAAGAGCGAGATTAAGCGATTAAGTTCACTTAATGAGTTAAACAATATTTAACCATAGATAAATGATTGATATATTAATTAATTCACGCTCTAATTTGTCAACATTCTCCTTTAAACTCTTATTTGGATAAAATTGCTTTTGCTTTTTTATTTAAATATGCAAAAGTAAATGCATTCAAAATCGATTAGAGTACATCATTTTGATATCAGCTAACAATGTTGACATACTTTAATAGATGTATCTTGCATTTTTTATAGCCTAATTTATGTATTTTTTCAAAGTACACATCAAAAATCTGTAATTATATACCTTTGATAATACAGTTTTGCATACGTTCAAAAAGTTCAGTCCTAACTCACTTTCCTTCCCTTCAAAGCCCGTTAGATCAAGATCTTAACAATATGTAAATAAAAGAAATCTGAAAAGATTTAAAAGAGGATGACCAAATACTGTAACAGATGAATAGATTACATGTCAAATACTGTTCTTTGTTGCATTTCATTAAAAATTTTCATTGTATATCGTTTCTATACTTTAAACAAGCAAAATTTAAAAAATACTGGTATTAATTGCAGAAACGAAAACTATTGAGAAATGAAACGTGTGAAAATATACAAAGCATTATATTTCACTAGAAATTATATTAAAATGATACGAATGTAGAATTTAGCTTAAGAATAGATCATTTCTTCTTTCAAGCCTCAAAATTAGTACTTTGTTAATAAGAGTATATTCCACACAAACAATAAGCAATATTGGATTGATATATCAAATACCACAATTAAATTTAATCTCTCTCCATAATGGCGGGTTGTTTCGGAACTGAAATTAATTTTCATAAGATATTTTTTTATAGCAGGCGTGAAAACCATTCAGTAATTTTATGTTATATACATACAAACACATCCCTATGCGCGCACACACAAATATATGGATATATATATATATATATATATATATATATATATATATATATATATATATATATAAATAACATATGTGTGTGTGTGTGTGTGCGCGCGCGCGCGTATGCATTCCATACGTTTGAAATAAAATTTTAAAAGAAAAATTCTAACAGTTTTGAATTCAAACATTTTTATTTATAACATTTTAATAATAAATTCATATGAGAGAAAGTTATTGTAATATTATGACTTAAAGTTTGACAAAATTATTTTGCTTCATTTTTTTATAAATGAAGGTATGATTCCGAGAGTTTAAAAAAATTCCTGCGTACTAGGGTATATGATAACACATTTCCTTGTGCATCTGTTTCTTAATGAGGAGCAAAATCATTTTCATTATTATACGTTTATTTAATTTATTTTTCTACAGTTGTGTTCACTTTTTGTCCCCTCAAAATCTTATTTATTCTATTTCAATTGGCATTCATTCATTTAAGCAGCTTTAAAAAAAAGGACTTTTCTTTCTCAAAATAAGAATTTTCGAAAGGTTTTTTATAATTATTAAATATTACAAAAACTTTTTCAAGCTCATACTTTACATTCTTTTCTGATATATCTAATTAGTATGTTTCAAATTATATTTAATTATTGACCTCTAATAATGAGAAATATTTGCACTTTGAAACTCTGGCAAAAGTACTCTGAAGAGTTTTTGATTCATTGAATCAGAATAGCTTGTCTATAGATTCGGAAATCTAAGATTTAAAAAAAATTGAGAACGAAAAAAATTTCAAATCACAAATTCAAATAACACTCGAAGCTCTTTGTTAGAAAGTTTTTTTTTTTCACAAATTAATCGCATGTTGTAAGCACATGTTGAAATGTAATACAAAAGCTAAAACAGCCACGGTTAAGATTCATTAATCAAAAATAAGTAGTTTATACATACTCTACTTTACGTGCAAAATGGCTTTAGACTGTGTAGGAAAAAAGTTCGCTTAGAAATTCAACTGTAAATCCTTCCAATCAATAATAAGGACTCTACGCCTATTAGTACTATGTAATAAATATTTATAGTATGCAATAACATGAATATAATTTTCTTTATGAGAATATCAATGATATAGATCTCTTTTAAATTGCCCGACTTAGACATTTTATTCGTCTCGATAATAAAATTTTGTGTTTTGAAAGATTTTTTAATCTTACTTGACTTTCATAAGCTCTGATATTTACGCTAAAAATTCAGTAAGAGTTCAACAGGACCAGGCAATAAAATAAAATCAATATGTAGCATATTGATTTTATTAAAAAGTGGGTAAAAGTATTCTTGAATAAGCTTTAACTTTTTTTAAACGAGTCAAGTACATAAACGAATATGCAGGGTGTCCGATAATACATTTGTGTCCAATAATGTCTGAAAAGTCGTGCCAGGAGATCCAAAGGAGATCCAGGTTTCATTCCAGAACCGGTTCCTATAAAATGAAAGAACGACGGTTTGTGAGCGGTAAAGTTTGAGTTTGTTTATAAACTTTCACGCGATGTTGAGGTCTATGAGAAACATATTATTAGTGTTTGAAGCAAGTGTTTAAGTTCAATTTTTCTACTATTGCAAGGCATTGATTGAATAGAAGACAATGTTCTTTGTCTTGGGGTTCTCCTAGAGTCAGTCTTTGCAAAAGATTCTAGGATACATATAGAACATTGGCTGAGTACTGAGTGCTAGGAAGAGGCCTAGTTTTTAATTGTTTCTCAGTAAAATCACCCCATAGTAACTGATTAGAAGTAATATAACGGCCTAAAAATGTATTTTCGTGGCCTTGTTCAGTTTTTTTAGTGAAAGAAGTATACAAGATTTGATAAGAACACATATATAACTATTTACCGATAGTTATAGTTTATGTGCAGAGTGGATAGGAAGAATGGTGTTTTTCAAATTGTATAACAAATGTATAAAACCTCTTTACTTATTTAATTTAAGCTGTTTTGTTTAGATTCTTTTTAAACCTTAAATACCACCAAGGTATTCCCAGACGAATTTTTAAACATCTCAAAGCTGTTAAGGCAAGAACGCTTTAAGAATGTTCTGATAGGTATTGTTAAAAGAATATCTAATAAAACTCGTACATAAGTAAAAGGTTAATAACGACATATAACATTACAACTAAAACCAAATAACCATTTTTATAACACCAAAAGTAAAGTCATTGTTGCAGAAAGGTATTAATGTGGTCAGTAATTAAAAATAAAGGTTTCTCAGAGTATGAATGCCCAGAAATTTGTTCTTATAAATATCACAAACGTGGTACTTACCTAATAAATATATACCTCCAGACAAAATTGTCTGTAGCCACAAGAAAATGCGTCTACGTTCTGAAGGAGGCTGAATACTCTTTCTGTCTTAGTTAACCTTTAAGTGTTTTTTTTTTTTTGCCCTGGTTTCCTAATAAATCTAAGTTTTTTTCCTATTTCAGCGGGGTTCCTCAAAATATAAGCCGCGTTAACAAGCCCAATACTGTACCACCCAGGATACAAATAATTAATATACAGGAAACAAATTTTTATTGCTGCGAGGAAATCAGTACAAACTTTCAGTGATTCACACCGAACAGCAAGGTTTCTGAAACAATTAGATCGAAATATCGAAAGAACTCAAAGAATTGCATAAAAATGGAGTTTCGTAATATACGGAAATGCCGTTTTCAAGGTTTTTTTCGTGTGTACAGTTTTTTTTTTCATTTCCTGGTATCATACCCAAAATAAAAATTCTAAAAGTAGTTTCTTTAAATATCGTTATACTGATTTTTAAAGCTTAAGAAAATGTTCCCCAGAAACATATTCTTAAGAAAGATCTTATCTTTTGGTGAAAAATACACCAGTATGAAAGCCAAGTTGATTCTATGGTAAGCAAAATAATTTTATTAAATTTGCGTTTCAAAAATAAATATTATATTTCAAATTAGAATTTTGAAGGTACTTATACATATCCAATTGTTTCAAATAAAATCTCTGAAAATATTTTCAATTTTTTTAGAAAGAGCATAAATTTCTGCTGAATACCAGTGAATTGTTTAACACAACTCTTTATCTGAGTTAAAGTTATAGAATCTGTTATATACATATGCTATTAAACTTAAGGTTTTTGAGAATTATTTAAAGTTACTCACCACCTGTCTGTAATTTGTATTCACAGGGAAGCTTTTAATAGTAAAATGAAAAAAAATAGTGTATATGTTAATAATTGTGCTAATAATGATTTTTATTGGGTTTGAGAAAAGACCTGCTAGTCTAAATTTTCTCATCAGTTAAACTATAAGTCATATACATTCAGTCAAAAAAGTCAGTGTTATCAATTGTTAAACTCAAACTATATCACAAATAATCCTCCATTCTAAAACTATGAATAAAAATGCATATCATTTTGCCTAACAGAATTTCTGATAAGAAATTTTAAGCTACTTTGGGAATGAATGTTTCAAAATGATTCTTTGATAAATATAGAATATATTTCATTGATTTTAAAACTGTTTATATAGAGATGCAGCTCAAATATATGGACATTTAAATTTATGTTGTATTAATTGCGTATGATGAAATAAATTTTCTTTCACTCATCGAAAGGTTTTTATTATGAACGTTCCAGAAGATTTGATATTTTTAGTTGGTTTTCGTCAAACTCATTTTCAACACCACAATAGATTATATAATCCAGTAAACAGCTTTAGCTATAACATCAATTTTTCAAATTGTGAATCCTTATTTGCTTTTGTTCAAAACTGCAGCTTTAAATTTTGAAGCAGTTTACGTCATACAGAAAATATAAATTTTTAACATTTTTATTATTTTTTTATGTTGTCACGTAAGATGAAATATTACGTTTTTTTTTATCCTTTGAGTAATTAGCATTTCTATAGTTTCAAATTGCCCAAAGGTAAAGAGAGAAATTTTATTTTATTTATCAAATATTTGTTAGTAAAAAAATAAATTATGTCATCTTAACAAGGCATTAACTTTTAAAATTATTTTTTAAACCTACCTATTAATTAATGATTTAACTATAGATGACACATAGTTCAACTTATTTCTTTCAGTTATCAGTAAAATGAAACTGTCTTAATTTTTAAATAGCAATTTCTGTATTGAAGTTTTTCCTTGTTCTGTGAGTACAATTATTAATAGTAGTTTTATTATATCTGTGGAGGAGAAATTAGACTAAATAATTTTTCCCTTTTATATAAATAAAACTGTATTAACTACCTTAAATATTTAAAATTTAGTTAGTTATAGGAAATCGATATTTACTTTAAGAACGTTTGTTAAATTTAATATTTTATTTAGGATTTTTTACGGGTAAAAACATAATATATAACAACTATTTCACAAATGAAAAAGGATAAAGTTCATTATTTTTAGTAAAGAATTGATATAAAATATACTTTTTCTTTTATTAATTTATTTGTGAAAAGAATTATTAGCAGTATGTTCTAAATAGATAATAGACCCTGGCAATAGTAAGGAAAGTCATTATAAAAAATTGCAATACAAAAGGCTTCGACTTACACACATCGTTTGACAAAATGTTGAGATATGATACAAAAAAAATGTTTGTGGATGAATAAATATTTCATACGAAAACAAAATTTTGAAAATTTATTGATTTTTGACTTGTTACTTTGCACTAAAATAACTGCGCAAAAAATGCTATACGTACATTTTTTCCATCCAACTGAACAGCTACTATACTTTGAATCACTAAACCAGTTTCATATCAATGTACGTTTGATGATGTAAATATTGAAATTAGAGTCTAGAATTACACGTGACAAAGTTCATTAATAGGGGCGTAGAAGAGGATAAAGATACACCAAGAATAAGAAAAGATAACTTTTGTCATCAGTCATCAGTAACTTTTTTTCTACTTTTAAAAAATGCTACTTCTCAATGTTATGAAGTTTACTAGAGGAACTGATGAACGAAATCTGCTTTATTCTGACTCTATGATTTCTGGATATATAAAAGCCTTAGAGTAAACAAATTCTCTTTATTCATACAAAATACTGGAAAATATAAAGTTGTTAAAAATATTGTAATTTTGATAATGTCTGTAAAAGTACCTCATTTTAACGCTAAGAAGATTCTACAATCTTTAAAGTTTAAAATGTTCATTTATTTGGCTATATTAAATTTATGTCTGTAAAAAATTATAGGCACTTTTATTGATGATTTAAAAAAAAAATTTGTTATAACCGGAGTGATCAAAACAAATACTGAAATAAATCTGTAACAAATATTTACTGATAATTAAAAATTAATTTACAGTAATGATTAATGACAAAACGGTTTCCAAGTCCTTTTCAATATCGTTGCATCTGAATTTAAAAATATTGCTAAATGCAAAATTTTAGAATTGTTTTCCAATTAAAATATTATCTAGAGTGTAGACCTTATGATTAACGAGAGATAATAAAAAAAATATTTCCTTGACGGCACCATTGGCAACTCTTTAAAAATGCCTTTAGAATCTGGAGGATATAAAAATAATTCGAGTCACAAGCATAATGTGTAGCATGGAGCCATGCTTATTTCTGTTTAATTTCCCGAATAGAATTTTTGAGGCCAAAATTGAAATGTCTTACGTGTCGAAGATGGGATCGTTCTACAACAGTCTGTTTTTTCAAAGGACAAGGACATTGTGAAGAAAAGCTTCTTCAAATCTCCAGGAAAGTTCAGTTTATAGTCCAGTTGAACTCGGGTCTCGAGAAGAGACGATTGTTACAGCAGAAACCGGAACATTGGAAAGCATATGACGAATAATAAATGTGGAACAAAAATTCATCATCACCGAATGATTGAATAAAAAATATAAAATTATATACAAGCAACACCATATCTCACTGGCTTCATAAAACAAAGGATTATGAGAAGGAAGTCATTGACAATAGCACTTTTTCACATTGTAATGGTCTTTTATATGATAGAGTTATGCTGGAGATGGTTGTTAAAGGCTGAATGGGCAACAATTTTTTATGTTCGATGCCAGCAGATGATTTTACCGATGGTGAATTCATTATGCAAATTCCAGAATTGGGAATATTTTTAAGAAGTCAAAGTAATTTGTAGTTATACTAATAATTAAATTGAAAAAAAGCACAATAACGGAAACAATAACCTAGAAAAGTTAGTGGGCAAGCATGGGTGTCAAATAAAAACCTTTCTTTTAATGAGAACTCAGGAAAACAAAAAAGGAATTTGAAAATCAATGCTGAGTAAGAAATATTTATACTTGTAATTTGTACAAAATGAAATATATAACGAGGCATCGTTTTTATTTTTAAAAATTGATACTGGTTGATAAGACCCTATTTTTAGAATATGATTAAAACATTTGAACTGAAAGGCAACTATATTTGTTGTGAATAAAATAATTTATACCAAATAAAATGAGAAATTGGATTGCTTCATCGAGTTTTAACTAGTTTTAAAAAATGTAAATCAGGTCTGTTTCTAATGCATATAAAAATAGAACGCATTGTTTATATTAAATACAAAACACTTTAATTTATTAAAGTTTGGACAGACGGAAGAGGTTTTAAAATAAATTCAACACAACGAATGAAAAAACAGATGGAAAAATTTTGGTGTTGATGTATATAATGTTATAATAAAAGTTTATTTTTGTATTTGTAGTTTTACATAAGTCCCTCTTGCTTATTGAAATAGCTTTGAGAGCTTAATTAAAGTTCTAATATCTCTTCCCTACAACTAAACTGAATATAGTGTATGAAACTGTAATATTCCCTATTACCCTTTATGGTAAATTCAGTTAGCCACTAACAAAATTAATTCAGCAATTCCCCAACTTAATTTGAAAAAAAGATTTCGATTTCAATAAAAGTATTCTGATGCAGTTTTGGCAATAAAAAATGTAGAAAGTATGCGATTTTGCAGAAGAGAAAGAAATGACCTTTAATATGTGTCTTGATCCTGATTTATCAACGATGGAATCAAAGATGGGATCATTTTAAGCCCGTTTTTATCATCTAATATCATGATACCATGCATCAGTGCACATATTTAGAAAGTAGAGTTTCACTTTTAAATCAAAAGTATATAGAAGATATTTCATATCATTTTATTTTTATTTATAACTGGATTCAATTTAACAGCAAATATTTGAAATTTTTTTACTCGTAATGTTAGTTTTGGAGTAAGATAAACGAAACATGAACTTTTAATGTGCCTTACTAACTTACAATCAAATCTGTAATAGCACGAAATCTGAAAAAGTACTGAATTTATCTGTCCGAGATATTCCCACCATATTAGCATGTGAAAGAAAGCCTTTGCACGTAATCTTCATATAATTTCAGAGGCAATTGGATATAACTCTTAATTATTTAGAATATTTCTTTCCTGTCTTTTTAACATTAAGAGTAAATTTACTTATGGTGCCATTAAACATTAATTTATATATATATATATATATATATATATATATATATATAAATATATATATATATATATTTATCTATTTATTTATTTATTCATTCATTCATTTATGTTTATATTTTTTATATATTTATTTATTTCTTTAAATAGAAATTTTACACAATGTATCACCGAGTACTCTCCTGGAACAAAAAAAAAATATGCGGAAATAATGAATATTTCTGGAAACACATATGAAATTCAAATATCTCTAATAGATGTGGACATAAAAATAGCTCAATAAAATTAGAAACTTATAATTAGAAACCACTTGACGAAATCAACGTTCTTTCGCGAAAAAAAAGTAACTCTTTAGAACCTAATGAAAATATCCACTTAATGCTATTCAGAACCGCAGAAAATCATCTCGCGCGCTCTCAATTAAAAACTTTCAACGAAATCAGCACTTGAAGGGAAACATATTACGTGTTATACCACTCTGGTACTTGTAATAAGATATCTCGATTATAAATTAACTCAGTCATTTCATACACTCTCGGCGCTGCAGTGTGCCGAAATTTAATGAATCTTGATCCAGTGTCCCAACACGCTTTGGATGTTTTTCGCAGAATAAATATTCACGGCATGATTGCCTTCTCAGCGGTCCAAAATAATGATCCCCCCACCTCAGATGAATAAATGAATTCGAGTGTCTTCCACGTATGGGACTTGTCCTTGAAAGATTTTGCTTATACTTTCGTGAGACGAATAATTTGAAGATTTCTTCTAGACCGAGAAAGATGCAATGGGCTGCTTTATAAGAATTTTTCTGAAGACGTTTGTTTTTTCTAACGTGTTTATGCTTTTTAAACAGCAATTTAAAGAAAAGATGCTGTGCTCTTCAAATGAACGTAAATAAAGAACTGACTTCTTTTTGTTAATGAAGTTCATCCACTAAAAATCCACCAGCGTTCGTATTTTATGTATCTCTTTTAAAAAGAGTCATTCACGCGATTTGAAATGCAAAGTCAGCTACAGCGGATAATTAATAATTTAGGGATTTTATAGTATGGAAACAAAGAATATTAGTTCCTCCCTCTGGGCAACGGAAGAAATTCAGTAAAATTTTCCTACCTCCTTATACAAACACCGTAAGTATGTAAACATTTTTGTTAATGATAATAAAATAGATCTTAATAATGAAATAATATAAATCTATTTAAATACAGAATATTAGAGAATAGATCTTAATAAAATATCATAGTCTGTTTGATAATTCAAATTTTAAAATGACATACATAGAAATATTAAAACAACATTAGAGTGTACTACTCTCAATATCTTTAAAATTGTTTTTAACCCAAACATTTGCTTTTAATTTCGAAATAAGGGAATGATATCAAAAATAGGATTCTCATAAACATTAAATATTAGCTTTTTTTTAAAAAAAAATGAGTGTTTTAAAGAGGTACGCCAAATGTAGATGTCTAAAGATTATTGTTTATTATAGAATTAATCACTTTTCCTAGAATAATACCGAATTTAATTCTGTTCTTATGGGAACATGTAAAAAGTATATCCGTAAGAGAAAATTATAGAATATTTTGAGAAAGTTTAGAAATAGTAAGAAATAAATTTGAATCTGCAATCCAGTATATATGTATATATATATATATATATATATATATATATATATATATATATATATATTGTATTGTGTTTATCACTATATGTGCATATATGTTTATGCAACCTTCTGATTCATTTATCGGCAAACATATATTTTTTTCATAGAAAGTGGCAAAATATGGAGTGAACACAATAAATTATGAAGCTATATTTATCTGCTTTTAATGCTGTACTATAATTAAGATCAATTTCCACAATTTAAGTCTATATATAGCCTCGTTCAATGACAAATAATACCTATTTTTGCAGTCATGCTTATTACCCGTGTATTACTTTCAACATTTTATTTTATTGTATGGAAATAGATCTGGAATTTAAGGTTTGAAACAAAATTAGGAATTATTTTTACATATGAAATGTAAATGAAAGCTAGTACTGCAGTATGTAATGTGAATGGAAATTCATGTGACATTTAGCTATAGAATAAAACAACTATTCTGTTTTGAAACTTAAAAAAGTTTATTGCGTGCTAAAGCATGCTAGATCCCCGTTAGCAACAAAGTTTTGGTAATTTTAATGAAAACTCCACCTCCTAAATAAAATGGAAGAGGCGTTCAGCGATAGATCAATCGAAAAAAATAGAAGAAAAGTAACCCCTCTTCTCACGCAAGACAAAATGTTAAACGACGTGAGATAAAGAGTACACGGGGAGAAAACTTCGATTCTATCAACAGTCAAACCATACGTGACGTAATATAGTGTTTCCAAACAGCTGCATTAATAAACCTGGGTACGAGAGTATTACATGTCACTTAGACGCATCTTTTAGATTGTTTTGTATTCTGTGTTTGTTTATCAGCAAAACTGAAAATAAAATATTCAAGTCTATCGCATACATTTTTAAACACAAGTGATTCGTGTCATCACAATCGATGCTAACATTTAGTCAGTTCAGATTATGATATCCGTTTATTTTAAGAGTAAAAATATATGGGGGAAAATAACGTTGTGGAAAGAAAGGTATATTATGTACTAGTTGAAAACCCGCACTTCGTTACGGAGTACATTCAAATTAAATACAACGGTCAATGTATGCAATTAATGCCAATATATATATATATATATATAATAAATGCGACGATCAATGCATACAATTGATGTAAAAAAATATATATTTATAAAAAATTAGTAAGGGATATTTTTATAGACAAAATAATGTAGAAGAAAATATTCAAATTAAATCTAATAGACATACTAAAGAATATACTACAGTTAATATAGTACAGTTTGAGGAACATACTTTTACTGTATTTTAATATTTTTTTGGATAATGTCCAATCGTCTGCCTTATTAGCAAGGGGAAAATATTTTTTTGTCTATTTCATTGTTATGGATGTGACGATAAATTTGTTTAAAGTACCAGAAATAGAAATCACGAGATCAGAATTTAATAAATTAAATTCTAAAATTTAATCTTTAAAAATTCACCAATAATCAGAAAATGGAGGTAAATATTTGCAAAAGATTTCATCTTAAAGGAACTTTTATGGTCTCGCTCGTGATATAAATTTTATAACCCTCAAATTATTATTTTAAATGCAAACTTAAAAAAAGTTACTAAAACAGCTTAAAAATTTAATTTTAAAAAAATCTAAGAAGAATTCTTCAAAAATCTTTCTTAGTGCACCCCTATACTATAAGAAGAATCACCATGCAAAATTTCAGACCTTTAGGTCCAGCGGTTTGGTCTGTGCGTTGTATGTCAGTCAGTCAGTTAGTCAGTTACGGAACTGATTTATGTATATAGACTAGCTGAAAACCCGCACTTCGCTACGGAGTACATTCAAATTAAATTCAACGGTCAATGTATGCAATTAATGCTAGACAAATAAAATAAATAAATATATATATATATTTATAATAAATACGACGATCAATGTATACAATTGATGTAAATATATATATATATATATATATATATATATATATATATATATATATATATATATATATATAAATCGTAAGGGATATTTTTATAGACAAAATAGTGTAGAAGAAAAAATTAAAATTAAATGTAATAAGACATACTAAAGAATATAGTACAGTTAATATAGTGCAGTTTGAGGAACATAATATCTTTTATTACATTTTAATATTTTTTTGGATAATGTCCAATCGTCTGCCGCATTAGTAAGAAAATTTTTTTTTTTGTCTATTTAGTTTTTATGCACGTGACGATAAATTTATTTAAAGGACCAGAAAAATAAATCACGCGATCAGCATTTAATAAATTAAATTCTAAAAATGAATCTTTAAAAATTCACCAAAAATCAGAAAATAGAGGTAAAGATTCGAAAACGATTTTATTTTAAAGGAACTTTTATGATCTTTCTCGTGATATAAATTTTATAACCCTCAAATTATATTTTAAATGCAAACTAATAAAAGTTACTAAAACAGCTTAAAAATTTAATTTAAAAAAATCTAAGAAGAATTTTTCAAAAATCTTTCTTAGTGCACCCCTACACCATAAGAAGAATCGCCATGCAAAATTTCAGCTCTTTAGGTCCAGCGGTTTGGTCTGTGCGTTGTATGTCAGTCAGTCAGTCAGTTACGGAACTGCTTTATATATATACTAGCTGAAAACCCGCACTTCGCTACGGAGTACATTCAAATTAAATACAACGGTCAATGTATGCAATTAATGCCAAATATATATATATATATATATTTATAATAAATACGACGATCAATATATACAATTGACGTAAGAAAAAAAATATATATTTATAAAAAAATCGTAAGGGATATTTTTATAGACAAAATAATGTCCAATCGTCTGCCGCATTAGCAAGAAAAAAAATTTTTTTTTTGTCTATTTAGTTGTTATGCACGTGACGATAAATTTATTTAAAGTACCATAAAAAGAAGTCACGTGATCGGCATTTAATAAATTACATTTTAAAAATTAATCTTTAAAAATTCACCAAAAATCAGGAAATGGAGGTAAAAATTCGAAAAATATTTCATTTTGAAGGAATTTTTATGATCTTTCTCGTGATATAAATTTTATAACCCTCAATGTATTATTTTAAATGCAAACGTAACAAAAGTTTAAAAAACAGCTTAAAAATTTAATTTAAAAAAATCTAAGAAGAATTTTTGAAAAATCTTTCTTAGTGCACCCCTACACTATTAGAAGAATCGCCATGCAAAATTTCAGCCCTTTAGGTCCAGCGGTTTGGTCTGTGCGTTGTTTGTCAGTCAGTCAGTGAATGAATGAATGAATGAATGAGTCAGTTACGGAACTGTTTTATATATATAGATAGACTAGCTGAAAACCCGCGCTTCGCTACTAAGTACATTCAAATTAAATGCAACGGTCAACGTATGGAATTTATGCCAAAAAATAAATATATATATATTTATAATAAATGCGATGATCAATGTATACAATTGATGTAAAATATATATCTATCTATATATATATATATATTTATTTATAAAAAAATCGTAAGGGATATGCATTTTTTTTTTGATAATATCCAATCGTCTGCTGCATTAGAAAGAGAAAAAAATATTTTTTTTGTCTATTTAGTTGTTACGCACGTGACGATAAATTTATTGAAAGTACCAGAAAAGAAATCACGTGATCTGCATTCAATAAATTAAATTCTAAAAATTAATCTTTAAAAATTCACCAAAAATCAGGAAATGGAGGTAAAAATTCGAAAAAAATTACATTTTGAAGGAATTTTTATGATCTTTCTCGTGATTACTTGATTATAATTTTTACATTTGAATAAATGATTTTGTTTCTTTTAGAGATGTAATACTTTGTTTCAAAATATTTCTGTTATTATCAATATTATTTTAAGAGGAAATATATGAAAAATAGTTTCAAGCAAATTTTGATACTATTTCCTCCTAATGTATGATGTTTGAAATTATTGAAATCTTAAAATTTTAAAATCTTAAAACTTAATCCATTGAATCTGATTGAAGACTCAAGAGTTATATGACTGCTCTAGAGGTAAATTATTATAGTTTGTAGAGAAATATAATTCAGTACTAAGATACTGGCTAACAATATTTTTCACGAGATGGGGAACGAATTTAACTATAAATCAGGGCGCTAGGTATATTCTAAAGGCTTTAATAGGAAATATCTTGCCACTCAGATTGTATAGTGGTTAGTATCGTGACCTGCTAGGCAGAGGGCTTTGGTTCAAATCTCGAATAAGGCTTGGTTCTTTCCGTGTTGTCCCCCACATAGGGAGTAATGCTAGCTCACTTGAATGGTGCTTCTATAATAACGTAGCTAGCGGTGAATAACAAAAGGCGAATGTCTCCCGACAAAGTGGAATCTCTGCATTAGAAAAAAAGTCTGATATATCTTTATCAATAATATTTGTAATAATGTACCAATCCCAAATAAGAAACACGATTTTTTTTATTTTTAAAGTAGGATTACGTTTCTTAATAACAGTCCTCCGGAAAGCCAAATTTCAGACACTAAAACCGTCCGTCGTCGCGAGTTATAATTTTTGCAGCCCGCCAAACCCAGTCTGTATCGCTTGGACAAACAGTAAACAGTTAAACAGAAAAGTACCAAAATGCGACACACACACACACACATATATATATATATATGTGTATATATATATATATATATATATATATATATATATATATATATATATATATATATATATATATATATATATACAAAAGAGGTAAGCATTGATAAGTAATCCTACGTTAATAACCCGTGGTAGTTTCGTTAGAAGAAACTGCATAATTTTTTTTATTATTCTGCATGAGATGGATATAATGTGAAATACATTATTTATATTCTGAGAAGGCTAGCTTTAAAATCGAGATCTAAAAATAATTAAAATTTCAGTAAAGTCCGTATCTGTCCCATAACATCGAAAAACATAGGATTCATTTTTAAGCACAGATAACAGATTTATTTTTTAGAATGTATATTTACATGAAGAACTTTTTAAATTGAGTTTAATGACATTGCTTAACTTCTTTTCTTTTTGCCAACCTATAGTGGAATGAGGAAGCTGATTGCGTAAAAGAATGAAAGATGAAGTAATAAAACTTTTTTAAACAAATGTCATAAAGTGGGACGATTGATAAAAGTGAAAAGCCTCACACATGCATAAAACTAATGAAATTTTTTTGAAACTGTATTTTTTTAATGATTTCCACTCCCTAATTTTCAACAGAGTGATTCAGTTTACCTGAATACTTGCTTTAAAATTTATCATATTTTCCTAGAATTTTATTTGAGCTTAGCACCTATTGACAATGCGTAACTTAAGTAAACTGTGTTCTGATGAAGACGCTTGTTCGTTAATATTTGAGTACACATAGTTTTGACAAGTATTTCATTTATGCTTTTGAAATACTTCCTTTGCCATAGAAATAATTTCTAAAAAAGCCCGTAAATAGATTATTTAAAAGAAATCCAATTACTAAAATTTGTTTATTTTGCAAAGATAAATCCTACAGCCTGAAGTCTAAAAGTTTTTGAAAGGATTGAGCCTTTGTTTCTTTAAGTGGATACAGCGCTTTACCCTTAATTCGAATGGACTAGGCAAAAGAGCGATTTGTCACGTTCTGCTTTAATTCCAACTCTGAAGATACTTGCAACTGCACAAAGAAATTAGAACATATTTTTTAAAAATATCCGGTGAAATATTTTATTCTCCTTTTTTATAAAATCTTAAAAGATGTTTCCATTGTTAATTTATTACCCTGGTACCTGAGCTAGTCCTGGAACGTGAATTAAATACAAGAACAATTAAAAATTCTAGAAAATATTTCAGGACTTTTAAATTTAAAATAATAAAGTATCGCTTATGAATGCATTGAATTTAAGATTCCTTATCAGATAACTGATAGTTATCTGTTACAGGATGATTTGAAAGAATGTGAAACATATGCTGTGTCAGGAAATGGTTCCAAAGCAATTCTTTAAAATATAATCTGCTAATAATATTTTTACTAAATGTCATTTTTAAGAAAATTTAAACATTTTAAAGGCTAGAAAATACATCTATAAAGAATACATGTATAAAGTATGATAATCAGTTTTTACTAGATACAAATTCACATTGTATATTTGCAGCTACTGTAGCATTTAGATTATCAAGCCCTTTTTGGTAAACATTTGGCATTTTTCCCAATTCTGTCCTGTATAAAATAATTTTTTTTCACCTGGTCAAACAATTCAATTATAGCGTTTAGGAATGGAATTCAAAAAATGAATTTCTTAACATCACGAGCACAGTTCAGTTCCTCAAGTTTGAAGACTAGAGTTTGAATCCTAGTTTCGGCAGATAATCGTTACAGCTTCTTAATTATTTAGACTCAAAACATTGTCATGCACCAACGAAATGATTGGGGAAAGTAATTTCCCCTCATTTCACTTGACGTTAATTTCATATCATTTCACTGTAACGCCTCAATTGCTGATATATTGCCATGATTACTTACCTTTAAAAATGTCAAAATAACTATATGACATTAATATCTGCCGCATAAGTGCAGATTTGTTCGATGTGCAGCGCGTATGTAGGCAGTGAATGCAATTTTGATTCTTTTTCTGAAGGCTTGTATCACAGCTGAACATATTCTAGGCATCTACATACCTGTTTTATCAAATGAAATACCAATTCAAAGTTTTCTAACATTGCCAAAAGCAGAGGAAATATTTTATAAATAAAAGAGTAAGAAAAACCCACACATGCGCCAACACTGTTGACATATATGCTTGAAATATTATAAAAATGACTCCCTTTTAACTATTAGCAAATTTCGGGTAAAACTGTTCGTTGAAAATTGTTGAATAAAGAAATTATGAGGTTTATTAGAGAAATGTTTGAACAGTCGAATGATTCAATACTGAAACATGCATTTTTGCACAATGTGTGGTGTCGAGTTCCAGTCCTGAAATGGAATTGATTTTCAAGAGAAACTAACAAGATATGAATCGGGAGAAAGCGTTCAATAGGGGATTAAATAGGATATCGTAAAACATGAGTATATGTGCACCCAGTTCCTAACCCTACCACTTTATTAAAACATTCGATTATTTTGAAGTTCTGTGCTTTATACAGAAGGTCGTTTGCACTTTATGGAAACGATTTTGTAATTTATTTTTGCCATTTGAATTTTGAGATAAAAATTTGGCAAATTCAGAATAATCGTCTGCTACTGTTTTGTTTTGATTAGAATGTAAAATATAAGATTTATATTTTAAATGGCTCCTAAAATTGATAGATGGTTCGAAGGTTACGTAACTGCGCTTTCCGAGGAAAAATATTCGTATCAACAAATTATAAAGCGGTGTAAAAATCGCGGTTATGGCATTTCAAAAACAAGTATTTATAATATATTAAATTTGAAAGGGAAAAAAAGTCTAACTGAAAGTAAAATGAAAACATGACCGTGAAACCTCCTCCTAAGACTGTTCAAACGCAGGTAAATATCAAGAAAGGGAAGTCTCTGATCCAAAAAGAAAATCCACCGACTCAAAGATCCTTTGCTTTGAATCAATAATGTCTTCTGGCACTGTAAGTAAAGTCATTCATAAAGGTTTGAAATTAAAAAAAGATGTTTAAATTTAAAGTTCCTCTGCTTTTGCCAAAGCATATTGCTTAAAAAAAACAAATTGTAGAAAATTATATGAAAAACACTTAGCTGCTAAAAAATGAAAATTTGTGGTAACACTCTTTGAGGCATGGGTGTAATTAAGTGACTGTAGTTAAAAAAAGATCAATTTTCTGTTGCTCAACTGACGGGAATGACCGTACGAAATGGCTTCGTCAGTGCACAGAAAAGTTCCCAAAGGGATTCATGGATTTTGATACAACGGCAAATTAAAAATAAAAAAAGTCTCAAATAAAGCCAAAATTAATTCACTCTACTATCAGCAGAATATTTTAGAACCAATTTTTAAAGAAGAAATTCCAGCCTTATATGGAAAGGACATTGATAAAGTTGACCTTCATAAGGACAAAACCTCTAGTCACACGTCTAAATCGACTGCCGCTTATTTAGCAAAGAAAGAATCAGAAACAGGAATAAAGTGTATCCCATTTAAGGAAATACCTGTAAAATCACCTGGCGCTTCTCCAATGAACTTTTGCGCTTTCGGTTTATTAAAACAAGCCTTAGAAAAACGGCATCCAAGAACACTGAACAGACTGGAAAAACGGTCCAAGAGACATGGGGTAAAATTGACATGACAGGACTATGAAAAGGTTTGCTTTCAGGGGAAATTGGAGCTAGAGCTGTTGTCAAGAACCATGGCTATCAGATAAAAGCAAATCGCCGCAAAAAATACGGCATTTATACATAAAATTTAACTACCAAAATTGCTTCTATAAAGTGCGAACGACCTTCTGTAGCTTTATAAATCAAAACATCTCTTAAATTTATAAATTTATACTCTAAGGCAAAATACAAAAGCCATATATTCTTTATTCTGAGAGGGTAGAGTTTTATAACACATGTTTTCTAATTCATTTACTGAAACATTTACAACCAATTTTACAACCAAACTTAAATATTTACTAAAGTCCCAACCAATGTGAAATGAATGTAGCATATCAAAGCTCCATTAAACATATCTTATCTTAAATCTTAAAATATGTATAAGTTTTTCCCTTTCAGAAAAGGACCGTTGGCAGCAATATTTTAAAATTCAAGTAAATTTAAAAATGCTATCTTTATGACTTCAAAACACATCTTAGTTTATCTTAAATAGTAGAATCGTAGTAGAATCATATATTAGGCTATCAGTGTTATTAACAGTTTTGAAATACTTCCATGAGGAAGATGATCAAATTCATTGAAATTGATTAAAAACATTTTATTTATTTTTTAAATTTATGCTTTCTATTCTAAAGTTGATTTTAATATCAATGATAGCGTTTATACTAGTGTTCTGCAGTATAGTTTCAATATTTATTTTCATTTATCTTAGTTATCTGTCACATAGTTTTGAATAATAACAAATGAATTAAAATAACCATTGTTTGTTTTAAACAATTTGTTGCAATTAACCAGAATTTAACCTCCAGGTACTAATAGCCTATAGTCATGAAGTGACTCATAGACACACACTATCAACCCATATTTCTATTTTCAGTAACTGAAAGAAAAACGATAGTAAATAGAAGTACACTGAAAAAAATGCAATAAACACTACATAACGACTCCCTGATAGAGGCGAGCACCGAATTAAAGTTTCTAAACCTCAAAGCCATTATTTCTAACCCACTGAACAACCCCCAACTTTATGAAAAAGTGGTATTTTCCTAGATCCCCTACACACACATACACACATACTTCACGGTTCACTTTTTGGCTAACGTCACCATATACTAGCCCAAATATATTAATATATTTATACTTACCTGTGACTCTAATTTTATTTCTCATGGGAAATTTTTGTCTAAGTAATGACTAACTCGATGATGTGAGGATGTGATGTTTCAAAAAACTTCTCCTGTTTCCTAGACATTTCTCTACCTTCACTCTGGAACATCATAATCCTAAATCTCCAATTATCATCAACCCGACGCTTTTTCCCTTTTTACATATCTTACAACGTAATGACTAAACAAAACGTCAATAAAATACTCCAAATAAAGTGATAAAAATACCTCCCTTCATCATCACAAACTGAAATAAACAAAGAATGCCATATAAAAAGGCGAAAATAAGATTCTGACATTTCTTTTTTATTAACGTAAAAATATTAATATTTAATTCTCCCAGGAAATGACTGCATTACCAAAAACGTTCACAGAAAGCAATTTTCTAGTTTCATTACCATTCAGCACTTTTTTTTGAAAAATTAATTGATAACAGAAGAATGATTTTGAAAAACAAAACATTAACTCCCCCTCCTCTTCAATTTATTTGCTACGTTTCTCTACGGAGAAAATCTTCCTAAAAGTTAAAGTAATGTGTATGTAGATTTCCTTAAGTATATGCAGGTCGCAATGTTGTAAAGTATAATGAAAAACTAAAAAGTGGAAATTACAGATTTTAACTCTTTGGTTTATGTAAATACACAGGATCAAAGTGAAGTGTTAAAATATAAATTTTAGTAGATTTTTTTATCGTATTTAATGTTTAGGAGACTTACTACATCCATGTTTATCACCGCAAATTCAATAATATAATTTTAAATTTAAAAAGCAAATTTTTTAAACACTCGAAAGATTTTAATAATTTTTACCCTAAATATGAGCATCCTAATCTATCTAAAGTATGTACATATTTGAGTCCCGTGGTGCGCATGGGCGTTTATTGAAGCTCTGCATCGGATTTAAATTATTTGTAGGTACCAAAAGATGACGGTAGGGCTAAAAAAAGGAACCATCCTATCCTCCACCACCTGATCTTTCTGCTATCAGCAAAATATAGATTTTTTTCTTTAGTACTTAACTATATTCGTATGAGTGTTTTCATAATGATTAATAAAATTAAGGAATTTAATGTTTTATGGGTACATTTTTATTACAGATATCTACACGCTGACAGGGACCGCTCTCTCTCTCTCTTTCTATACACACACACACACACACACACACACACACACATATATATATATATATAAATATACATATATATATATATAAATATACATATATATATATTAATTATTAATATTATATATATATATAGACAGAGAGAGAGAGAGAGAGAGAGAGAGAGAACACATAAATACTGGCTATATCACATTATTACCAAAAAAAGTTTCTAGCACACTATATAAAATTAAACATTTTTTAATATATATTTCAATACGAATAAGATATTTGAGATCCATTAAATACTTTACTATATTCGTCATATGTTCATGACGATTAAAAATATTAAGGAATGTAATGTTTTATAGGTATATTTTTATTACAGATATCTGAACGCTGACAGAGAACTAACTAACTCTCTCTATCTCTCTCTCTCTCTCTCTCTCTCTCTCTCTCTCTCTATATATATATATATATATATATATATATATATATATATATATATATATATATATATATATATATATATATATATATATATATATATATTTATATATATATATATATATATATATATATATATATATATATATATATATATATATATATATATATTAATATATATATATATATATATATATATATATATATATATATATATATATTTATTTATTTATATATATATATATTACATTACATAAATACTGGCTATATCTTATTATTACCAAAACAAGTTTCTAGCACACTATATAAAATTAAACATTTCTTCAATATGAATAAGGTTTTTGAGATCCATAAAATAATTTTTTGATAATTCGAAATGAATATGTTTCTTTACAGTACTATACTTTTGCGTTAAAAAATATTAATTTTATATTCTCTGATAGCGCAGATCCCCTAGACAAACATTTTGTCTAAACATTATTTTACAAAAACTTTTTAAAATTTAACCTGAGTAAATAAAGCCTAGCGAGTGCATGATAAAATACTTCTTTAAAAATAAATAACGGTGAGATTGATTTTTCAAACTGCGTTTCACTTTAATCTCTCCTCTAACTTGTATCAACTAAATAAACATAATTATAATCAGGCTCTTCTTCACATATCTTTTTCTACTCCAAGTTCAGAATTTGCCTCTCAGTTTAAATATGCATACTCCTATTCATCGAAAGTATTTTTCCCAGCAACGTATCAGTACTTAGTAGATAGTACGTGTACTCTCTTCAATTCAGCTAGACGGACCTTTCAGACAGTTCAAATCGATCCATAGTTTCCAACAGTGCCTCAGAGAGCAAAATCAGCAAAGGTGTGCGGATTTTTTTCTTCTTCTCCTTTTACTATTTTTCTTATTCGCTGCAGACAGTTTGGTAAAAAATATTTGCACGTTAACAATGTTACATTTTTCTAAATCCAGTTCGAAATATTTTTGTAGTTTTGTTTTCTAGGAAACGAATTAAAGGAGAAAAGATTTTTCACAAGAATGCTACGTATTGTTTTTCAAGCTAAGTTAAGCAAACTGCAAATAAGTATGCCAGATATTTTATATAGTTTAAAAAAAAATAATTGTGCTGTAAATTACTAGATTGAAACTTCAGAGGAAATTTATAGAATAAGACGTATTATTTATTTAACAAAGATAATAATGGAGTATTAAAATCTCTCCGAATGAGTGGAAAAAATTATTTATAGAGAAAAAAATTAATATGTGGATAAATAGAGGTATTCACGTGTTATCGTATGATTTAATTCAATTTATAGACAAAATATTACATTTTTTCTTGTAGTATTGTTTGAAAAAACAATTGAAAGAGAAAGAATTTTATCAAAGATTGTTTATCTCTTATCTAAAAGCAATAGCGATAAAAATGTCAACCAATCGACCTCGAAAATTTTGACAAAATACAAAACTAAGGACGCAAGTTTTAGTTCATAGAAAAATATAACATATTTAAATAAAAAGATTTTTATATTAAGTTATGCACCAATTATTTACAAAAGATTTTAATTTCTATAATATATACAACGCTTTCAAATCATTTCCGATACACTATGTCAGTGTTTTTAGGTTTAATATGTAACGAGGTCATTTATTAATATACTTTCGTTTAAAATATTAATAATGGTAAAATAGCGAAGTATCATCAGTAGACTATTTGAATTCGTATGAATAACTTTCAAAGAGGTAAGGGAAAACATATAAGAAATTTTTACTGAGTCTTGAAATCAAAAGATTAAAAATATGATTTGATTAAATTTATTCAAAATAGTTTTTTTATAATACAATATATAGTAGTGAGTTTCAGTATTACAGAGTACCACTGTTCTACAAAAAGAGACGTAATCTTAAAGGCAGGAAATTTACTTTTGACAAGATTTAAAAGAGGAAAAATTAGAGTCTATTAAAATTCCATCTTACGTGACTGAGTTTGATCTTTCTTAAGTTCTTCATATGGATATAACCAAAGAATGCATCAGTAACAATACCCCTGAATTGAGTATTTTACGTCCCCTTTTGTTTTAATTTTACTATTTCATATTAATGTGATACATATTATTTTTAACTTGTATTTACGTTGTTATCCGAATACTCCCGGACCTTGCTATGTAGAGGAGTTCATACTGATGGCTTGACCCAAAACAGTTATAAGACTGCAAAGAAAAGTGATTGAAAAATGATATTTTCTCATATAACGCGTTATTTGGTAGAAAACTTCTCTCTTGGTTTACAGTTTCAACCCCTAGTCTTGCCACTATGTTGTGTTACAGTGGCACGTGGTCAGTGAAAATAAAACCGGTAATTGACCATTAGATAACAAGTCGATAAAAATGCTGATTCGCAAAAAATATTCTATTAAAATACTAATAAAATACGGAAGGTTAACATTCTGTCTGGTTGGTCTCCAGAAGAATTGGTGGTAAGGGAAATTGTGAGAAAAAAGGATTCAAAAATCATATTACCGCGCATCAGTGGAATTTAGTAGAAAAATGGCCTCGGGGAAAGATGACCTGTCGATCGTCTTTCAGAGCTGAATTGACATTTTAATTTCAACTGAGCTTTGAAAGACGATCAACACAGTTGTTCTTGACCTCTGAAATGACCGATGGCGAAACACTAGAAACACTAAAAAACATGCGACAAAAAAATATGGTGAAAAAAGAAATAGTTTTGTATGGAAAAGAATAACATACCTAAGGCCAACATCCTGTCTCGTTGATTTCAAAAAGTGATCAGGAGAAATTGTGAGAAAAAGGGATTTCCCCTGATCCCCTACCTCCTGTAAGGGGAGTAGGGGAAATTGTGATAAAAAGGGATTCAAAAATTATATGCACATGCTCTCTCGTTGATCTTCAAAAAGGGATAAGGAGAAATTGTAAGAAAAAGGGATTAAAAAATGATATTACCGGGCATCGATGGAATTTAGTAGAAAGATGGCCTCGGGGAAAGATGACCTGTCGATCGTCTTTCAGAGCTGAATTGACATTTCAATTTCAACTCGGCTTTGAAAGACGATCAACAAAGTTGCGCTTGACCGCTGAAATGACCGATGATGAAACACTAGAAACGCCAAAAAACATACGACGAAAAAGTACGGTAGAAAAAAAAATGGTTTTGTATGGAAAAGAATAACATACCTGAGGTCAACATCCTGTCACGTTGATCTTAAAAATGAAGGGAGTGGGGGAAATTGTGAGAAAAAGGGATACAATAAAAGGATTTTCTAGTATTACTGGGATAGTCCAGTTTGCGAAATATCGGCCCCGAAGTTAGGACGCAAAGTTTGATGGTTCGTTATAGTCAAGCAATGGCCGTTGTGGAGTACAATAGAGATGCATATCGTTTTCAACTCAGAGAGATTCTACTGATGTTGGGGCTTATGAATTTCTTGTTATACAAAGAAACTCCGTAGTTTCGTTCACATTCCGGTATAAATTACTAAACTCTATTTAAAGAAAAAATCTCATTGCATTGTAGTTTATATATTTTTCAGGTATGTAGCACAGAAAAACATAGAATTAAAAAATCCAGGGATGAAGGTTAAACATTTAGGCAACAGCTTTTATTTTATATTCTTACAGAGGTAGATTTTTTTTTTATCTCGTACTGCTAAACTGCAGAAACAAATTTCTAGTATGACTATTTTCAAAAAATTGTTCATTCAAAGTTATTTTTTAACATTTTCTTGCTTTCACATGTGTGATTGTTTTTAAAAATGGTTATATGCTCTCGAATTCATAGTTATTTATAACCTGTACTTGCTTTGATATCAGTTTCCAAAAAGGATTATGACGTCAAAACATACCTGAAGCCAGTATTGCAATTTTTATTTATTCATAAATTCATTAACGTGATGTATGTAATATGTTTTTATGCATCTTGTATGTTTTATTTTATGTAATACCATAAATATTCAGAAAAAAAAATTGTTATGCAAAATTATTTTTTGCAAAGAGCATATTTTATCTAAGACTATTTAGAGATTTTACTCCCTACCGGTGTTTCTAATTTTCTGAAAAGTAATAATGATGAAACAAAAGAAAAATTTCTGTTAGTATTAATTATTATTTTTCTTAAAATAGGTGGAATTCGTAGAAAAAATTTTTAGAGTTTCATGATATGCTTTGATTGAGATCATAATTTGATCATCTATATTTGAAACTGGCACCTTAATATTCCGGCTTTAAATTTTTCCTCGTCATATTGCAACCTACTCCGTATGTAAAACACGTAACTATCATTTTTGCGAAATTTTTGCGAAATTTTTCGAAATAAAAGTGAAATTCTTTTATCTTACAGAAAAATTATTATCTTGTTAACTTTGTAAATGTTATGCATTTTAAAAATTTTATAAATTTATTTAGAAATGACGAATAAAAATTTTTCATTACATAGCTTTCTTTTGCAAATAGGCTTTAATCGTACAAACTAATCCTCTAGAAATGCATGTTTTTAAACTAAGTATGCGAGTAAAAGATTACAGTAAATCTGCGTATATTCTGTGTGATATTTTTCCTTTTCGTGATAATTTGATAGCGAGAGCTCTGATAGGGTGGCCCTGGCGTACAGCGCGCTGACTTTCGGTGTTGAGAGTGCTCGGATCGAATCCCGGCGTTGAGCCCCTAAAATACCTTCGTTAGTGACGTCGCTTCATAGGGGTGATGCTGGTCCGCCTATCAGGTGCCCCCATAATAAAATGGCCAGCAAACTGCGGTAAATTATAGGATAGTGTCTACACGACAAGTGCCTCCGTAAAAAATAAATAAATAAATAAATAAAAATAATAATAATAATTTGATAGCAATTTTAAAAAAACCTACTGACGTAATATTTCTAGAATTCCATTATGGCATTATTTTCTGTCACAGACAAACTATTACGTTAGGAGAAATTATCTAAGTTTTTCTTTTTTTTTTTTGGATTGGATTTGAAATTGCACTCCTCCCTTACGTATATTTACTAATAAATTACTGATATGTAAACTGCATATTAATTATACAGGATACAAAACAATCTTCACAGGGAAATAGAAATGAGCAGAAACTCTTGGTGTACAATTACAATCGATAAAGCCTCGGTTGCAATATCTGCAAGGTTTTCATTAACTTCTGCAATATCAGAAGAGCACGTGCTGAGGACGTTTCACGTGTTCCGAATCAAGACGAAAAGAGAAAATAGGTTTCAGATTTATGCAACACAATATGTGTCCATATCTAAATAGGATAACATGCATATTGCTCATTTATTTTATTGAAAATAATCATATTTCTCTACTGCCCTTTGGTGGCGCTTTAGAGCTATATGATTAATTAATATAGTGATATCTTATTAAATGACTTCAAGCAAAAATATCTTAGCGTTTTACAGAAAAAATAATATTCCAATTTAAGAATCGGATATTATAACTTTAAAAAACTTCATATTTTAGTAAGCACTTTCTCTAAATTTATCTTGAAAAAACGTTTCTATATATTCTCAGTTAATTCTGAACAGATTAGGAAAAAATGTGAACAAATAAATGGATTTTGCGTCTTAAATAAAATACTAGTTGGTACCTGTCAAAACATGACGGCTAGATAATAAATAAATGTACTAATGCATAAATGATACCCAATACATCATTGCCAAATGTTGAAAATCACAATAATGCGCTCATACAAATTAATGTGTTTAAGCGGCCTTGTTCTTATTGAGTTTCTGAAGCCAGATTTAAAAATGTCACTGAGCATGCGCAGAAAGCAATTTTTTTAAATTGTAAATTATCTCTAATTAAACAGCGCGAAACAAAGAATTTCCATCCGGTTTAATCTTATATTTCACAAACATAATTATCATAAAAATAAAAATGGCAGAGAGAGATCTGGAGAGACTCCTTAGAATAACCGTGTTTATCATTAAAATATGTCACTGAGCATGCGCAGAAACAGTGAATTTCTAAAGACGGATTTAAACATGCCACTGACCATGCGCAGACATTAATTTTTTAATTGCAAATTATCGCTAATTAATAAAATTGCTGTTACAAAAACCAAATTTGACAATCTACAGATTACAATATTTCGTTTAAGACCAAAATGAAGCCCAAAAAGTCGGCTTAGCAACTTAAATAGGTAGATTTTGGGTTGGTAATTTAACGCAGTACTCTTACATCTGGACTTTCTTTTGTTATAAAATCGATCCTGTACATTTACAGTCTAATCAAATTTGTTTAAAAACGTTAGATTCAGAAATGTACACAGTAACTCTTACCATTTATTATTTAAAACAACTTCACTTATTTAATAATTTTCCTAAATAAGCATAATCAACAAAATGGGGGGGGGGGGTGGCGAGATGCCAAACTGAGAATATTTGTAGTGCAAATGATAGCTTCAGAATGCCCGAGCAATAAATTTATTTAGTTAATTCGAAATAATATAACAGTTAAGTGTGAAAAAAAATTAAGAATAACAAGAACAATCTTTAACTGATACAGACTTTGAATAAGAGTGCCGTGAAGTCACACAAAACTGAAGTTATGGTGAAGTAGTGAGGTTCATATTAGTTTCTTAAAACCTATGTTGATTTAGGCTTATTTCTAACATATGCGCTATGAAAAATTTGAGATACTGGTTTGTTTAGCACCGGGGAATTTTTTTATTTTTGATTTGTGAGAAATTAAAATTAGAGTTAGTCAGATATTCTACAACCTTTTTGATTAAGGCTGAAGAAAATGTAATTTTTATGTTCTTATGCTATAAAAAACAGAAACAGTGACTTCTCTTCTATTTTACAATAAAGAGCTCACTGATAGAGACGTGATTAAAGCAACTGACATAGCTAACTGTAATAAGTGTTAACAAAATAATTTCTAGGCTTGTTCCCTAGGAAAGTAACCCCTCAAGAATCTTTTGATAGTACAGTGATATTTTTGGTTGCTGTTTTTTTCCTAATGCGGAGCCACTTTGTCCTGAGATATTCGCCTTTTGTTATTCCCGTGATTTACTGGCTACTTTATTATGGGAGCACCATATAGGAGAGCTAGCATTATCTCTATGAGGGGGACGACACATTAACGACCAAGCTTTATTCGGGATACAGCGATATTGTAGAAATTGAAATTAAAGTGTATAATTTCTCCCGATAATTAGTGAACTTGATGTAGCTTCGTACATGACCTTCATGTCGGGATAACAGAATAAAATTAATTAAAACACACATTATATTGAACACATTCAAATTCAATATTGATCAATTTATTATACATAAAAACTATGGAAATGGTTGTTCTCAGAATGCGTTAAATCTAGACATTTTGTAGTATCATCACACGCCCAATTCTTTAAAAAAAATTACATTTTTAAAAAGCCCGTTGAAACTAAATAAAAATTTAAAACGCTTAATAATAAATTTTTACTCAACAGCTATTAAATATTAAAAACTCTACTGTATATAATAATTATATTTTGGTTCTTTTTTTAATTTCCAGCATGCTTGTTGATATTGTGTACCAAATAAAGGTGAATCTCAAGGAACTTTTTGATTAAATTCGGTTTCCCCATGGAAGATATATAAAATTTCTCTTTTAATTTTTAAAAGTAATTTTAAACATTCAACTAGCGTATTTTGCAAAAATAAATTATTATATACTATGGGAAAAAAACAAAATATTAAACTTAATTCGGAAACAAAAATTTAAAACATTAGTCTCAAAATTTGATAAGCTTTAAATTTTCATGACTTTTGGTTTTGTTGTTCTAGCTAAAATAAATACACGCTGGTGTTCAAGAATTTTCTTTGCCAATATTTAGTGGATCTCATATTAGCTGTTTCGTCTGTCTTCAGCAACAGTGTTGCGTTTTAAATGAATATTAAATGCCCCTTGTGATAATTTAATATGTTTGATGTAAATATTTTGGCAACAGTCATGCTACCTGAGCTTTGAGCTACGACCAATGATGACCATCCCATGACGTCATGACATTTAGCGCGTAAGGAAGATACATCCATGTCTTGTGCGTTGCCATGCCAACCTACTGACCTTACTCGACGGGCGGAGACGCGAAGTCATTTTGGGAAGGCAACCCACCCAGTGTTTCTGAGTCGACTACAAACTCAATCAATGCCGAAGTTACAGGGAGTTGCCCCTTTTAAAGTGGTCCGCAGGTTGCGATTAGGACGGAGAATAAGCAGGTAGTTGAAGAGAAATGACTTTCATTTTCGAGGACTAGTGCTGTATATCAGAAAATGGAAATGACTAGAGGCGGAAGTCAGAACTCGAGAGTCCAGAGCAACACGTTCATTTACGAAAATGAGTGAAGGTGTGTAAAATTATTGTCATGACCTGAAAACTCTAAATGCAATATACTGATTTATTTTTTAATAGAAAACACTCATTGCGATTGGAAATGTCGAATGTTGAGCATTCAGACAAGGCAGTATCCCCCCTTCCCCCACAAAAAAAGTCAAATGTTCTTTAAATTGCGAAATGAAGTACTAAGCTCTTTACACTACTCATGCTTGAAGGAGTACTGACGGTGGGCTCCTAAATTCAAGCTTATAAGTTTAAGATAAATCCTTCAGTTTTATTATGCCCTAAAATGAAAAAAAGTATTAAAGCATGCAACTGAAATAACCTTAAATAATTTGCAGGTTTATATATGTTCAAATTCGTTAAGAACCAAGGTCTCTTTACTAATGAATTAAGTAAATAATTTTTCTTCAAGCTTCTACCCCATCAAACTGATCTACTACACCAGAATTCAGGCCGGACTCAGGATGAATAACTATGGCGCTAGCATTGGTACTAGATTCTACAGGTTCGAATCTGCCAGTAAGTATAATGTTCGTAGCCGTTCGGAATCGGCTTTAAGTTGTAGGTCAAGATCAGTTTCCCCCTAGTGTCAGCAAAAAATGGCTTTAGGGCAACAAATCAACTAACTACCAAAATTCAATGATAAAAGAAAATTTGAGCCTTAACTGCTTATTAAAAACTCTAGGAGAAATTACATATATAAAATTGTGTTTACAACTAAGGTTAATGATATAAATGATAATCCTCGAGCAAATATGCTACGAATTCTGACTGAAGCTCAAATTAAATTCTTACTCAGCAAGGCTGTCTATTCCTCAACTCAGTTCGGTCAGTAACAGGTATTTGGAACAACATATTCTATAAAAAGTATCAGCCTGCTTCATCTGTGGAAGAATCTTCTTCTCACCCTGGGACAACCTCCTGTTTTTACAGTCGTCCCCACTTTTACATACAACAATCTACAGAGTGTTCTTTACGAGCCTGGACAAAAGTTGTTAAAGACTTCGTGAAAGGTCGCCAAGAGCGTTGAGATAGAATTGTAAATTTAAACAAAAGCTCATTAGGAGCTATGTTAAAGGGCAAATTTCTCTAAGTTACATGCTGTAAGGACCATAATAGGAAAAAATTTAGACATGGATATATGAGAATTTGTACAATGAAAGATGAGTCATCTGCTGAAACACTGCTTTCATATTGGAATCTGGTTCTGCTGTGATTATGAATTCCCCTGATTTGTGAAAGGCTCAGGTAATATGATGGAAGGTGAACTGATCCCTGCCGAAGTGCTACCACCGCACTGATACTACAGATTTCCCAAAATGTCAATACATGACTCTGTGTTGAGGTTTTTGGGATCAGAAGTGTAAGGCCCAGTGGAAACCATGAAAGAATATCCATACCATCCTGCTCTCTCCAACAAGCATGACAGCTGGTCAAACGGTGGGGTATCTCCAACCATCATTCAATCTCCATTATTCCTCAGGGGTATATTGTCGATGAACTTTACTTAGGTTACCAGTTATTTTAAATGGAGTAATAAGACATGTCCTCGAATTTAATAAGAATTAATAATAAACTTCTTTTTACATTAGAAGTAATTTTAAGTTATAAAATTAAATAAATGCTGAGCGCACTCACGCACTGACAGACAAACAGTTTGTTTATTATTACTGCACTGAAAATGGCGCATTTACATTAGCAGTTTATGTAAAAGTGAATATGAAAAAAATAAAGGAATCATTTAGAAAAAAAATTCGTTATTTTAATATTTCAGATTTTATTTCCTCAAAAAATGTTTTTAAAATTACCAGATAGAAAATAAGACAAAATAGAAATTCCTTTTAAAAGTTTGACAGATCTATTTTCGCATTTTTAAATTTCTGATTGATGTAATGCTTAATTTTGACTGTGTAAAACCGTTAATCCTGAGACATACATTTATTATGAAAACAAATAATAGAATTTAAGAACTGTTAAAAAGTAAAATTTTTAATACGTTGAACGTTATAGAACATAATTAATGACTTTCAAAATCCCAGACGAATGAATAACTTGAAGCATTTGTTGCGCATTTAAACGGTTTTTTGGGAATTCATTACATTAATAATTTAACTTAATAGTTATAAGTCGAAAAGCTCATATAGATAATGAGGTTTTCCGTCAGTTCCCATGCATTATTAACAGCTGAATATGCTTAAAATAATTGCAATTTATTTATCAAAATGAATGTTCTGACTCAAAATAAATTGATCCGAGGTCGTTTACAGAACATTATTGGAATTTGGCGTCCTCAAAGAACTTCTAATATTTGAGGACATAAGTCGAAATTTGAGGACTGTCCTGAAGATTCTATGCCGTGTGCTCCCCTGAGTTTTATATATGGCATTGATTGAAAAGATGTTTGGCTTGTTGATGACAACTTGGCCCGTTGCCCTGAGTTCGCGACTGACAGTCATTGTGCTAACGTTGAATCCTGATTTGTTTCGGAAGTTGTTCATACGATTGTTTCTAAGTAACACTTGTAATTTTCTGTACCCTCCTCTTTAGCCCTCGTTAGCCCATTCTGGTCGGTAAATGCTTTCTATTAGTTCACCATAGCGTAGTTGTAATTGTTCCCAGACGCATCCGTCTTATAATAATTTTACCCGACAGGTGGATTGGGAAGATTGCAGTACTATTCAATTCAAAATTCCTGTTCAAAATCTTGAGAACTAACTTGTGGCAAAGGCTTCATCCATTGTACTCCGTAAAAATTCATTAAGCTATCTTTTATGAGCTGTTGTAATAAAACTGATATGGTATTGTATCACCTCCCGTACAATAGCGAATATTTTGTGCGTGGAAATTCCGGGAAGACCAACCAAAGTGCGGTTTGTGCACATAATTTATTTAGACGGTACTGGTGACTTAAACCTTACTTCCAGCCTTACTGGTGACATAAAAGCTGGAAGTGCTACCGATATGTGGTGGAACAGTAAATCACCTACAAAAGGGGAGTTGCCGACCCGAGACGCCTAGTTGTCTGGGTATGCAACTGAATAAAGAAAAGCGGTGTTTCCCAGACCTTTCGAGAACGTTCAGCAGAGGTATATAAAGTCGCTGAACTTTGAATTCAGAGATTCTGAGACTCAGAGATGAAGCTAGTCAGAGTGACGCTGGAGCCGGAGACAGAGATTCTGCCGGGCCTAAAAAGACTTGAATGAGCGCAGCGACAACTCAAGTCTGACCTTCCTCGTCGATGCCACGAACCCACGAATTTAATTTTTTATAGATATTGTAAAAAGCTTGTATTTAGTCGAGAAATACAATTAAAGCATAAAATACAAAAAAGGCTGGTAATCTTTCATTTAAGGCAAACTCCTTACAGTATGCATAAGAGTAAGTAATGTACTTACTCAAATGCATACTGTAAGGACTCCATATGAGTGAAGTTAATGTTTCTCAACGTATATGTGTACATTTCACCTCTCTGAGCACCCAGAGTGAGTATGTGGGAAATTCCCAAATTTGCATTGGTTCGAAAATTTTTTCGACATATAACGCACCAAGGTTTTATTAATATCTTAATTAAGTTTCAAAAGCTCCGAACTTAATTTCAATAGAGATTTTCTAAACATGACTCTAAGGATATTAAGTAATAATATATTCAATTCTTGGGCTATCATTTAAAAATAGTATCTTTTATAAAACTTGGAGTTTAAAGAAGAATGTAAGAACGTTAAAGAAGAATGTGTGTTTTAAAGGCTTTTAAAACCAAATACTTTAAAACAGTAATGTTATCGATGCTTCAATTTCTCGTCTTTATAAAAATATTTCGAAGTGTTTTTGTTATTTATCACTTTGTAGATTTACATTTACTTCATTTATTAATGTATGCAATATACATACGGACTTAGAACAGCTGCTTTAAGCTTTCAACACGGACTCATGTGTTGTTCGAAAGTAGGGCTGCGAGAGGGAAAGCATTTATCAAATTTTTTCAGTAATCTCATCCCGACCTTGGTAAAGAGACTTGAGTTACAGTTTGTAAGTGATAAGATAAGCGTGGAAATAAAGATAAAGTGGTGTTATGATCAGCTGTGTTAAACTGCCTTAGTGTTACAGTAGCAAAATGAGTTTTAAATCAATATTCAAAAGGTTTTTTTTGAAGTGATTATCAATGTGATTATAATGAGTTATTAAATTATCAATTTTCAAGTAAATTTTTTGTAGTATTTCAAAATTAAAAAAGAAGAGTTTACAGGTCAAGTTAATGGGAACTAGCTTCAACAGTTATTGGCAAATAGTTCGAGTACTAATAAAGTTAATAACACAAAGTAGATTAAGAAAACACAAAATATTATAAACATGCTTAAATGTTAAAAAAATATGTATGAATGAAAATAAATATTCATAATAGAGATATTTAAACTGATTAATAAAAATATCAGGTTATATTTCATTTTAATGAATGGTAAAAAGTTTAAAATGGTTAATTCTTTGCCAAGCTTTCTTTCTCATACCTTACTTCACCTGCAAAAAAGTTCAAGCTTTATAAAAAAATTTTCTGAGACACTTTTTAAGAATCCCTTAAATTGTGCTATTTGTTCAAATAACCATGCGACAGAAATTCTTTCTACTTTTAAAGGTTTCGTAATAAACGTAAGAATATCGAATGATCCTTCACATATACCACCTGTATGAGAAAAAAATATTCAATGCATTAAACTAGAATCCTCTTGATTTACGTAAAAGCAATGTAAGTAAAATATGAAGGAAATTTAAAAAGAAAGTGAGTTATATACGAGATAAAAAAATAATAAACAGTATTTCGTAGTGTTTTTCTTATCATAAACAGGTTTATGCAAGTTAAAATATTATTTTTTCTAGAGTTTTTATAAAAAATAAAATAATTTTAAACAAGTTTAATACATGAAATATTTTATGATCTGTTAGAAAAAATCTCAGATTCAGTGGGAGCATAATGAATATTACTTTACGACAAACGACAAACATAACACTTTCCAAACGACAAACATAACACTTAGAGTATTGTTTGCTTCAATAATAAAATAAAACATTCTGCTACCTTCAAATAGTTTATCATATGCCTGCATTTCTTAGTAACATGAATAAAATCAGTTGTGAACTAAATCGACTAAAAGTTTTCATTACGAGCTTATACACTTAAACGAAACGCATCACCTCTGACCTAAATAACATAGAAGTATCTTTATGAACTGTTAAAAACAAGACAAAAAAATGAAGAGCAGGATCTCATTAAGTAATGGCCAATCAACCACCCATTCTGATCCTACAACCACAATATAAAACATGTGCAGAAAAAATGGACTTCGCATAAAACTGCTTATGAAAAAAAAGGGCTTTTTTTTCTCTTCCGCTCTGCGCTGTGATATTATTAAAAACAAGAGACCAATGGCGGAAAAAAAGGCAAAAGGGAAAAAAGGCCGAAAAAAAGGTGATTGCTTTTGCCGAGAATGGCACTTAATGACCAAAATGGGATCTTGCCATCGGACACTAACGCAGCAGTGCAAATCTTGGGTGGATATAATTGTAGCGAGATCAAAAGTAAGTGTTCAGTGTAAAACAAAAACATTTCTCATTTTATAGTAAAGATACTGAAAAATGAATTCTGGTAAGTCTTTCTTTTCGATTTTGTATAGTTTAGACGCAGTTGAATGGTATATTCAGATAAGAGTCTTTACATCAGAGAATTATTGATGAATGGCATAGAAATTTATGTACTCATCCAAAAATGACAGTTTAAAAAATGTTTCATTAAAGGTAAAAATACCCACACACTTATTTTCAAAATAATGTAGGTGTCGCAAGGAAGAAAGATTCCGAAATACTGGCTGTTTTTAATGACTGTTACATATCTGCAGGTAAAGGGAGAATAATTCAGACATACAGTATCTTAGTAAGTGTCCTAAGTTAACAGAAAAACGGTAAAGTTTGGACACAACTTTATTACTATATGACAACGTTTGAATAGTGATAAACTATACCGTTTTAAAATGGTTTCATTTGACTGTCGAGATTAAACACGCTGCTAGTTTTGGTTGGAGGAAAAAAACTATACGAGTTAACTTCAAAAAACTGTCGCACCCAGTACCTTTAAAGCTCTCCTAGAATGTTCACTGTCTACAAGTGATACAAGAATTTTGTAGAAACAGGCTTTTTGAGCGTCACTGAAGGGCAACGGGAAGCGTACATGTTTCTTTTCCCGCTAGAAAAAATAAGTTTCGTACGATAGAAGCTGTAAAAAGTCAACAACGCGTACATCTCAGGAAACAAATCCAAAAATGTTAAACTTTAAAGAACTTTTTTTGGAACCCACATCGTGAGCTTCTAACGAGGCCTGTTGCTGAAGTTACAAAAGAAAAACAATGCCGCATGCGGAATGAAATATATTAGAGATAGAACATTGCAGAGAATCGCTGAAGTCATTTATATCAAACTTTAACTGCCTGTGCTGAAACTTAGTTTACGCTACATTTGCAAAGAGACAAAAACAGTTCTTTTTTCGTTATTTATCTTCATTTATCATACAAAGAAATACCAAATTATATATATGTAAAGTTATATATCCTAAAGTTATATCCTGTACATGAAACCATTACTTCAACATAGACCACAGAAGCGATAATTTTAGGGAGGTGTATAAACGGGAAGTTTTCACCACTGCGTTTTATATTAAAGCGATAGAGCTCTCCTCATAAAAGTTGAAACCAACATGTGTAATCATTACTTATATTTCGGCAAAAATAATCTCTTTTGACTAAACGCAGAGGAGTTTAACGTATTTCCTTTCAGTTAAGTTCTTTATTCGGCATTTACACGCTAATTAATGTCCATATTGATATGAAAATAAAATATATGTGAGAAAAAATATCTATGAATGTAATGCATTTTTAGACACATAAAAAAAAGTAGTTAACCATTGTTGTATATCAAAAGTTTTGCTTTCAAATGTTCAATTCGATGGGCCAGTTTAAAAATTCGGACATCGCCCTTATCATTGCAAGCTTCTTTTTCTTTATGTAACTTATTTTCGAGCAGTTTCTTCTAGTTTCGTATGCATTAAGAATTGTATAATGCATTTTATTGTAATAACGTTTGTGAGAATCAATTATTTTATCAATTTGGTTTCATTAGATATAGACTGTTTTTCTCTTATGAAAAACAAATTCGCTTGAACTAAAGAAAAAAAGTTCTGTTCTGTAACGTGTTATTGCCAATGCTAGTCAAGTTAATAAAACACAACTTACATTCCCGTATCTTACATCCTTATAACTTTGCTATTATTAATATCCGTGATTCTTATCGTATAACTCCAAGTTTTCTTCTATTCATAAATCTTCTTTCCCATTATTAAAAACCATAACAGTTAAATTACAGAAAACACAGAATAAAAAATTTCCTTCAGTTTTGCTTAAAACTCACATTTTGTATAATCTACAATACGTAAACTTTTCGAATAACATTTTGCTGATACAATTCTATGACATAGTGCCAAAGCGTCATCTATATATCCTTCAATTCTACATTTTTATAAAAAAAATTATCTTTGACTGCATTACTGCACCTCCAATCAACTAAGTGATTTGGTTGCACAAGAGGATGAGAACGATGAAAATAAATTTTTAGTTCCTAATGAAAACTCTTTGGTAACTGCTTTAAGTATGCCAGAAATTATCTTTCTGTGAAAGGACTTTGAGAGATATTATCTTATCTGGCGATATTTCAGTGTAATTCTAGGGAATTTTCATTTCACAATACACTTTACCACTGTTTCAACCAGACTTATTCTCTTACAGATTCTGTTACTGTATATATATATATATATATATATATATATATATATGAAATGTCCGGATGGACATCTCATGAAATAGTAGCTTACATCATGGCCGGAAAATAATAAAATCAGCTTCAGGAAGAAACTAATTTATTAAACAGTAAAGCAACACATCTTACTTGCTTCGAGCCAGTCTAGCTTCTCCCGCAAAGAGCGCCAAAATAGAATTAGGTCAGAGAGGTTGCCAGAATTGGCGGAGGAAGTTAGTATGTGGGAATGCGGAGCGTTTACGCCAAGACAAGAAGGAGGGGTTACCAGGAGAGAGATGAAGTACAGAATGGGCGATTATAGGTAGTTAGTAATATTATCACACACACACACACACACACACACATATATATATATATATATATATATATATATATATATATATATGTATATATATATATATATATATATATATATATATATATATATACAGTGCTAGATTTCTAGAAATAGAGGTGCCGGAAAGGTAACCTTCCGGGGTGTGTGGGGGAGTATTCCAAATTATTGATAAAGAGAGGTACCTAAAGAGAGGTACCGGCCTCAAATATATCCCTGTATATATATATATATATATATATATATTCGTTTATTGTGTTTTCAATACGGATTTAAGAATAGACAATCCTAGTCTTCGGCGTAGTTTAGCAGTGATAACTTTATCAATATACAAATATCTAATGATCACGAGAAATATTTTCAAAGATGTCCCATTTCTTCCACAACCGGACGATGACTCAACGGTTAAGGTGCAGTTTGTCGGTATTAGGGTCTGCAGGTTTAAATGCCGTGATTGTCGTGGGTATTTATAGTGTTCAGATTAGCATTTCCCGGTCTGTTTCGCACTAAAAGAGAAATATGTTTCAAACCAACCAACCAATATCTTTGTTTGTACGTCATTTAATAGATACCACTATGTATTTGCTGTTATAGTTCTTAAGGAGTATCTTGATCTACTCAGATCGTAATTATTTAAACTTTCGCTGTTGCTCTTTTAAAATCTTTGCTATCCTTCTGATCTACCATATTTAGACACTTTCAAACTAAGCGAAATTATATCAGCTATCCAGCAGGCAATAGTATTCAGTATGGTTCATTTATCAAATGCATTTTTTGTATTCAATATCCTTTAGCCGGTTAAAATAAGAAGGGATTTTTTTCCAATTTAAAATTATTTTGCGGTATATCTGCTAGTGAAAAGATTCTCCGCGCTAGTGTATGCAAGATGCACGTGCAATTTTTATATAAACACCATATTTTCTTCTCAGATAAAAATGCTTTTTCTGGAGAGTGAATAGTTTAAATACACCTATACCTTGCTATACGGCCGCTCTTTATACGGCATTTCGCTATAACGGCCTTTTTCAATTATGGCACTTTTTCGATTTACGTTCCACAATGTTTCGCTATACGGCCACAACAGCGGAGAGTGATGATCGCAGCATATTATAGCTTAATGATTTTTCATGTTAATGTTCGTCATCACATTAAAACAGTTTTCAAACATTTTATTTTATTTTTTTATTATATGTATACATATGTGCATGTGATTTCTTTTGTTTTTTTTATTTATATGTTTACTTTTTGAATTCCTGTTTATTATTGCATTGTTTTGAACTTTTATTTTTATGTAAACATTTTTATAGGAAATAAAAAGAACAAAATGCTTAATGAACTAAAAACTACATTATTTATAAAAAAATTGGAACAGATCCAATTAAATTTGTATGGGTTTGTATCAAAATAATTGATTAGTTATACGGCTTTTCGCTTTACGGACATCTTTTGTGGAACGTATCTAGGCCGTAAAGCGAGGTATGGGTGTACTTCATAAAATATATCCTAATACGATGTATCTTAGTCTATATCGATACATCTTGAACTCTAAGCAAAGTTTCAGGAAGACATTAAAAGAAATTGATGGACTTTATTTTATACTGAAACAATGCGAGAGATTATAAAGTTGTCCTTTTTGCTAGCACTTTTATCACCATTCACAAGACTTTTGATCCTCAAATATCCCCCTACACTATCCAGTATTGACTTAGTCAACAATGTTCCAACATGTTGGGAATTTAAGCTAGCAAAAATCAATCAAGTCTTGTGACAACTTAGGATAATCCTTTGCTTTATCTATCTGAAGATCGCACTGACGTATACTTCCAGCTCCAATTTCTAGCCTTCAGTTTACCCTCGGCGAATTATTTAGATTAAGTCTCAAAGTGGTCACACAATCTCATTCTGTGATTACATGTTTTAAATAGCAGGAGGAGAATTGCAGTCCAACACTCGCATGATTTGGCAATTCAACAGAAATCATGTTCAACACTTGTGTGAGGCATCCTGTATCCAGTGGTTTTAGTATCTCGATAATTTTATGAAAAGACAACCAATAATACTATATTGGAAAACAAAATCTTTACTTTTGTTTGAATGGCTAAAGTATACTGAAAAAAAAACTACTTAATTTGATTCGAGTCAAGTTCTTTACAATCATGCAAATCCTGCAAAATCTGTGATGAATGATTAAAGTACTAGTTTTAATGTTAATTGAGAAACATCTGTTCATTAGGATTTTAACACAGATTTTTTTTAATCTAAATGTATTAAAAATTCCTGAAATTAAAAATTTATTTTCTTTACAACACAATCATGATTGGTAATTGAGTAAAACATTTGATAAAAGTAACCAACTGCACAAAGAATATTTAAATAGCTTGCAAAACTCATTAAATTTCACGCCAGCATAACAAATAAACAATTTCTAAATTTAAATGAGATTCACGCCTAAAAATAGCGAAAAATATTTTAAAATATAAAATTATTAACTGATATGAAGCAATAACGTTGAATAAAGATACGATGTTTGAACATTAATTCATATACTTCGGGTAGTATATTTAGTCACCATTTAAAAATGTTTTAATTTTTCTCCAGATAATTTCTCTCTTGAATTTTAACAGAAAATTTACAGTTGAATTGATGAATATTTCCACTGCAAATTGCTTCAAAACAGACCTCATTAGAGATAGATAATTATGTTTTTAATTCTGTTTATTTATTGATTACTATTTTTTTATAATGGTTAAAATAAAAGTAGATTACATGGTTTCATGATCAAACCGTACACGGCAATCGATTTTTTTCGGCTTAGTTGATTCCTAACAATATTATCAAAGTAGGAATAAACATGGCCTTATTATTATAATATAACTTAAAACCCTTTTGCAGTGTAGAGAATAATTAAGTTTATTTTTCATTCTAAATGATTGTGAAGTATTTTGACTACTGTGGTTTCGAACAGAATTCACATTAAATACGGTATACATTTTTTGAGCTGTAGCAACAAAATAATATTTGTTTGGGCTAAAATTAGACAGGCTAGAATTGATTAGAAAAGATATATTTGTTTTGTATTTGACATTTCATTTGAAAAGAGAATGAGTAGAAGGTAAAAATAAAGTATGCTGATGAGATTAAGACGGTTTTAAGCGAACTAATTCGAGTTTTACGTTTAACAGGAGAAACTGTTTAAATTACAATAAATCTGGAAAAAATTAAGTTTTACTTTTAACAGCATGGATCCATTCAGTTAGTATGCGTATAGTAACTTTTTATAATGTTTTTGGTAGTGATCATTCCTTGAATTTCCTGTACACCATATCACTTTGTATTAAGACGGTTTAGATTGCTGAAGATTAACTGCCAGTAGAATATTCAGTATAATTGCTGTACGAAAACACGATGGACTTAAAATTTGTTAAATGATTCAAGATTATGTAAATGTGAGTTCGACTTGTACTGCTATTTATTTAATGAAAAGCAGCAATAAAACACCGGCCAAAAAACCAGGCTTTTTTACTTTTTATTTTCCAATGCAACAGGCCCTTTTGTCCTTCGGAATTCGTCCATTCTACACCGCGGAATTGGTGGTTGCTTGTAATAGAAGCGTCGTTTAGGTGACCTAACATCACCCCCTTGTGTTACCTCAATTTTGACCGAGCACCCTCAGGGGTGACATCAGGGGGGGGGGGGAGGATAGTACCCTCCTTCCATCCCTAAAAACTCGACGGAGGGGTGCTGATTATACTTAACAATCGTTTAAACCATACTGCTCTACAATCTTCAGGCGAAAGGATTTACATCCGCCATGAATATTTTATACATTTATCAAGTGTATCATATTAGTTTTCTCAGCATGAAAGCTAATTATTGCACACTTGAGTTGATAGTAGTAAATAAGTAGAAAAGATGCTTAGAAGAACACAGTCTGCCTACATTGCTCATAGACACTTTGTGGGTTTACTGAAAGTATCAAATCCTAGATCTCTGAATGCAAATTTAAATTCTAAGCTTCGAATTAAAAAATGATATTGGTACTCGTAAGGGTTGCAACTTAAAATCTATAAAACTTCTCAACTTGTAGCAAATATAGCAAGTTGTGTATTATTATTTAATTATTATTATTTTATTTGTAAGTGTGAGGCTGCTTTCGTGTGTAGCCTAAATAAATATTTGAGGTTTACGATGTATGGCTAATGGTTATATGGGTACAGGATCTGTGAGTTAGTGGTTGACAGATGGGACTGTAGAATGTGGGCTACGTGGAATCTTCTGTCAGCTTGTCCTAGCCTTTTGGAAGGGATATGAATAACTTCATAAGCATTTTTGCATTTAGATTCATACGATTCAAATAATACCTAAATTCCTTTGGGAATTATATGAATTGTTTTGTGAAAGGAGTGACTAATAATTTTCTCTTAAGAAGAAATATTTCTGCTTGTCTTTAAAATTTGAAGTAGAAGACAAAAGCGAGCTTACAAATGTGGCAGGTTAAAAAGAAAAAACTAAACCATAGCGTACTTGTAGGTTTATGCAGTCAAAAATTAACAAATTTTTTTCTTCCGTGTAAAAAAAAAAACGGAGTCTAGTATGTATTAAAATGTTCAGCTATTACCCTTTGGTAAAGTCATCGACTGACAAAATAAATTAAATTCGCCTATTTAACAATTAGTTTTGAACAGAAGATTATAAAATACAGTTAAACTGATGTAGCCTAAAAATGTTATAACAGATATTTTTCCGCGATTTCTGAAGAATTAGAATTTTGAGGGCTTTCAATACATTTTCCCTTTAAGCCACCTACTTTACACTAATTTTTTTCTCTTAACTAGACCCTGTGATATTCATGATATGTATTTGTACCAAGATTATCAACAGTAGTGTTATTTCCTATAATATATTTACTAACACATGCAGCATGTGTCTGTATGGAAGCCTCTATCAAAGACTTTTAGAATTTGCCAAATTATTTAAAACTACAGAATTTTAGCGGAGTGTCTAGGCTTGCCTACAAAGAGATTATTAGTTTGTGGTTGAGTTCTCTAGATTTCGAGTCGCAAGATGAAAATACATCATAATTTTACAACAAAAGTATTGAAAATGTATTATTTGTTGATTTAGAAGCTAGGTGCAGTCACGAAAAGAATGTCCTAATTTAATATTTCTGATAAAATAAATATTATAGGGTTTTTCATAAAGTATTTTCTCAACCTGTCTCCAACTACAGTCCTAGTCTTCTAGACCCATTAAATGCTAAGTAATAAAGTTGTTTAAGATTTTTTTCTATGTACTAGGTTATGTTGCTTGCAAGAGTCTCTAAAATATGGGTAAAAATCCTACCTGCAATTGTGATTTAATCTCATTTCGATTAGATTCTTTTGGTCATCAAGCTATTTTATTAATTTTCCTGATACAAAGTATAAATTGCCCCAAGTTAGGAGGAACATATATTTTCCATACGTCGATGGAAGTTCAATAAGAAAGCTTTGCTTATTCGGATGTTGGGAGAATTTTCTTCAAAAATCCTATTTTTTGAAATAAATTACTTTAGATTTTTCAATTTACTTAGGTTTCAACAATTATTTAAGTTTATTCCTAATTTAACAAAAAAAGGCTTTGCTATTTATACGATTAAAATCTTTTGCATATTAATTTATGTTAAAGACATGATCCATTTTAAAATAACTATAAATATTAGAATTATAATGAGTAAATGTTTATATATTGTGGGGACATATATTTTAATCTATACTCTAAAGCAAGGGTGTCCAACCTTTTAGCTTCCTTGGGCCACATTGAAAGAAGACGAACTGTTTTGGGTCACACAAAAATATACCTAACGTTAAAAATAGTTGATGAGTAAAAAAAAAAGTATAATATATAGTTATCATATTTATGTCATTATAAATTTTATTAAAGATAACTATAGGAGTCATAAAATTTATGTGATATTTAGCACTGAATTTGAGAAACTAATGCATTAATATCTGGGTCAATTGAAGAGGTTGCAATTCTCAGAGAGTTCTTAAGATGTTTATCCGATATTTTGGCTCTAATTTGACTCTTAGTGTGCTTCACTATTGTGCATACTAACTTTAATATCATTACAAATATGAATTATTAAATCTGCAAAAACTTCACTTTTAATTTTTGTAATGAAACTAATATACAGGACTAGAATTTTGTATAGAATTAAAGATATTTCAAAAAATGTATTGTCGATTTGTTGAATGAACAAAGTGGGATCTGTTATGGCCACCTGCCATCATCACCGAGGTGGGCTATTGGTGTATATATATTTTTTTTTTTAGCTTTGAGCTCTTTTTTCTGGGCCGCACTAATGCTTGCTTTGGGCCGCATGCGGCCCGTGGGCCGCGTGTTGGACACCCCTGCTCTAAAGTAAACTCCGCTCTTACTTCCAGAAAATCGATAAAACTTTTCACTCTAGTCACAGATCTATTAATAACACAACTATCTACAAAAATATCCTTTAAAGTGTTTTTCCACTCATCTGGTTGAAAATAACATTTATCATAAAATAAGATTTCTATCTTTGCTCTTCCTCATTAGGAGATAAAAGTTGCCGTGCTTCCGCATCAGTAACAAAATAAAGATATTTATAGCTTTTAAAGAAATCAAAGTCCATGTGGTCAAATAATCTCTCATTAATCTATGAGTTGAATATAAAAAATAATTCACTTTGTATTCTCATTGAATTCAGTCAGATTTTTTATACACAAAATTCCTTATCATACCCCTTTACCTCGTATAACATTCACCAAAAATGTTACAAAGAAAACTGAAATCCTATCCATAGTATTTCACAACTTGTCTATATAAAATATACAAAACAGTTCTGTGACTGACTGACTGACTGACAGATAACGCACAGACTAAACCGCTGGACCTAAAGGGTTGAAATTTTGCATGGCGATTCTTCTTATAGTGTAGGGGTGCACTAAGAAAGATTTTGGAAAAATTCTTCTTAGATAATTTAAAATTAAATTTTTAAGCTGTTTTTGTAACTTTTTTTTAAGTTTGCATTTAAAATAATAATTTGAGGGTTATAAAATTTATATCACGAGAAAGATCAAAAAATTCCTTTAAAATTAAATCTTTTTCCAATCTTTACCTCCATTTTCTGATTTCTGGTGAATTTTTAAAGATTAAGTTTTAGAATTTAATTTATTAAATGCTGATCACGTGGTTTCTTTTCTTTTTGTGATACTTTAAATTAATTTTGCGTCACGTGCATAACAACGAAATAAATGGACAAAAAATATTAAAATACAGTAAAAGATAAAATTTAACCACTAGACTAATTGAGATGGAATTTTTTAAGAATAGGAACTGATAGATCACATTTATCCAAGCATTGCTCAAATACTGAATAAGCCTAGAGAATGGTTTTGCAAAAGTTCCATATTGATTCCAAAAAATGATCAAGCTGCGTTCATGAATGACATGTTGCTAAAGTCCTTACACGGAGAAGAAATGGTCTACAAGTGGATAGACATTGTCTGTAATTCAGATGATGCCGTAAACTCTTTGCGGAAGGGCACACCCGTAATGCTCCTTCGGAATTTAAAACCACCAAAATTGTGTACTGGCACTAACCTAAAAGTCAAAGCCCTGCATAAAAGTTTAATCGAGGCCAGTATTTTAATCGGGTGTGCTCAAGGAGAAAAAGTGTTCATGCCACGCAATTTTCTAATACCCAATGACCTCCCCTTTGACTTTAAGATACTGCAATTTTCCCTCAAAGTATGGTTCCCCATGACGATAAATAAGTCTTTAAAATACGCTGGAGTAGATTTATGAAAAAAAAAATTTCTCCCGCGGTCAGTTTTACGTAGCTTGCTCACGCGTAAGTTCGCAGACGAGCCTGGTAATGTTAGTTACACCCAATGAAGAAACAAAAAATATTGTTTATAAGGAAATCCTCTGAAAAGCAATTTCATTATTTTTTCATTGTAATCATCCCAAAATGTACTCCGTAGTGAAGCACGGGTATTCAGCTAGTTATACATAAATTAGTTATATTGTTTTAAATAAAACTGTCCTTTCTTCATCCCGAAAAAATATACAATTAAATGTGCATAACCGTTTTGCAAACTATTTATTTCTTCCGTGATGAACAATGATAAGTAAAATACCCTGATCTCGTTAATTGATATGCATTTCAACTAAAATTATACCCGAAAATATCATTTCTTGTAAAAATTATCCTTCATGTTGTTTACCTCAAAATATTATTTATCATGGGATAGTCTTTCGACTCAAACGCTGAAGCAACATAGAACATTTAGAGGCTTTTTAATCACTAATTTGGAACAAACTTTAGCGGTCGTTTCAACACAATCACTGGTATTTTCTTTCATCATTATTGCCGCTTGTCTTTGACAATAAGTAATGGCGCAAACACATTTCAAGCACTTAAGTCATTACTTTGCCAAAGTTTTGGGTTAAAGGGAAGCGATACAGTATTAAAAATCGATAGATGTCAACATACATCAACATGACTAACTGTATCTGTGTAGAGATCGATTAAATATCTTCTTATGACTATGAATGTGGAGTTCAATTTTAATAGTCCTGAGATAAGACCCAATAAAGAGATATACATAAATACATAATTCAAATTTTACATATTTATACATTATTATTTTTTAATAACAGAAATATTATTTGCAGATATAGACTGGGATAATTTTTTTTTCTCAGACAAATGTGAAAATTCTGTTTCTGAGGCAATATGTTGCATTCTTTCAGCATATTTTTGCCAAAGATTTTGTTTAACTGAGAGATTAAAAATTACTCTTCAAACTACTCATTTGTATCCAATGGATTGGTTTTGGGATCATATAAACATATAAAGTTTATACATTCATTTTGATTACCCTGCTCATTTTGAAACTTATAGCAATTTTAAAACTCGTTTAAAGTTTTAGGAGCGATATCTAAAAATACGTACTGAAATGAATTTTGAAAGTTCAGTGTTTTGATTTTGTTTTAATCAGTTTTCCCGAGTCAGTCCTCCTTCAACCTATTGTCTAAACCAACAGACTGCGAAGGATATTTTCAGGATACTTTTTATAGGATCAAAAACAATAAAATTAAAATTTTCCAACCTCTTTGGAATTTTATAATGACTGAGATGAAATATATATATGCAAAGACTACACCAATTTGAGAACAATATTTTATTAAATATATTCTTAAAACTGAGCATCTGGGAATTATAATGAGAATGTACAACAGATAAACTTACAAGATCTTTATACGAAATAAATAAAGAGTTAAATATATTACGTAAAATCCTTGATTTCTTAAAAATCAATGTAAGAATTCCATTTAACATTTCAAAGTAAAAAAATTTCTGAACAACAGAGAATTAGCATTTTGCAAAACACACACGTTTCGTTTGGTTGGAGGTGAGGGGGGAAGGTGATTGGGGTTCCTCGTGAAATCATATTTGAAGCACGTTCGTTTGTCATACTAATCATTCCTATATAAAAAAAACTAGCGCGATTTTTACTAGATTATGATCTTTAACTGGAATTAAAAACTCGATAGATTGAAACCCCATTATCTGGGATCTCCTAACCAGCATTTTTTTAGATAAATAGGCTTTGAAACTTTCATCATATCTAAAGTTCCTAATTTTACATTAAATTCATCCTTCAGTAATTGAACCTTAGGAAAATCTGCCACCTTTTTTGAGGTTTTCTGAGAGTTTAATTACTCTTAGATGGAGAAATGACCATTTCATGTTTCGAGGGAAAGAAGCCTATCTTTATAGTATTTTCATGTGTAAACCTGAAATGAAATGCTTGACGTGACTTTTATCACTGACAAAACCATTGATTTCTTCCGAAATAAGCTTTTAACGTCATACTTTAATTCTAAATTAGTGAGTTTTTCATTAACATTTTCCTTATATCTTTCTACATCCTATAAGGTTCATAACATTATTGGAAAACTATAAGTATTCACTTTTAGAAAAAAAACTATAATCTAAAATAAATTTTCCAAATTTAAGCAGAGAAACAGGAAACCGGTAACCAAAACATATTTTATACAGTTACTTACTTTCATATCGTCGAATCATAAAAATTCTACTAGTTATTTTTTCATGATCAAACATTGATTTTTTACTTAAAATATCTCTTCAAATCAACAAGATTAATAAGTTGTTTAAAAAGTAACAATTTTCTAATTGTGTACCTGAAATTTTGAAATGGCTCTCTTTAATAATAATTACCGCTGTAAAATAAACATTAGTAATCTTTATCGGTTGTTCCAAAAAGTACACGAATAAAAAGTAAAAATAAGCTTTTAACGGATAAAAATTTCCTTCATTCTCTATCAATGAAAAAAATTTCTCTTAAAAAGTGAATACTTTAATTTACTGAATATTTCCTTCGTCATAATGAGATTTTATCCTTTGTTTTAATTATGTAACGAGATTTTCCATAAGTATATTCTAATCTACTTATTATACACTCACAAGTTATCAAATTTTATCTCTTCCTCAAATTAATTAAATGAGGCCTGAAATACTTAATTATGTTTATACATTACTATTCATTCCATTTGGGGGCTAAAACCCAAGAAACATAAACATATTTTAAAATACCTAAGCTCTTGTACAATGAATGCGCATTAAGAAAGTGACTCATTCAATTAAAATTTAAAGTTAGATCTACGTAAGGAAAAAGCATTATAAAATACAAGCACCACAGAAAATTAATTAAATAAAATTACACAAAACATTGCATGTATCTCTCACACAAATTCAAATAAATTTCCTCGTAGCATATATATAGCATAATTCCTTATAGCATAATTCTGAAGAAACGACAGTCCTCACTCCAAATGATGTTGAACATACGTTTGTTCGTCTTGGATTGTTATTTGTACAGCACGGCTAAACACTTATAAATCAAAAGTATCAACTTTTGTTCATATTAACGTATTAAATATAATCTCAAAAACTATTTTTATCTACCGTTATTTAGAAAAAAATTTTAAATTGTCAATTAAAACAAAAAATGTTAAATCGAAACTCTTGACAGAAGTGGCTGTAATCCCTGCGAAAATATACTTTTAACGACGTAATCAATTTTAGTGATGTTTTCTCGATGCCATAAATCAAAATGCCTTTATTTTCTGCCATTTTGTCTGTAAAATAATAATATTACTTTTTTTTTTTTTTTTTACTTTTTTATGTATCTTCAATTTCTCTTCAATCCTTAAAGTATCGAGAGACCTTGAAAGTCTAGTTTTTACCCAACTGAAGTAATGTCGCTGCCCAGTAACTTCCCTTGAATCTATGCATTAACTAATTTTCTAAACGAGAGTACTTCACTAAGTACTTTCAACATTTGATTGGAACTTTAAACTTAACTAATTTACTTTAAGCTTACCAAAAATTTTCAGAATCAGACTTTGAAACACGTGTTTTCCTTTCTACACTTTAGTCTGGTTAATAAGGTTAAGAGACAGAACACTTAAATAATTAATTGACATAAGAGTCCAAACTGGTTTGGTTAATGTACTTTGAACACTTTGATGTTGAGATAAATGTCCATTTAGAAATATTCAGAAAATTCAAAGGATCATTTAAATTTATAGGTTTGTTGTGGTGTAAAAATGTTTTCCGGGAAACTTTTGGCTTAAAATGCATTAGCCTTTTTTTCTAGTATTATGTAAATATAAAATTGTATTTCAGTACTATATATGTTTATGTGGTTTTGATATCTCAGTTTTAATCCCTCACTAATTTTATGAGATATCTTTCTAACTAAATGTAAGTCATATATTTTACTTTGAAGATATTTAAACTTCAAATGAAGTTCTTGAAGATGAATGAAAGGCCATTAACAGTTTCAACAGAAATGAACAGATTTTTTTTTAAATGTCTTATTTACATTTCATCTGATCTTTAAAGTTTTCCTCTTCCTTTTCAAAATGTTTTAAACTGTGGAATACGATTGAATTAAGCAAATTCTCTTATAAGAAAATGAAATCATTCCAAAGCAAAAGTAAATAATTGCATTAAAACGTCAGATCAGAATACGTTTAAGCTTTTTCTTAGAATGCTGCTGAAATGCATTAAGTTTTCAGAATAAGATATTCAGGAAGCAAGGAAGTTAATAATTAAATATTTCATGTATAACTGTATTCACATCACTCATGGTTATAATTTTTTTCCTAAAAAAAACTTATCTTTCAGCGAAATTACAGAATGAAAAAGCAACATTTTTTACAATTGACTATTTTAACAATGTATGTGATCTTTTAGACGAAATAAGCAATCCTGCGTTAAATAACATTGCTTTTCTGTGTATACATCATTTTCAATTCCTCGAAGAAAAGCCTCACTTTCGCTCTTGACTCAATGGAATGTTGGCCAAAACATCATAGTTCCTCGAAGAATTTTTTTATCATTCAAGTTTAGAGTATAGATGATTTCTTGTGATGTTAGAGGTGATGCAATAACACACTCCACACACAATGCTCACCTGACATCAAAATGGGACCCCATTTCGCACTAGAGCACATACGAATAATGTTCTCCAATGCTATGTGAACAAAAATCTCTTATTTTCTCTGGAGTAATAGCTTATGCGAAAAACCACATTTCGAGAACATCTTCAGACATTGCATCTTGCACTTTTCTTGCAATAAAACATATACACACAGAACTAGTAAATAAACAAATGAATAAATAAAATTTCTCGATGACAACCGGAGTCATTTATTTAGCCATGTACACTAGAATCGAATATTTGATAAAATGTAGCGCGGAAGGTGGAGGGGCAAAGAATAACGACCGTTATTTTTCTGTATTTGAATGTAACAGAAAACGCGATTTTATTATTTAGTCTCGCGGAATTTTTTCTATTCACATTTAACGTTTTATGGGATTCGCGTTGAGATTTTGATGTCTTTCTAGACGTATATATGCCTCCCCCTTTTCTCTCCCCTGCAAGGTATGGCATTCAAATGCAGAATGGAATTTCTTTCCGTGGAAAGTTTAGCTGGGTGAAGGAATTTTCGAAAAGGGCTGAAGAAGAAAATAAAATATTTCTATTGAATGTTCTCCTGTCTCGAGAAACAGATGGAATTCATAAACTGTTTACCCAGTTAAATCCTCACGGAAATCTAAAAAGACTGAGGAGGGGAACTAATATTATTGAAATGGAATACCATTAAATGCACTCTTCATAACTCGAGGAAATATTTGACATGTATCTCTAGATAAATTAAAAATATTACAAAAATAAAAGTAATAAATGTATCAGTGTCTATTGTGCAATAACTTAAATAAATGTTTGTGGAAAGTATTAAACAAATCAGGGGGTCTTCATTTGCCGAACACTTTTTCACAACCACAGATCTGTGGCATTATGACAGATGTTGATAAGTCATTTTTTCATGTTTTCGGCAAATTAAAAAAGTAACTTTTGTTGTGAAATATAAAATCACTCAATTAAGTTTTTCAGTCCAAACATTCTTTAGTTAATACTCATACTCAACCTCAAGCATATGGCTTGTCTTCAATGACAATTTTCAATTAGGGGCCATCTTTTATACATAACAGCATTTGCCAATACAAATTACTTAGTATTTTTTCATAATTCCACTATTAGCTTTTGCCACATTAAAGAATCAATCTTAAGAGGGATATATCAACTTAAAACACTTCAGACATATCAACATATGCCATAACTTCACAGAGACAAGTCCTTACGATAATATAGACAGACCGAAAACAACTTATATTACTGAAATGTAACACAAATTAAAGCATACTTAAAAATTCAGTAAGATTTTGACAAGTATAATAGTGTTGCAATTTATGCCTTCATATGAACTGTAGAAAAAAAAATCATGTGAAGGCATTATTAAGAAGAAAGAAAGAAAATTAAGAGTCCCATAATAACAATCAAATCTATAGATACCTTTCTACATTACCTTTAAAGATTTTGGTTGAATTATGAATATTAATAATTTGCAACATTTTTGTTTCTAGTATATTGTTGTTTGGTCAAAGTTCCCCCCCCCCCAAATATGACATTTTAAAATTTTAATTTCACGTCGTTGCTTTTTAATTCCTAGTATCAGAGCAGATTGATTCTCCACCATCTAAGGACTTGTTAAATCCTCTTTTCTGTTAATTCTTTGGTTAAAATTCCTTTTCCTTCCTAATTTCATAGTTTATATTTTCTGTCAATTTAAAATAAAGGAAATATTCCCAGATTCACTCTAGAGGATTTAGGACGAGTGAATAATTCAGATTGATTGCAACATTACAGTAATGGACTTTAAGGAATATAGGTTGAAAGGTTCAATGGATTATGTATAAAACGGGTTGTGAAAATATACGTTCAAAAGTGCTTAATTTAAATATGTACAGTTTTCCTAAATTGTAAGACAAGCTGTAACAATTTACGTTGTTAGTTGTTATCTTTAATAGGTTAATAACAAGTTAATATTCACAAATGACTTTGGGTTATGAAGTTTAACAAAAATGTTCTTTTTTTCAACGTAATTGCAGGATTCCAAGCAAACTAATCACCCGCTTAAATGGACCTCTCAAAAATTTACAGTCTATTTCTCCTTTGCAGAGTAAAGAGTTTTGAAAAATTATATCATCTTTAAATACTTTACATGGGGATTTAAAAGTTTTCATCCCGTTTCCGAAGAGATGATGTTATAACCTCATCTCGTATTAATAATTAAATAAAAAAGCCCTGAATTATATAGTAGTCTCAATCATACTCTTAAAATTATTAAGAAAAGTTTACTTAGTTTGCATCTTATTGTAAGCTTCTCTTGTTGGCACAATTAAAAGTAAAATCAGCTGGCAATAAATATTTCCATTGCACAAAGGTTAATACTCTTTTAATTTTTTGTAAACAATTCTTTTTCAACTTTCCGACATTCCCCACCAGGTTCGAAAATTTCCATCTTTGAGAAAAATACGCTTAAGAAAAAGAGCCCAAAAAGGGCGTGTCTCACGGAATAGTAAATGAGTGTCCGTATGGGCAACTTGAATTGTTCTTATTTCATATTACTAAAATCAAGAGGATGTCGACATCCACCTGATCGTTTTAAAGTCATAATGTACACGACATGAGAAAAGGTTTCAGAATATGTTCGATGAAAGTTCGAGTAATAGAACATTATCGGTTATAAATTTCCTCTAGAAGAGTGCCTCCTGCAGATTAATGAAGAATAGTTTACGTAAATTCAAAGATACGTCATCAAGTATCTGGAACATTAAGCAATTTCAAATTGAAAAAATGTCTTACCCTTGTATTGGAATAGATGGCCATAGCACTCCAAACCATTTTACATTAAAACAAAACTAGTTGGTACCCGTCAAAACATGACGGCTAGATAGTAAATAAATGTACTAATACCCAAATTATACTCAACACATCATTGCCAAATGTTGAAAATCATAATAATGCTCAGAAACAAATTAATGTCTTTAAGTGGCCTCGTGCTTAGTGAGTATCTAGAGCCATATTTAAAAATGTCACTGAGCATGAGCAGAAAGCAAATTTTTACTTGCAAATTATCGCTAATTAAACAGCGCGAAACAAACAATTTCCATCAGGTTTAATCTTATATTTCACAAACATAATTATCATAAAAATGGCAGAGAGCTAGAGAGACTCCTCGGCATTGAAACATGTCACTGAGCATGCGCAGAAATCAAATTTTAATTGTAAATTATAGCTCATTAATAAAAATTGCAGTTACAAAAACCAAATTTGACAAATCTACAGATTACAATCTTTCGTTTAAGACCAAAATGAAGAAAACTGATGCAGTAGTTTTCTCTCACGGACTGCCCAAAAAGTCAGCTTAGCAACTTAAATATATAGATACTGTTGCATGTGTGTGTACGGAGGGGTGTTCTTTTGAACCCCAGAGGGAATAAACTTACCATGACAATGACTCAGTTACACATTCTCGCTCATTTTTTTTCACCTTGAAACTACGAGGCTGCTACAAGAACCGAATCTACCACTCTCTCTTTTCGGGTAGGTGTACTGACCGGTAAACTTTACAGCCCTGTAATGATCCTCCATAATAGAAATTACTAGTTTGAGGGTTAAAGGGTCCAGAAACATAATTTTATAAGCTGTAATTAATTTACAATATGCGAGTAACTACATTTATATGATCCTTATATGCTTATTTATATACATTTAATTTAAAATCTACCTTTATGAGTTCATATTTTTAAGATGTAATGAGCATATCTCCCATATCCGGTTGGTATCCTGTTCTTTTTTCAAAGCCTTTATTTCAATAAGTAATATATTTTATTAACTTTAACTGTATTTGCTTTAAAAGATCAGATTAAGTTTATTACTTGGGGATAAATTTTGAAAGAATATGCCATTAGGAGAAAAATATTTATGCAATCTAATTTAATAAAGAGTATCAAACATGGGCGTAAATTGATTATGCCTAGTTTACAATAAGCAAGTAACAAGGTTAATATGATTTATATGCGTTGATTTAGAAACATTGTGTTTAAATGTACCCTAATGTATTTATATTTTTAAGATAAGTATATATATAAATATATTTAATATATCCGGTTGGTATATGTTTCTTCTTCCAGTGTCTTTTTTTTATTTTGTTATCAGTAGGGGATATATGTTATTTTATAAATTTATCTTTACAGTTATTAAAAAACACACTATGTTAATTTACTGGAGATAAAATTTAGATGGAATATATCATAATAAGGTTTGTTTAATTATCATTTCTAGTGCATACAAACCTGTGGACACTAGTCCTTAGGTAGATAATGTCGAAATGACATTTATACAATTACTAGCTGAAAACCCGCACTTCGCTACGGAGTACATTAAAATTAAATACAACGGTCAATGTATGCAATTAATGCCAATATATATATATATATATATATATATATATATATATTTATAATAAATACGACGATCAATCTATACAATTGATGTAAAAAAAAATATATATATTTATAAAAAAATCGTAAGGGATATTTTTATACACAAAATAATGTCCAATCGTCTGCCGCATTAGCAAGAAAAAAATAGTTTTTTGTCTATTTAGTTCTTATGCACGTGACGATAAATTTATTTAAAGTACCAGAAAAAGAAATCACATGATCAGCATTTTTTTTCCCCAATGCGGAGGCACTTGTCGTGAGACATTCGCCTGTACTACACCGCAATTTTACTGCCCATTTTATTGTGGGGGCACCATATAGGCGGATAGCATTACCCCCTATGAAGGGACGACGCGAACGGAGGCATTTTTCGTGGCGCGACGCTGGGATACAATCCCAGTATCCTCAGCACCGAAAACCAGCGCGCTGTACCACTGGAACGCCACAAGCCCGTGATCAGCATTTAATAAATTAAATTCTAAAAATTAATCTTTAAAAATTCACCAAAAATCAGAAAATGGATGTAAAGATTCGAAAAAGATCTCATTTTAAAGGAATTTTTATGATCTTTCTCGTGGTATAAATTTTATAACGTTCAATTTATTATTTTAAATGCAAAATTAAAAAAAGTTACTAAAACAGCTTGTAAATTTAATTTTAAAAAATCTAAGAAGAATTTTTCAAAAATCTCCCTTAGTGCACCCCTACACTATAAGAAGAATCGCCATGCAAAATTTCAGCCCTTTAGGTCCAGTGGTTTGGTCTGTGTTGTATGTCAGTCAGTGAGTCAGTTACGGAACTGTTTTATATATATAGATAAATTCATATTAAAATTGGCAGTGAATTAATTCTGCCTGATTGTATTTAAATTATCTATCTTAAGGAGTCGCTTTAAAAATGCAGAAGTAATTAATTTACTAAATAGTCAATTTTTTTTTGCTAAGCAGGTAGGTCGTTTATCTTCGATTTCAGAATCAGAGTTTAACCTGGATGTTTTTAGCTGTTCGGAATTGTCTACAAATAGGAAAATTCCGGCCTGTTTAGCCGTTTGATAACAAAAGAATATTGCAGTGATTAAAAAAGAACAGCTAAACAATCAACCATCATTTGCAACTGTGTGAGTGACACGGTATACATTTAAATCGCTTGTTAAAACTGGTCCTCGATGCTTTGAAAAAAACTCTCGCTCTTCTTCACAAAGATTTTATCAACTTATCATATTCCAAGGGTAAATCAATTAATTTCATATATAAAGTGAAGGAAGTGATTATAGATAATATCAAGTCTCTGTGTTATAAATAATTGGAAAGTGACAAAATTTCGACACATTACATTCGTCAGAAATTTCAAATTCAGAAAGAAACAAATTCTTGTGTCTGTAACAGCTGAGAAATTTGAATTTTTACTATCCTCCCGCGGACCTCATCACTCACTAGAATGTGCAACAAGTTGTGCATGAAGAAAAGTTTTATGGCTCATTAAAGTTGCAGCAAAATGCTTCAAAGGGAACATTTTAAGATCAGAATCTAAAGTGTGCTATCTCAGATTTTGAACGTGGTAAATGAACTTACAATGTGAAAGACTCGGAATTAATGCGTCTAATTACGATCAATTTATCATACTCAAGTAAAATTACGGCAATCTGTTATTAATATAATTAGCTCATTAGTGGTGCTACTTCGATTTAGGACCTCTCATGTAAAAAATACTACTGAGAGAAATGCCCGCATGTGTAGGTAATCATTGTTAATTTCTCTTACATGGATTGGGGTACATTGAGAAATTTTTATTAACAAAATAATTTAGGGAGTTCGGGACTAGTACTTTTTTCCCTTTTTATTTTTATATAGTCTTTGAGAAGTTTAATATTTTGATCATCATAAGAAAACAAAAGTGTCCAGTGTTAAAAAAATAACCATAAATATATACAAACCTATTTCAGAGTATAGTACAGTATAAACATATAACCAGAAGAAAAAAGTTAATGTTTATAAGAATTTTCATGTCCATTGTAGTTTGATTCTGAATTAAAATAAACTGCGTGCAGAATAATTAAAAATGCGGGAAATCCTTAAGAACTTTGTTTCCCAATAGGAGACAGGAAAAGTTGCAGTTTATAATTTCTAAAATTATATAATATTCTTTCTAAACATCTAAGTGGAAAATTATTCAAATCTTCCTTTAAATGTGTTCTATGACGTATACTATTACTAATTATGAATATCACATAAATTATTTAATTTTTTATAGATATAAAGACACCCAAAGGTAGTTAATCAAAAGGATGAAATGATTTTCAAGGGAAGTACTAATATTTGGAGACTAAAAGTATGTTTTCATCTTTATATGATCTTCTTCCTAAATTTTTTCATGAGTAATCAAACATCAATGATGTTCCCAATAGCCACTGCCCTATATTACACTTTAAGGATGGGCTTCTGAGTATGGGATAAGCCGAAGTACCTAACCTGTATTAAATGCAAAATCTTTGTGGACAACTGTTGAATACGCTGAAGACACCTATATTTGTTAAGTTACCATTTTGAGATGGTACATGTCATATACAGCTTTTATTTATTAAATATTAAATGTACCGTAAATATATTATGTAAATATATTGTGATTTTTTACGAAAATTTAATTACTATTTCATTGTTAGCTTAGAATGTTTAATTCATATGTAGTTAAATAAAATTTTACTTTTTATTTCACAAAATTTCCTCAAATACTGCCTTTTAAGGCACTTTATTTGCTATTAAGTTGATTATTTTTTTTACTGCTACCAAAAATATTTTAGTAACACCGTGATCAAATGTTGAACAACATACACGTCAACATAAATTCATAGTTTATCATGGAATACCACAAAATGTTCTTTCCTCCGAATTTAAAATACAAGGAATTCGTGTGCCACATATTATTTTAGTGTACTATTTGCACTTGCACAGAAGAATGTGAAATTTTGAATTTGTGTAAGTTCCTTGAATTCTTCAGTAAATTCTGAGAGTTTATAACCGAAACTATGACACCCATATACGTTAAATAAAATATGAATAATTTCACTTGCGGAATTCTTATTTGAATATACGTGTGATACATCTGATCCTTTTCTGCAAATTGAAGCCTAATATCCAGATAAAGAAACATTTTGTTTATATATATTTAAAAGTTAGTTTCACAAATTCTTTTAATGTGTAAAACACTTATTTTTATTTAATTTTTACTGTAGATCAAATCCAACAGGCAGATTTCATTTTCCCGTATCTGGTAATTTATTCAATATACAATACGTTTGAATTTGTCCACCCAAATATATTCCTATTTCCCAATAAATTTTATGGATGCTTTTCATGAAAAAATACTTTATCGAGATGTTTTACGTTTTTTCAGAAACTTTCACACAAATGCAATGCAAAGCAAATTGAAAGAGGGTTTACGTAAAAATTCGAATTCCACTTTCGAGTCGAAGGTATTTTAAATGGCTTGTCTAAAATCTATTTTGATATAGAAAATGTATTTTAAAAATGTCCCCCAATTTTGGAATTTTTTCTTTACCTTCTTACTAAATCGGAATATTAGCAAGCTGATTCTGCTAAATCCTCAGATTATTTCAAACGAACTGCACCTTTTTTAATACAAACGTATTAATATCTACAGAGCACAAAATCATGCAGATATGTATAATAAAAAATATAAATATATTCTAACCACAAAATATTTCAAAGAACTTTTTAAAGTAAATTAATATTTTTTGTAAACTGCAAAATGAAATCAAAGCCGCTGAATTGTTTTCCGTTTAAATTGATAATGACTTACATCTCAAAGGATTCCTGTTTGCGGTTCTTTTAAAGTGAAAAAAAGTATGTATGTTTATTTTAGATGACCTCATTTATCAAAATATACAAGTAATTGGAATTTCTTTCCAGCCACAGGGAAAAATAAGAACCACACTATGTGGAACATTATGCAACTTGTCTAGACTTTTTAAGTAAACGAGGGATGCGCAGCTTTGCAAACTAAATCTGCGTTAAATCACGTCCTTAGTTTCAACATAAAAGAAGTAAAGTACACAAAGTAGTATTTTAACCGTATTTTTGTTTCAGTTTAAAGAAATAGGCTGTTGTTAGAACTGTTTTTCCTCTTAAAATAAGACAATAATTGAAAGATATTTTGATAACATTAATCGTGTAGGACTGAATAAGTTTAAATATATAATTAATATATTATATCTAATTGAGAAAAATATGCATCATGTTCTAAACAAAGTATCATTGCTGTAAGTAATAGTCAGAAACATCTATACCATAAAATCTCGGCTATAATACGCATCCGAGTATAATACGCATGCTTGATTTTGCGCGAAATTTTCGGAAAAAATTAAAATTCGACTATAATACGCACCCATAACTTTTCAATATTTTATTTAAAAATTGCTCAAACATTTATTAACTTGAATAAAAGTTGAAATAAAAAGAAACGAAAACGTCAATTTCGGTAGAAAGAAACTTAAATTGTTAATTCAAAACAGACATTACTGTCAAATTATCAGTCTTAATCACTTTCACAGGAATACAGCTCATCTATTGTTGTTGCGTCCATGTCATAATTATTGTTGCCATCGTAATATATATCGCCATCATCATCCTCACTTGACGATACGAACTGGAAGTTCCGTTTGTTTAAATGGAATACCTGCCTAGTAAACGGGTGGATGAATCACGGAGTGCAGATGCGCACACACCCGTGTTGCGACAATGTCTTACAGCTGCTGTACGTTCGTTTATCCAATGTTTAAAACTACTTTTTTGTACGCGTAATACGCAGCCTCATTTTTGCGGACTAAAATGTGAAAAAAAAAAAAATGTGCGTATTATACTCTAGATTTTATGGTAAGTCAGTTTACTGAAAGCTGCTTTGGGTCCTTTTGTTCAATTTGAATATAATATCAAGCACTATTCACTGATTTTACCTACGTTAAACTAGAGACATCAATAAATTTATAAATGACACCTTTCAATCAAAAAATGGCAAAAAGTTCCAGACTAATATTGACCCCTCTCAATACCGAAAACTACCGTTATTTCATCGTTGTGTCGTGCAATTTAAGAGGTTCTAGTTTATAAACCTATTCATTGAATAATAAATAAATGCGTCTGTTTGACTATTAAATAAAAGCATAGCATTTATGTTGTTACGCGCCTTGCTTCTTAAAGTATGTTATATGAGCCTTATCAATTGCCCCAAACAAAATCAATGGGGTTAAATAAAATAAACTTACAAACAGGGTTAGCAACAAAAACATAATAATCCGTTAGATCTTATTCTTTTTTCTTTTTCAATTTTGATGATAATCCTGATTTTTTCCTCAAAACTTTCCATCAATACGTTCCTAATGAAGTTCAAATAAAGATATTAAAAGTATATTATAAATACAATTTTATTGTCTTCAAAATATATGATTTTGATCAAATATTTTAAATATCCCTAAAAAATGTTTTCATTAATTTTTCTGACAATTCTCTTTAAAAAGGCACCATTTGAAGTATGTTTTCCTTACTTAAAACTTTTAGTCCTCTAGACTACTGAGTTAAACTATTCCTTCACAATTAATATCTATAAGCATCTTTGAAACTAGGCATCTTTTATGAAAACAAAATAACGTTCTTTGCGTAGTTTCGGTTAACTGATCTATTTTCATGTAATTTTCTGTAAAAATGAAAAAATATATATATAAAATGTAGCTTTACTATTTAATTATTTATAACACTAAATTTTCTTCATTATTCTAAAATGTTACCATAATAATGTAGCCCTGAATACTAGATGTGTAGGCTCTCAGCATAAGAAGCTGCTGCTTTGAAAAAATAATTTGCTATTTCAACGTCAACCACTACTAAACCAAAGAGTCGAAATTTTACAAGCTCGTGAATACCTTTTAACGCAAGAAATATTCAAGCACATACCCTATATTTTCGGCTGTAAGTGTTTAGACAGAAATCATACATTCGAGTAATTATAAGTAGCATTTTATCTCGAAAAGAATTGTGATAGACATGTCTTCATAAAATTTCTTCAGAATTTGAATGCAGCAATTTCAAAATAACAAAGTCGATGTTGCCAAAGAAACAATTAGAAAGTTTTATATGAGTAAATAAATATTTCTTATGGTATTTGAGCGATTTTGTTTCTTTGCTAATGTGCCAAGCAATATCATAATAAATATTTGACTTGTTGACTCCCTGATCAAATTCTACATTTATTCGGTTTCATATTTTTTGTAAGCAATAAAGTAGACAGAGATTAAACAAGTTAAGTTGCCGAGAAGAAAGATCAATTCTGTAAGGCTTTTTTTTTTTTTGGCACTTCTTTTTTTTTTTCATTTAACACCGCAGGCAATTGTCCATCACTGGTACATTTGAATCAGCATCATAGATTATAAAATTTCCTAGAGACTGTTTAAAACCACACAATAGTTCTACATTTATATCCTGTTTGGATTGTTTTAAAATTTCGTACGAATATTCTTTTAGCCCTTCATGAAGTCGTAACTTAACGTTTAAAAGAGTTAGAGTAAAGACCTACAGATTACACTTTCGGATTTCACGGATTACACTTTCGGAGCCATTGTTCCAGAACTCGAAAGTGTAATGTGTGTGTACACATATCCTTATAAAGCATAAAACATCAAAGGGAAAAAAAAAAACCTGAAGGTGATTCTGTTTCCTTTTATTATTACTGACCTATATATTTTACCCACAACATATATACCATTTGGTAAAAAATATATTAATAAATAAATGAATAATAAAATAAAATAAAATGGTCCCTAATGATAACTTGAGTCTGTAATGGAACTTGAATAATAATGAATGTTTAATTAAAAGTGTTAAAGAATCTTTACACATCGCACCTCATCCAACGTACTTTACCTTGACTTACATTTTATCTTTAAGAATAAAATCTAAAAAGAAGATATATGTCAAGTTTAAGGGGTAAATGTGAATATCTGTTTCCTTTAGACTGCTCAGCTATTGTGAAGACGTTGATAATGAACCAGACACACACACACAGGCAGAGAGAGAGAGAGAGACATTCAGTTCAAAGGTTCTGCGTTTATGAAACCCTTTTATTCTCCAGAAGAGGAACTCTCGACTTACTCTTTCTACGAATGCAACTAACAGAGGTTGCAGATTTTCAGCAGACTGCATGTTTCTACAAGGGGTAAAGACATCGGGATCCAAGTGGTTTCGCGCAGCTTAGAAAGCTCGTCTTACACCAGGGGCCGTACACAAATAATGAAAAATAATTAGCTGTGACTGCTATAACTTTTTTTGATTTCGGAATACAACCTTCGGGTACATGATCTTATTCGGAGATACCTCATAATCTGTTACTAATCTGTCTCTCAATCCTGCGAGATATAACAAACAGGAATTAAATATAACTTATTCAATGAATATGTTTTATGTCACTGAAGAGTATAAAACATGACTTAATTGCTGTTTTTACAGATTTCGTTTAGTTAAGTTTCTATTTACTTTTTTGAAAAATACGAAAACATCTGTTGATTTTTGTAAAAGATTGGTGACTATCGATATGTTTGAAAAAAAACAAAAGTAATATGATAAATAATAAAAAAGAAGTGTTCATAATATGTTTGTCTTCAAACAGCACTTGATAGGAACGTCAGTTATGTACTTTAAAAAAGATGGGGGCTCTCAATTATTAAAAAAAAATAGGGTTCGTATATAGCATATTTATCAGTAATTTGATATCGTAAATTTCCACGCACGAGTTCAGTCGAATAAATACGTATGATTTCAACATATAAAATTATTAAAGTATTCTGATATTTTTCTTTAATTTTTATTTTTAATTTAAGGATATTATGTATAACTGTATACACCTGTCATACTTTGACAATCATAATAAACTTCTAGCCCGTTGCAGCTGCATATGCCGACCTAACAGCCATGACACCTTGGCAACAGCACGTTAACCACTCAGCTCCAGAATAATATTGTCCATTATCTAGCTTGTTAACACATACTCTGAATGTTTATATCATAACTGAGACAAAATCAAAACTGGAATACATATGTCTTTCATAAGACAGCTGATATTAATTTAGATTGTTAAAAACATTAGCAATCTTTGACTTTTTTTTATATAATTTTTAGTACCATTTTTTCAAAAAAATGATATGAAAATTCCTTTTAAAAATGCCTTATTACTTATGAGGTGTCTTGACACAGTTGGAATACAGCAAATATATTTTCCTTTTAATTGCGGGTTAACTTGTGATGTTTTGATTTATCAGAGAACAGAATAATTGAGAATAAAGTAAAAATTTTTTTTTGACTCTAGTTTAGATTTTATAACATTTAGTTATAGTTTAGAATTTTTTTCAAGCAATAAAACTCTGGTTAATTTAGTAACAACACTCTAGCAGATGGTACTGAAGATACAGTCTACCTCTAATGGATATTCTTAAAGTACTAGAGCGACAGGTGCAGAGAAATGAGATAGTTGCTCCTTTAAGAATCGATGACTCCAAGGTTAAGTCAATCAATAAAAAACATGAAATTCTGACGTTTTACTCTCACACTTCAGGTAGCATTAAAATCACGATAAGAGAAAAAAAGACAAAAACTATATTAAACTTTCTCTATTTCTCAATATTTTATAAAAAAATTTATATGAGCAATGCAAAAAGTTTAACTCAGGGCACAAAATATCTTTAAAAAGAATAAAGGTTACGCACGAATTTTCATAATATCAACATATTTAGACACTCAGTTAAATGAATGATTACCATTATCTTTTAAATATAGTTCATTTATTTATCTAGGAGAGAAAGATTCAAGACACCTGAAAAAAATAAAGAATATTATACTCTTTATTGTTAAGACAAAACCCAGAGGAATGAACTGTCCATCAAAAGAATATTTATATATTTTTTGATCCAACAAATTTATTTACTAATTAATAGCATACACGAATAACATATGCATGCACTAAAACGAGAATATCTAAAATATTAGATATTTCAACGAAAAAATGAACATGGACAAATTTGGCGTACACATCATAAAAAAAACACTCGAGGTTTAAAGAAAAAAAATGTGTTCCTTTAGGACTGCAATTCCTTTTTCTGTTAAGACTTTACAGGTGGTTCGTAACAGATGTTTTACAGAGACGCATATGCTTAGTTTTATCAGCAAGCAAAAAAAGGAACTGAATTGGATAAATATGTATTTTCACCATTCTTACTGATAGAAATTAATTTGCAAGCACACATTTTTACAAATAACTTAGTAATATTTAATTAGTAACATTAACTGTAACTGTGTCTCTATTGGGCGTTTATTCGTTTTCACTAACTGAAATTCAATCACTTTATTTCTTCGTTATTTATTTCAAAGAGTAAATGCAGAAATATTTTTCAATGTTTCTACTCTTGATGGATAAATGAAGTGTCCTGTAGTTTATATATACATAACAGTAATTTGTATGGCATGATGTTTCCGATAACTGATATTTTAGCTCAACATATTCCGTGTCAGATAAAGGGGTTAGTTATTAAACTATGTGGTAAAAAGAAAATAATTTCAGAGTGAATAAATAAACACAGAAATTCGATTCTAAACTCCACATAGTCCCTTTTATATCTAAGAACTCTCAAATATTTGTATAAACTAGAGAAATATATTTGGGTAAACCTACTAAATGTTTGTTATTATTATTATAATTAGAAACTTTCCAGATTAAAAAGATCCTGAACAGTAAATAATTTATAGGACATGTTTTGTAGTGTTTCCCGAAATATATATTGCTGGTAAAGAAAGTTTGTATTAACTATATTTTTAGAAGCTAAAAGAAAAATTAATCATATAACTAATATTTACAACTCAATAGTAATTTTGGAAAATGTTTTATAATACATTAAACTAAAATTACTTGGCCTCTTCAATACATTGTCTTCAATTAAGAGTGATATTAACTTGAGGTATATTTCATTATGACAGATATAATAAGAAATGTTGAAAATATTCATTTAATACACAACATTTAAAAAAATTATGAGGTAAAGCTACTCTATGCTTGAATTTTACACCATTTATATACTTTGTTATTTTCCTTATGATGGTGATATGTAATGGATATGTAGTGTAATGGATATCTAGGTGTAAAAATCCGTAAATGCTTTATGTAACGTCAAAGCTGACTATAACAGGAAGAGAGAAACTGTCGATTGATATGAAGTTGTCATTTTGGACATCAAAGACATACCTCTGAGGATTATTGCAAACCTATGGGTACGCATCTGAATCCAAAACTTAAGCTTGCTAAGGCATCGGGGCAAGAAGTATTGAGTACCTGTTACCATTAGCTAACTGGTATTCAAAAATATGTCTTTTAACATATTAAATTTAGTGTTTTTACCAATAATTCCATAACATCTCTTATAACTTAAAAGCGCTTACTTAAATTCACAGTTACTTTCAGCATTTTGTAACTTAACTATTTCATAGTCACAGAACTTTATTGATCAATGTATAACAAGTTCTGTGTCATGCATGATATCTTATTTCAAACAAAAAAAACCTATCAGATGTGTAATTCACTATCAAAATAAGTATCATCCTGGTGATCCCAAGTAATGTAAAACGCATGTTTTATTTACTATGAGTAAATTTAGTTCATAATTTTCTTTTGTATCGTCTCTTACACTGTTTATTTTCAAAATGTCCATAAAATTCAACAACAATTAATGCTCTCACATTGCTTAAAAATTTGTGCTTTTAAATAAGAGTCATGAAACACCCTTTATCGTGGAAAAATTCTAATTAATTAGATAATATCGTCTAATCTTCTCTCAAAGGGATATCAATAGCATAGTTATTCTAAAGAAACATTTCGACATATTTAGGAAAATAAGAATTTTAATCTTCTTATGAGCTTATTTTTATAAAACTTATAGCTGAAGCCTACAATTAAATCTGAGAGTCCAGGTTATAAATTCACATTCATATGCATTTGCCGAATAGAAACATAAGCATACGTTAGTAGTGGTGAGTATATTTTTATGTCCTAGGATTACATTTAATCCAGCCCATCCTTATCACTTACAACCAAATGTAAAATATAAAGAGTCTAGTTTACAGACAGAGGGTAACAGTGATACGGTCATAAATAAAACTCATGTCTTAATTCTGCACATGGTGACGGCAAATTTATCTACAAGCAATTAGTGAAACATTCCCTTTCAATGTTCTTTTTTATTAGCTTCGAGGTTTCAATTCATAATAGACAACAGCAGAGCTAAAGTGTCTTGGTTTTCAGCAGCCTAATACACAATGCGGATCATTGTCACAAAGCACAAAGTAACCCTTTGAGATCCGTTGTCGAGCCTTGGTGACTGTCTTTGCTCATTAGTCAATCGCTCGTGGAATCCCGCGCCTCTTAGGGACCTAAAGAGCAAAGACCCGGCCATCCGATCGCAATAAAACAGCCTTGATTATTTAGTACTTAGGTGGGCAGGAAAAAACTCGGTGAGATTTAATGTTGTTTATGTAAGATACGATTAGGATACAACTGTATGGTTTGAAGCTTTGAATTGTTCTGCGGCAAAGCTTTTTAACTAAACTTCCAATTACGATAACAATTAGCCCAATAAGCAAATCGACTAATAATAATATAAGGAAATATCCCCTCGACTGCAGCTTTTTCAAGCAATCAGTTTAAAAAAATATGAATTTAAAAGTCAAAAAAATATTTTTTAACTAATTTTTAAACGTTAAAAAAGTTTTTAATGAATGGTGAATTTTTAACAAAATGGTGGAATTTCTATGCAAGCAGTTTAATATTTACTGACAAAGTAAAGAGTTAGTTTAAATTATTACCTGAAGTTAATAATTATCCTGTTAGATTCCCTTTAATCCCCGTGTAGAAACACTTAATCTATTCACGAATTAGTTTTTAGTATGCTCTTCACGAGGTGCATCATCTAGTAAAAATTTTGAATCATCGTTAGTGCAATCAATTCTAATGTTACGGGTTGTATTACTACATACGCTAACAAATAAAGTACAGGAGGGTTAAAATGTGTCACAAAAAAGTGCAAAAGAATTCAATCTACCATCGAACGGGGGGCAAGTCCTTCAGGGGTAATAATCTTAACAGTAAAATGTTCGATTCCTAAATTCCAACGATAATAGAATACCGGATGGAACTTAAAAAATGTTCAGAGTAAAGTATCTATACTTTTATATGTGATAACGGTAAAGACAATAGCACAAACTATGGTTATAATTTTAATACAACATTAGATAAAGCTTAAGATACTGCAAGGATTAGGAATATGTAAAGTAGCTCTCAAAATAAGGGTAAAGTAAAGTATCTATACTTTACCCTTATTTTGAGAGATACTTTACATATTCCTAATCCTTACAGTATCTTAAGCTTTATCTAATGTTGTATTAAAAGTATAACACAGAGTTTGGGCTATTGTCTTTACCGTTATCACATATAAACTTTTCATTACTCTTGAAAAGGTTCTCAAAAGGATTTTTTTGACAATGTATCACAGTACTTAAATTCAAAATAATGTTAATCTTTGAATACTTCATTGGAACACACAATATATATAGTATATATATATATATATATATATATATATATATATATATATATATATATATATATATATATATATATATATATATATATGTGTATATATATATATATATATATATATATATATATATATGTATATATATATATATATATATATATAGAGAGAGAGAGAGAGAGACGTTGAATTGCGAAGAAAAAAGTTTGTGAACAAACGAAATGTACTTGAATTACATATTTCTCACCCATTCCAAAACTTTAACTTAAAGGACAATTTACACCACGTTAGTTCTTGGAACTGATGCGAATCTGATGAATTTCATTAATATTGTTAATTTTTATATTAAAATGCCGATTATTAAAATTTTAAATTATATGTAATCGTATATTTCAAAAGTTTTATCCTTACATGCCGTAATCATTATGACAGTATAATCAAAATTACACTTTATGCAGTATATTGCTTAAAAAGGCCCCAAAATAATAGAAATGTATTTGTTATCATTAGAAAACAATTTTAGGTTTATTCAGGGAAGAAATTTATAAGAAACATATACAAAGTGAATAATTTCCAAGATATTTTGGGAACTATAAAGAGATAAATGGGCTTAAAAATTTATGAGAGGAGAAATGAGAAATGCATCCTCTTTAAAATCATTATGTACTAAATAATATGACCACAGAAATTCTTTTCTTTTTTTTAATTGTCATGAACTACATGTACCCTTAACGGAAAATTAAATTGCTTATTAATACATCTTGCGTGTTTATTTCTTATGAAATCTTATTATTATTAATCTGAAAAGAAAACAGTGCACAGTGTGTCTACTTGTTATAAGCAGAATCGGTATTTACCTCTAAAGTAAACGTGGTGAAAAAAGGAACTCATCAAGCATAAATGTTGACCTAGAGGTGCGAAAGAAAATTAAAGAAAGCGATGTTCTGATAGTCCTATCCCTTCTGAAATTTAAGAAACAAATGTAGCTTTAACGCTGAACCAAGTAGAATTAAAACCGATTTAATAGTCTTCAAAAGAATCCATAATATTTGAATTGCAGTCGTGACTCATAAATTTTTAATTTTTTTTATGAGACATTATGTGAACATACATGTACGTGTTTTTCTGTGTTAGAGAGAGAGGGAAAATGTCATGTTGCTGATCTTACCTTTCTATTTCGTATTATATGTCAGGAGACCTTTACCTCAAATAGTGTGGCGTCACGACAAGGCTGATAAACTCTCTGAGGCGTTGCTAAAAATTACGACTATGGGATCCATAACAAGAAAGACAGAGTCATAAATAACATGCGAAGCCAATTTTTAAAAACAAAAACTTAACGAGGAAATTTATTTACAAAAAGAATTAACATTTAAACAGTGCAACATATTCAATTAAAATCTCGTGTAGATTTTCAACGTACAGAGCCGAAAACACACGTTCACATCGGGCTCGTTCTACCCAGCGACTCCCTCCCAGACAGGGGGTCGGCAAACGTTGGTGACAGTTCCTTCGTAACTTTATTGCATTCCAGAATCGTTAGGACGACAGCTTTACTGGCTGCATCTGTGGGAAAACGTTTTTTAATCTCCCCCACGCATTCCGAACTGGTGGAACCGAGCAACACTTTCCTTGAAAAACACGCAGCTGTGTTTCAAGCACTTGTGGGGGCTTGGGAAAATAAGACCATATTTCCAGTACGCTACAGCTCCTCCACGCTCCAGGAAACTTTTTATTCGCAGAAGAAAAAGTTGGTCCGTCGTACACACGTGAATCACAAGTGGCACAGTTTGTGCACCGCATACAGAAGAGTTGACGCAAGATCACATAAACAGCACCACTCTTAACACCCAAGTTGCAAACAAAACTAAACAAAGCACATAACCAAAAATTTTGAAAATTAATAACCTATTACATTCGCGTTCAGTGCATTTATTTTGTACGGGATGTCATTCTCAATAAAAACACTTAAATTCCATAAATCAATATTCAGTCACTGATAAGAAACAAAAATAATACTAATAAACACTTAAATACACATACCAAAATACAACAATCATATACCTTTCTATTGCATGAAAAAAAATCAATTTAATAACACATACAAGCAATATAAGGTAAATCAACCTCCGGTGTATTTAATCTGGATTTTCAACATGGGCTATCCACTTACTAATACTTAAAAAATACAAAAACATGATGCCCATGTGAACCACAGGTGGATGCATAGTGCAACTCATTCCAGGCTTACAACCCGAAATGAAATACAAGTCAATCAAATTCTCTCACGACCGATCTACATCCGAAATCAACTCTTTGCACTTCCTCATCACCTCTCCCCATGCAAGATGTTTACTTCCTAACCCGAAAGAAAAACCGGAACTCTCAGGATTGGATAATTTGGTCCTTGCAGGTAACCTTGATCCCTTAACCGAAATTCCATTTTCTGAAACGACCACAGAATTGCCATCTCTACATCTATCTCTATCTCCTCTCATAAATTCCTTTCCAAACTTAACTCCCTTTTACCCTCATGTTCTTCACCTTCTCTCATATTCATTACCCCTTTTTCAATTCCGAAATTTTCTAACTCTCCCGGGATCACTAACAATTCTCCTAAGTATTCGTTTTTATCTTTCAAACGTGAGTCGTGTTCATCGTGTTCATCGACCACCTGCCTTAACAGTAAATTTTCCTTCCTTTCCCCGCAACTCTGCTGGCCTTTCTCAGATACCCCCGAAAGTTTTCAGAACACCGCAAGGTTGCTCCCTCATTTTCCTCGATTGCACTTTTTCCCGACTCAACTAGATTTTCCCCTTTCACCTCCACACAAATTCGCGGAGCAGGGTCCGTTCCCCGACTGTTTTCACAGCAAAAATCTACTCCTTTCTTCTCGGACTGAGAACCTATTTTTCCCCCGGACGGCTTTTCCGCTTGCGGAATATCTGCAGAGTCTACTTGAGTCTTTTCCCCCTCTTCCATTTGCTCAGAATCATAATTCCCTGTTTCCCTTACCGTATTCTGAGGATATTCTGGAAAACCCTATCTCTTCGCTCTTGCTCAATAGCAAAAATCCTATATATTTCCGCTTTCTCCATAGCAAAAAGCCTATCTCTTTCCGCCTTCTCCCTTTCCCTAGTAGCTTTTTCCTGCTGTAATCTATATTGCATAATGGTCTCAATAAGACCCCTAACAAAATTCTCCTCGTAATTTGGACTACTCTCTATTAATTCTTTTAGATGGATTATTAACGCATCTGGGGCGGGCTATTGACCCAACCTAATTGTCAAAGTTCTCAAATCGGCTTTTCTCCCCCTGCTTAGATAAGCCATTTTTACACACTATATCAGTCACAAATTTATAAGCACAAATCAGGAAAATAAAACAAAACTCAAAATAACTAAAACACCTTCAATTAAATTTTCTTCGTAAAACCATGTAATTTACAGTGGGATCTTACACATAAACAAACAAAATACCAAAAATTTCATATACAGTCGACGCTCGTTAATTCGAACTCGGTTAATTCGAACTTTTGGTTAATTCGAACTAATCCAAAGGTCCCAAATAACTTGTATTGGAGTTAATGTTAAAAATATCTCATTAATTCGAACTAAATTTTTATCACTTCGGTTAATTCGAATTAAAAATTTGACAAAAAAAATCATTTTCCTCGTTTAATGGAGAAAATACACACTATATTTATTATTTTGAGTGTCAAAATTTCTTATCTGTGTAAAGAGGCACATGCCTGCATTCCTAGACTATTGCATGTCCGCTAAACGTTAGTAGCTATTCTCCTTCTTATTAGTGCTAAACGGAAAAAGCAATTTTCCTTAATTTGGATCGATTTTCTTAGAATTTGAGAAAAACTAGTCTTTACTACAGATTCTAAGGAGCTGAGTCAGTTATAACTGCAGTGCAGACAAGTTAATGTGGTCTAGTTTTTCTTCCTCATTGTGTGGTGTGAACGTGTAAAAATTCAGGATGTCTACACGTGGAAAGTACAAAACCCTAACTTTGGAGACAAAGGTAGAAATTTTAAAGAAAGTAGAGAATGGCGAATTTAAAACAAAGTTAGCAGCTGACTATGGAATTAAAAAAAATGCCTTATCAACTAATTTTAAAAACAAGGAGTCAATTTTTGATTCATGGGAAAAATAAAAAATTTGCTAGAGGAAGGAAACGCATGGGAAATGCGTCCCAAGAAGTTCTAGAAAAAGCTCTACTGCTATGGTTCCAGGATGTTAGATCTCGAAATTTTCCGATAAATGGACCCCTAGTGCTGACGAAGGCTGATTAATTGGCAAGTCGAATGGGTATTGAAGATTTTAAATGCAGTGATGGATGGCTTTCTCGACTGCATTTAAGGTCATTAGGTCATAGGTGACCTAATTCTGCATTAGGTCAAGTCAAGGCACAATATTTCTTATCAAACTGTATTAGGCCAAAGCTCTGATGTAAACGAAGACGTATGTACTAATTTCGGTAGGAAACTGCCAGGGCTTTTCTCTACTTACCTGCCGAAAGATATTTTAAATGAGGCCATAATAGACAAAGCCGTAATGGAATCTATTAAAACTCTGAAAGCATTAATTCAGATGGAACCTTCCTCTGAAAATGAATTGAAATGTTTAATTCAAATCGAGAAGCTGGCTGAACAATGCAGGCATCATAAACAGAACCAAACATCCATTTTACAGTTTTTCCCCAAAGTGTAATTCATATTTTTAATAAAAGTTTACTTTATACTGCATATCTTCTGCTTCATTTTATGATTAAGGTAAGTCTGTATTGCTTTTTAATATGTTTAACTTTAGATAACATAGTATAATACATTTTCTGGGGTTACACATACTAGGAGATTTTCTTCTTCAGTGATACACATTCAAAGTTATATATTTTCTCTTAACATCGGATAATTCGAACTTTTTTCTGAGAACCTTTGAGTTCGAATTAACGAGCGTCCACTATATAACACTTTAGCTTAACTTTTCAAATTTGCAATAATAACTTTTCCAAAATCAAAACATTATTTTAACCTTTTTAACATTCCATAACACACAAAAAATACTTCTACATAGCAAGTCGTTAATTTATCGTTTATTCCGCTACTATAATTGAGATATACAGCTTGTATATTTTCCACAAACTCACTAGTTTAGTCAACCTTTTTTTTTAAAAGACTCAATTAGTAACCAAGTAGCAAATGTTAATTAACACCTATTCCGCTACAAGCATTAACCGGAATAAACAGTTTGTATATCCAACACACAAAGGCACTAGTTTAGTTGACCTTTGGAAACAATTAGAACCTTCTAATTACCAACGTTAGTTAACGTACAAAAACTCTCAATACATGCTTTAAAAAAATGATCGAGAGAAAAAAATACCATTGTATCTATTTTTTATAAACAAGCAGTTTGCAACTGGTAGCTTACCCACAAATATAACAAAAACTCAATAAGAACTGTTTCAAAAAAATTATCGAGAAAAAAAAGTACCACTTGTATCTATTTTTTTAAACAAACAGTTTGCAACAGGTAGATTACCCACACATATCGAAAAAACTCATTAAGAACTGTTTCAAAAAATTATCGAGAAAAAAATACCATTGTATCTATTTTTTTTAAACATTTTAAACAATACAACCAGGGTAGTTTTTACCCTCCATAAGAATTATTACCACTTCATACAGTAACATAGCTAGTAAGCAATTCACACGTTATATATAACAAAATATAAGACACTCTATTTTTGTCCCAATAAAACAATTGCACTGATATGTATTTTTCCAGCAATTCATCACAACTTAAAACTTATTTCCGAAAAATACCTATCCAAAAAAAAGCAATGCAACTTTTAGTATCTAAAGCAGTACTCACCTCTTTTTGCAGGCAACAGCAGAAGAGTCTTCTCCGAACACAGCTCACACTGTTGACACATTCACTTCCAGAAGATCTTGACCACAACACAAAATACGCAGAAAACGAAACTGTATCAGACGGCGAAACACTCTCAATTTCACTGCGCCGGGGAAAACACGGGTCAGAGACCGTTGAAAACACCCTCTTCTTGACCGCATCATGAAAACCCACAGGAGCACAGAGGTACTATCACGATTCCCCTACTACGAAGCTGGGTCGATGACCTCTTAACTTTCGCGGAGCACTGCTATTCTTCAAACATCACTCCTTCGAAAAAGGAGGGGTTTTCCTCTGAACACTCCCCAGGAAACAAGAAAGAGTTGCAAATTGGCATACCGAACTCTGCATTCAAAACGAATAACGTATCCCACCGCTGCCACCAATTAAGGGTAAGCTGTGGCGTCACGACAAGGCTGATAAACTCTCTGAGCCGTTGCTAAAAATTACGACTATGGGATCCATAACAAGAAAGACAGAGTCATAAATAACATGCGAAGCCAATTTTTAAAAACAAAAACTTAACGAGGAAGTTTATTTACAAAAAGAATTAACATTTAAACAGTGCAACATAAAATCCCTTGTAGATTTTCAACGTACAGAGCCGAAAACACACACGTCCACATCGGGCGCGTTCTACCCAGCGACTCTCTCCCAGACAGGGGGTCGGCAAACGTTGGTGACAGTTCCTTCGTAACTTTATTGCATTCCAGAATCGTTAGAACGACAGCTTTACTGGCTGAATCTGGGAGAAAACGTTTTTTAATCTCCCCACGTTTCCGAACTGGTGGAAACGAGCAACACTTTCCTTGAAAAACACGCAGCTGTGTTTCAAGCACTTGTGGGGGCTTGGGAAAATAAGACCATATTTCCAGTACGCTACAATAGGCTTCATGTTTTACGATTTCATCTTAATAATAATAAAAATAATGATATCATTATCCGATACATTAATGATATAAACACGTTGCAAGTGTGAAAGAAAAAATATTAATGATAAATGAAACATTAATGATTTTCCATTCTGAATCGTAATACATATCAAAGAACACTGCACATGCAAATAAGTGTTACCATTTAACGCATACTAATCTCCTCAAACACGCTTGACTACATTTAAATATCCAGAAGGAGAAAAGAAAAAAAACGCTTCTGTTTTGAATCATAAACGAGTATCTTTTGTTACTTTGAAAATTATAAATTTTTATGGCTGGTAATCGACTGCTGTCATATCGAATTAACAGCACAAATTCTTTAACAATAACAAACTGTACCTCGTTATGTTAAGGGGCTTTAACTATGAGAACAAAAAGTCCCCCCCCCCTATACATTTCCCTAACGCTAAATTAACTAAAGTACTAATCCGGACTTCCATAGTGAGAACTCCGAATTACTCAGCCGAAGCAACGCAATTCTACGGTCGATAGTAAATTTTTTACCTTAAAACAAGCTAATCCACTTCCCCGATTTTTGTAGAATTTCAGTGATCTTTTCCAATCTAATTCCTGGTAATATCCCACACTATTAGAGGGCATTTCACGACTGATCTAACAGAAGATCATAAGACTTCTTTTCTTTCGTATAATCTTCTATACTTCGAGAAAACTGATTTTTTAGACGAAGTAAAAGCATTTCTTTTAAACGTCAAAAACAAGATGATTTAAGATGTCCATACTACGTCATAGATGTCTAAAAGAGATCAAAATAAAAAATGTATGAAACCCTTCTCTTTCTTAAATCTTTTGGGCATGTAAAGAATATCTATGACGTCGCGGATGCTTTATATAGGTATTTAATAGTTATGTGTGTTGTGGGAGTAGTAGGAAACAATGTTGCCCTTGCTTCAGCTAATGCTGTGAGCTCACGCTCCCTTAGCACATGAACTACAATTTTTATACACTCAATTAACATGAAATTAAAATTCAAACATTTCGACTAAGATTAGGATATCAACTTTGCTTCTCTTCTTGACCGTTTCCGACAGTAAATTCGAGAGAATATTGTAAAAGAAGATGATATATAAGCTTTACATGTAAATAAACCATTTACAACCATTTACAAAATTACTCACCGACTTAAAAATATATACATCTTCGGAAGTGAAAACTATGCTGTTTTCTTAAAAATATATCGAAAGAAGGAAAGCCTTGGTCATAACTATTTGCAACATGTTTTTTTTTTTGTTGGAGAACATTCCGTTAAATCAAACTGAGCTTAAAATACACCGTAGAAAAATAACTATGCGAAAGTATCTTGGATATAATAAGAAATCTATTCTTCAAGAAAGGAGGTTCAAATGACAAAAACGTTGTATCTTAGTATTTTATAAAGCAGAATATATGGTTTCTCTTTATAGAATTAGTGTTCAATCCGGTTGAAAAAAAACAGTAAAAGCATTTTTTATTTTAAAAAAACATAAGATCTTGCACTTAAAATAAACGAAGTGTTGTCAGAAATTAGCTTAGTTTTATCTCCGTTGGTGTTGTAATTATATTCTCAAACGTCTTCTTGGATGTGTGATTAAAATTTATATGTCGCATGGAACACGTATCATTCAAAATTTAACCAATGTGTCATAAAATAAGGAACAAAAACGCTCTTTTATTTAACAACTTCTAAGGATTTTTAGAAGTTATTTAAAGCATATATATGTTCAACAATATAATTTCAAATGTACGTGATGCATTACAGAATATCAGTTTTCCTACACACACTCATATGCAATATATATGCATATATGTATGTTATATGCATATACACTCACACACTTAAACATACATTGATGTATGCATACATGGAAGTTAAACAACAGGAAAAATAAGCTAAAAAAATATGGTAAACAAAAAGGAAATAAATAAAGTAGTCTGTATCTTGAGAAATTTATTCAGATATCAAATTACTTTGAATTCCTCTTTTTTAATGAATTTTATACTCTTCTATAAATTTTTAGAAATATTCAAAATTTGGATTAAAAACATTTGTACTTATCTTTAATGTATCTGAATTTTAAAGTTGAGAGAGTATGTATACTATACAATGAACGAATCAAGCCTTGAAACGCTATCTGATTTGAAGTGTCATAAGTCTCTACTAATCAGGCTCCACTTTTATTCTCCCAAAGGGAAATTTGATGCTGAGAAGTGGAACGGTCCATTTAATACAGCCATTTAAAGTACTAGATTTTTTTTTTTAACTGGAAACACTGAATGATGAATCTGCTCAGAGCATTTACACATTGCAAGCTCAGGTTAACTATTATTCGCTCTAAAAAATGTTTGAATAACTGACGTCATGTATTTGATTTATAGCATACTCTATGTTATCATAGCTACAGTTGTCGAGCTACAACGGCTTTACACTTTTCAAAGCCACCCTACCTCAAAAATTCGGCATTCCAAGACACCTGCTGGAATTTGATCATAACCTTTACCTATAAATGCGCAATATTCACGAGGTATTTGATAGCATTAACTTTCACAAGTTTGGTTCACCAGTTAGTGTATTAATGTCTAACTCTATGTGCATATTGTATATCTACTGCGTGATTTGTTCTGTGTGCATACAACCATCACACACTAAATGCTTATGTACTCCCTCAAAAGGAAATTGTGAAATCCAAATGTATAATAAAAAGTAACAACCATAAAAGTATAACCTTAATTGATTTATGTACTTTAAAACTACAGTATGTGTCAATACATGAAAGAGAAATGTGTTGCCTTTCCGTGACAGGCCGTAAAACTATACAAAGGCGTGATGTAATTCGACTTCATTCGAATTTTTATTCCTGGGTGTTAGAACATGTATTATCTTGGAGAGCAGTGAAAATTAAATACGTATTTGCAATTGAAGTATGCAGATTTTATTATGGTCAGTCAATAATTACTTTGACTTCGGACACCACTTGAGAAACTGAAATATTAATTTATGAACTAATAATATCATTAATCTCATTTCAAAGCATAATTTTTAATCTCCCTGCTACTCACTCTAAATATGTTTACAAAACTCCCCAGGATTCTTTTTATAGAAAACGAGTGTGCATTCTTTTAACCGCTTGACCGCTTTCTTATTTATATACATTCACCCCGCATAAACATAATACTGGCAAAAGTATGGAGAAAGTTTTATTGTATTCACTAGATCTTAGTTCTTTGTGTTTTTGCATAATTTAGCAATTGTTAATTCGGAGCACGATTGCCTGAAGAGACTATGCGAAAGGCATACGAGCAATACATGATGGCTAACCACCTGTTCAACAAGGCAATCAGAGTGAGTTAGCTATTCATGCATAATGAGCTAGATTAAGTTACAAACATGTCTGTTAATACTACCAACATACTTTAACACGAAATTTCAGAATTGGAGAAACATTTTCAAAAGAAAACTGCAAGGACTTCATTTGTCTACATGTCAGAAAAATCTTACTAATCCTTGTAGCAGAACTTATGAGAGTAAAGAAGAAAACTTGTAGAAAAAGAAGCCAGAGTTCGTTCGTAAATAATTCAGGGCAATAACTTTAGTTCTTGTACGTAGGATGGATTGGGATTTAAACACGCTATTAGTAACAAATGCTATTCAATTATTTAAGTTTAATGCTTCATTTTTTTTATCTCATTTGTAGTCTGGCATAAAAACTGAATTAGTAAAATGTTACATAGGTTAATCTAATGAACAACTTCTTACATAGTTTGGTTTGGTTTGGTTTGGGGCGCTAGGGTCAATTTTTGATACACGAGGGCTAATTAGACCGGGACCTAATAAATACTTACACACAAAGACGTATATATATATATATGTATGCCGAAAAAATCAGTTGTCGGATAATATGCACCTTTAACTGGAGTATTGTGGTGCGTAGAAACATAACGTACATCGCCTATAAGTTCATCAGTAATCTTAGACCTGAGTTTCGCAGATTGATTAAAGTGTTTAAAATTAGAGAATAAATGAATGATTTCCCAATTTTAGTTTTAGGCGTATTCTTTATTTACAAAAATAAAATTCAGCTGGTAATCAGAGATGTTTTAACCTCTTTCAAACCGTAAATATTTAATACAAATTATAATGCTGCATAAAACATGATCAAAATGATCATATGTGTAGAGACACTGGTTCTGATATAATTTCTAACCAAGAGGGTTATTATGGAGAATCGGAGGATATGGAAATCAGGGAGAGATATAAAATTTCGAGATAATTTAAATATGATTTAACTGTACAATGACGTTACACTTTTCTACATTTTTACCTTGCGTTTTTCCTTTATGCTTTAAAACAACTTGGCTAATTTAGGAATCAAACTTCAAACTACCTACATACCGAACTGTTATGCAGTATCATTATACCACAAGGCAACATAATGATTCTCATTAACTACGCTCATAATTTTTTAAAGTGCAAATAGCATCGCTCTGCGTTTCTCTTCATACATCCTGTTCACTGGTTTAGTAACATCTTGTTTGAATGCATTAGCACTTAATTACACCTTTTCTCTTAAAAACCTAAGGTTTTTAAGAGAGACAAAATTTTAAGCAGAGGCAAAGGCAGGAAATGATTTGAAAACAATTTATGTAATCAGAGGAGCATAAATTCATGATGTGATTTTAAACTACTAGTGCATTCTATTTTAGTTACAACATTTCAATTTAAAAAATCTAAATTTTCGACATATATAAATTTACATAGGCATATACGGTCTTTTTCTTTAACTCTCATTTTGAGAGTTCTTTGCATAGAGTTTGGTAAAACTGTGAAGCTTGGTGTCAAAACCCTTCATCGGTTTAGTCTCTTTTATAAATAGTTTACAAAAATGTTTAATTACTCCAAATAAATATAGTTGTAAAATAATCGTTTTTAAATTCAAAATATCAAAATTTTAGAATACAATCTCATTATTAAATAGCATAATTTATTTTATGACGTGTATTTAAATTGAAGTACTATTTGACTATACGATAAACCGAAGATTCTACACTAGCTCTTTGAATGATTGCTATGAAAAAATTTTCTGTTAAAAAATATTTAGAATACTATATCTTTCAGTTGATATGGTATTTCTACAGCAGCAATTTGCAGATGTGTGATGAACAATTTTTCTGTTAAAAAATATTTAGAATACTATATCTTTCAATTGATATGGTATTTCTAAAGCAGCAATTTACAGATGTGTGATGAACAATTTTTTTGTTAAAAAATATTTTGAATACTATGTCTTTCAGTTGATATGGTATTTCTAAAGCAGCAATTTACAGATGTGTGATGAACAATTTTTCTGTTAAAAAATATTTAGAATACTATATTTTTCAGTTGATATGGTATTTATACAGCAGCAATTTACATATGTGTGATGAACAATTTTTCTGTTAAAAAATATTTAGAATACTCAATCTTTCAGTTGATATGGTATTTCTATAACAGCAATTTATAGATGTGTGATGAACAATTTTCCTGTTAAAAAATATTTAGAACACTATATCTTTCAGTTGATATGGTATTTCTACAGCAGCAATTTACAGATGTGTGAAGAACAATTTTTCTGTAAAAAAAGTGCCCAGAATATACCTTTCAGTGAATGAAAACAATAAATAATTTTTGCTATCTCTTAACGCGTAACATACCGGTCTTCTAACTTGAAAGATAAGTGACAATAAAAAACTGACTAGTGTCTCATTTTTTTCCTTAAATGTCCTCACCCGCAGCGTAAATGTTTGAAAAGAGGGCCATAAGTCAGAACCCTTTCTTGAAGTCAGATCGCTGAAAACATTGTGTCCTAATATCTCAGCATGAAGTTCTGGGAAAAATCAATGCCTAAAGAGATGATAAATTTTAACAGAATGCCCTGATTTAATCTTGTTTTAGTGATTTTATTTATTACTTACGTATCCATGAAAACATACTGATTACAATGTAAGCAATATATTTCAGTATATTCATACAAAAATCAAAATACATAAAGCATTTTATTAATAGACAAAATGCTTAATTATTTAAGAACTTCTTATACAAATTTTAGGATAAATTTATAGAACTCTGTCTATATGGGCTAGAGATATTAAAAATCCAAAAAATTAAACAGCTATTTTTCAATTTATACAGAACTCGTATCTCAGACTCTTTGATAAATGAGGGAAATTCTGCTCTTTACATTCCTTAAACCAGTAAATCTATTGATACTAAATTTTCTTCAATAATATATTATTTATTTAGTTGGTTTTTCTTGCTCTTTCTCTTGCCTTTTTTGTTTTTCTTTATTACTTGTTTCCTTCTCCTTTTTTCTGATCCATGGTGTGGGAATTTCCATCTTTCAAAATTTTCCTATTGTGGGGCTGGCAACGTCCTCTTTGTGAGTCTTTTTGCCGCTATTGCTTGTGGAGGGTGCGATTTGCTTCTCAACTCAAAATAAAAATAAGGTCGTTAGGGCCTTTGAAATTGAAATTCATAGTTTTAACTACTTCATGGCGAATCTACTCAAGTTTTTACCTCTCTAAAGTACACCTGGATTACGTCTGTTAAAGGCGAATGAAATTTGCTGTCATAAGGTAAGACCAAGTCTGGACGGTGTACTGCAGTTTTAATTCACATTTAAATGTGTTTTTGAAACAGTTATGTGGTAGAACGATTCCATGATTCGTACTGCTAGTGGCTCAAAAAAATGTCATGGAAATAACTTATTTCCACATAAAACCTTTTAAACAATGACTATTAAATGTAGAAGTATTAAAACTAGATAATGTTTGCTTTTAACAGGGCATGAATTTTAACCCTTCAGCGGGCGCGCCCGTGTATAGAGTGCAACATTTTCGTAATTTTGAATGGTTTGTTTTTACATGTAAGGTTTGAATATTCTAAGCAGTTTCTATTTATAGCTACACCCTTTCTAATGCAGGTTCGATTTTCTGACCCTTTTTTTCCTTTCCATTCTTTGGTAGTCGTGATTTAACCGTGGTAAACCAACGATTACACTGGATTACAAAACGTCATAAGCAGGAGTTGATGTACTCGATAAAGTGTGCAG